>CM033461.1:8204685-8711842 GCA_019425755.1 Amaranthus cruentus
TTGTCATTTGAAATACTCGTGATGAGGGTATTGGTATGCCTTCTTTCCCGCCCTCTTCAGACCTTGCCTTGGGCGGGACTTATTGGGATGACGATGATATCAATTTGTTGTTATTGATAACCTCAGCTTTGAGAATCATTGTTTTTTTTCTTTCTTAACTTGATGTTTGATTGAAATCTGTCATAGCTTTGACATTTACTTTTTAATTATAGCTTCTTTTTAGAGTAAACTTGAAAATTAGTAAATTATGTCATAGCTTTGACTGTTCTGTATAATTGATATGATTTATGATTGCTTGACTGTAGGTAGTTAATCATTGTTTTGTCTTTCTAAACTTGAAAATTAAACAAATCTGTCAGCTTTAGAAAGCTTCTGATTTTAAGATCTTCACCATTTCTCAACAATTCTGGAAAATCCAGATCAAGAATGTATAGATGTTAATGTCATAGCGGCTCGAAGTATGGTTGAGAGCAGGATCAAAGGGTGTATTCTAGGTTGTATAAGTAGTTTCATTCTTACTCTTGTGTGAGATACACTTTTTCGTTTTTTAAGTCTTAGTTGAGATGTATACTTGTTTTTGGTTGTTCTCCTCTCTCCGTTGGTACGATGTCATAGCTTCTCATTTATCCCGCTAGTGTTGAGATTGACAATGGCGTTGCCTCAAAGTTTTTGGTCCTTCTCTTTGCATGACTCATCAGTTTATAACATGTGCATAGCAGCCCTTGAATGATCGTCCGATTGCTTTTGTACTGCATTTGGGACCCTCTCTAATCCCCTTTTTACTCGCAGAAAGAAACATGGATGAATTAACACGTTTAGTTCTAGATGAAGTATCGTGGTGTATGCTTGTTAGAGATGAGTTTGTTTATTTGATGAAACTTTAGCAGTTTTCAATACCAAATTAGAGATATGTAGAGAAATGTTGAATATTCTTAAGTTTAGACTTGGCTATAGTAAGTCAAAGTATAAGGAGTACAACTTTGACAGTCAAAGGCGGCAAACAAATATGTGGTAAAATTATAGAATTAGGTACCGTAATCAGTTTTAGGTACCGAATCATCATGATGTAAAATATTAGATTTTCAAGCGAGTGTTTAGGTACCTTGTTTTAGTTTTCTAAAGGAATGGAGAGACCGATGAAGATGTGAATCATAGGAATGCATAGACCGACAAAAAAAGTATTATATCATTTATTACGCCTTTAGTTTTTAGGGGCCCTTTTTATCTTTTGCTCTAGAGCCCAAAAATGAACGAGACGGCCTTGATTTCATTCATGATGAACCAAAAATGTTTCATACAATGAGTTCTCGGTAAATGTCGTTTCTCTGATCTCAAAAGTAGCGAGCAATGAGAAAACGAGTAAACGAGTGCATCATGTACTAACGTGGTTTTCAGTTGTAGTGTACTCTAATTCATTTACCCTCATTGCGTTTCCCTTTGCAGACCAAGTCTAAACTTTATCTTATTTTGGATTTTATAAATGGAGGGCACTTGTTCTTTCATCTATACCGACAGAAGATTTTCAGGTACGTCATATTCGGACCTGAGATAATCCAATTGCACGTTCATTGATTTGATTTAAGTTGTGCACTCTGTGTTCGAATAGTGAGGATCAGGCGAGACTTTACACTGCTGAAATAGTATCTGCTGTATCTCATCTTCACAAGAACGGGATTGTGCATCGAGATCTTAAACCCGAAAATATTCTCATGGACGCTGACGGGCATGTATGAAAAGCAAATACTTGGCTCTTCCAAATATTTTTTTGTGCTTTTGTGCTGAAAGTGGCGGTTGTGTGCAGGTTGTACTAACTGATTTCGGACTTGCAAAGGAAATCGATGAATCAAGCCGATCAAATTCTTTGTGTGGAACGATGGAATACATGGCTCCAGAAATTATACAAGCTAAAGGGCATAATAAGAATGCTGATTGGTGGAGTGTTGGGATCCTATTGTATGAAATGTTGAATGGCCAGGTAGAGTAAGATGCTTATTACCGATCTAAATTTTCAAAAGATAACAAATTGTCGCTGTTTCTTGTTTATGTAACATTCGTAGCGCAATACGTCGATCTTTCGAAAATCATGATATGTCTCGTACTCTCGTGTATTCAAGTCTAGGATTTTATGCACCCTTATACTAGTTTTCCCTTTTTCGCTAGTTGAAATCGATTAGAAGGCTTGCCCTCTTCTAAAATCGTTCGGCGTCTAATCCGCTCTTGTTAAGCTCAATGCATCTAAGTTTCTATATATTGTTTCCGCAGCCACCATTCACACATTCGAATCGACAAAAGCTTCAGCAGAAAATTATCAATGAAAAAGTGAAGCTTCCGCCAATGGTAACCACGGAAGCGCATTCTTTGCTCAAAGGAGTAAGCACATCCTCCAAATGCCGTTTTCTTTGTCAATTTTCCCGTCTATAAAACTAAAGTTTGTAAACGTTTCTGCAGTTGCTGCAAAAGGATCCGTCAAAGAGGCTAGGTAGCGGTCCTACAGGCGCAGACGAAATCAAGAGCCAAAAATGGTTTCGGCCTATCAACTGGAAGAAGTTAGAGGCCCGAGAAATTCAACCCAAGTTCAAACCCGATGTGAGTGGCAAGGAATGCACTGCTAACTTCGACAAATGCTGGACGACGATGCCGGCAAACGACTCGCCTGCTCCTACACCTACCGGCAACGAACATTTTCAAGGTTATACGTACGTTGCTCCTATTCACTGGCTTTCGTCGGATGGAGATGAGTTTGATATCTCTTGAAACATGCTCTGAAGTAGGAAAGCACTGCACAGACATAGCCACATAGGCCTCTTACAACAATCGATGTTTTCGTATTCTTTGTGAATCAACCTAACAACTAATATTGTATGGAATTCAAATATGAAAAATTATATACGTACTTATCGACTTTATTATGTGATATTCGGTTTACTGTTGAAACTAAAAGGTGAACGAGATTCGAGTGTTTGGCAAACAACTGATAGCTGATAGCGAGTAAAGCTTTGTACTTAAATTAATTGATGATTTCAACTCATTCTTCATCTTTTTATGTTTATATCGAGACTTGGGAGTGAGAACAATTATACTCCATATCCCACTTGATTTATGAGCAATTATGTACGAGACGTAGATAATAACTTATAATACCCAATCAAAAAACTTATAATACTCTATCCTATCTTTTATTATTGTCTTATTTAATTTTTGGATCATTTACCAACAACAGCCTCAAAGTTTACTCAATTTCAGATAAACAGCCTCAAACTTCGTTTTTTACCAACAACAACCTTCAACTTGGGAAACACGACATCGATACAGCCACTTCACCGGATGACCTGCTAATTGACCGTTGACCATGCTCAATGACCTTTGACTTTCAATTAAACCTAATTACCCCCAATTAAGCCCTTTCTTCCCCAATCTCTATATACCCCTCCCTAATCAAAGGTTTAATTGAAAGTCAAAGGTCATTGAGCATGGTCAACGGTTCATTAGCAGGTCATCCAGTGAAGTGGCTGTATCGACGTCATGTTTCCCAAGTTGAAGGTTGTTGTTGGTAAAAAAACGAAGTTTGAGGCTGTTTATTTGAAATCGAGTAAACTTTGAGGCTGTTGTTGGTAAATGATCCTTAATTTTTATACGTTTCTCAAAAAACATATTAAATTATAAATATCTCAAATTGCCTTTAACTTATTATTATAAAAGAAATTGCCTTTAACTTATTGTTATAAAAGAATGCGTATCATTGAAAAAACAATTATTGTCAAACATCTTTTACCTTAATGAAAAATAATTTTTTTTTACGCTGACAAACCATAATATATGCTTCATTTGATTCAATAATTTCTTAAAGCTCATAAAATTAAACATTTAAATTAATGTTATCAAATATGAATATACTCATTCATAATATAGGGGAAATAGTTATTAAACATTTGAATTTGAAATCAACTTAAAATTGCCATTTGTAATGAACTTTATTAATGATGTGAATTGGTTTTGTATGTATGTAGCACATATTAAAATAGCCACTATTAATCTTAGATTTAGATTTAGACTTAGCATAGATTGTGAATTTATGATATTGTCCGCATTAAAATAGCGTGTATTTTTTCTATTTAAAGAGTAGAATTAAAAGATTTAAGTTGAAAATAAAAAATTAACAACAAAGGTGCACAGTATTTTAATATGGATTAAATCCATATAAAACTTACTCGAATAGTAGGGTTAATAAAATGAACAATAAAGAATATAGACTAGTGAAGAGACAATTGAGAAGTGGTGCACAATAATAATCTTTGTTTTTAAATACTGATCTCTTCATCTAATGAGTTTGTCTCATTTTTTATTATAGTCTGTCTCAATAAATTTGTTTTACTTTTATTTTTAGATATATTCATATCACTTTTACTTACTATATTTATCTCTTTTTTATAGTGTTTTATATTTCTCTCTTATTTCTAAATACACCACTACTTTAACTCACTGTGTTCACCCAATGCTGAAGTTTGTCTGGCTAATGGGTTTTATACTTCAAACAATGAGGAGGCTTAGATTAGATTATAGTCCTAATCCATATGTATGGAAGCATACATGTAGCATCATCATAATCATACCCAGTATATTTCGCACATAGAAAACTATGACCAGGGTTTAAGGAGGGAAATACGATAGCAATTCAAACCCATAAAGGAAAGTACGACCAAAGAATCCCGACTCGAGAAAGAAAATTAAGTGAGCTTATGACATTATAAGTATGTAGGAGCATTAGCATTGAAACAATTATGATGCTGATTACAAACGTATCAGCATGTTAGTCACAAAATGAAGTACTCCTAATGACATTTTAACGTATGCAATGTGTTACGGGTCAATGGGCTCCCAATCTGATGGGCCAAGTCAACATGCCCAATGCTCACCAAAGTCAAACAAATCCCGGGCGACCTAAATCAACTCAACCACCCTATTATAAATGAATAATTCTTGCGAGAGACGGTCTCTTTGTGAGACATCTCTAATTGAGTCGGCCTATTATATATATTTTTTAAATATTATAAGTATACATTAAGACTGATGTAAATAGACCTTTAAGATATTAAAAGTATACATTAAGGATACGACATATAAGCATTAAAAATAATTTAAGTAGACATTAAGAAAATGGTGAGTAGATATTCATCTTTAATGGGTTGAACTTGAGATGACCGATTTATTTTTATTAAAAACAAAATTGAGAATTTTATTAGATTAAAATAATAATTTATCAAAAAAAAAGCCGACTTTGACTAGGGTTTTGTGGGTCTCACATAAATACGTGGTAGACTTCATTTTCCAGTCCGAACTTATTATTCCCAATCCCATCCATAGAAAAAGGAGAATATAGCAAAAAAAACCCAAATATACTTTAGGAACCCTAATTCCCGATTTTTGGATTGTACGCAATTAAATTCTCGATCAATTAGGGTGAACTTGCTGAACAACAGGTAAGGAGTAGAATTAAAGAAGAAGAAGAGATGTCTTACGACGAAGTAGAGATAGAAGACATGGAATGGAACGAAGAGCTCCAAGCATACACCTATGCCTGTCCATGCGGCGATATTTTCCAAATCACAAAGGATGATCTTCGTCTTGGTGAAGATATTGCTCGTTGCCCCAGTTGTTCTCTTTACATCACTGTTATTTACAATATTGAAGATTTTGCTGATAATAAGAATAATACTAAATTTCAGCCTCCTAAACAGCAGCCCATCACCGTTGCTTAAAGATTTGAAGACAAAATAGTATTTCTCATCGTTTTAAACTCAAATTTTGTTGTTTGAACTCAGTTGTTTTTGTTTTATTGTCACTTTTTTGTGCGTTTTCGGACGTAGTTCGATGAATTGGAGTATTGAAAAGAATTTCCTGTATGAAATTTCGGCTATGTTTTGTGTTTACAAGGTACTCTATACTATAATGAATCTTTCTTTATTGTGAAAGGGTTTATCTTCATCTTATATTTTAATAGGCTGAAAATAATTAATTTTTCTGATTTTTGTTGTTGTAAGAAGATAGATGTGGGTTTATCTAACATCATGTCTTTATTATACATGGATTACTCCTACTTTATGTTTTGATGAATGTATATACTATATAGTGTGGTTGAATGGGGTTTTCTAAAGCTGATTACTCGTTTTTATTGGATTATCTTTAACTGTTTGTGGAGCTGCCACTTGAAAGCAATTTTGAGCTAGGTTTGCAAATTGCAACCATTGAAGGTAATATTCTAAGTTGGTTAATGCATAATTAGGATATGTTTGAATTTTGTACATGGTTTGTATATGCCAATTGCCAATTTGAATAGTGAGACTGCTTCATAATCTAATACTTCTATTTGATTTATAATTGCATATACATAAGAATGAGATGAGAACTGACAGGATTACTACAAAGAGATTCAATTTATTGTCTTCTGTATCATCAAAATCAAATGTTTTCGAGCTTTTTATATCCAAGGCATGTAGTTTGATTTCAATTTCTTGGTGTTTGGTGTTTGGTATCCGGTATCCTTAGGTAATGTTGATGCTAATTAGTTGACTGCTTGGGTGATGAAGTTATGAAGATTTGTAGTGAGGCTGGCTTTTAACATTCATATCTGATAACTTCGTTAGTCAGAGATGCATCGAAGATTAGTTTCACCTTCCCAAATTGTTTTATGAATCGGGATAGCAACTTCGCTTACCCCCTTTGTGATTTTGATTGGTATTTCACTTTTTCTTTCCTTAATCTTCACTTGTTGCTTGTACCCTGGTTCTGCATACGATTTCAAGGTTGTTAACCTGGTTTATTTTCGACAAGACGACAAGAGGCAGTTACCATATGTGAGTATGCTAGAGAGTTTGAGAATCTCCTGGAGGCATCCAGATTGTTTGAGAAACTTATTTTGGTACTGGATTAGCTTAGTCGTGATAAGCAGGACAGAGTAAGGGTTTTATCATCTTTTTGTGCGATGTTGGGCAGCTTAAGCAAGATGTGGCAGATCTGAATGCTGCTTCTGCACCTTCAAGAGGTTGAGAGCAGGAATGAGGAAGTTTTTGTAGTAATGAAGAGTTGATTCTCAAAGCTGTAAATGGACGTCATTGACGACAAAGGATCTTTGATGAATATGTTTCGAGATTTGGAGAAGCGGAACTTAAACCTTTAATGATTAGTGAACTTAAACCCTAAATTCCCGTTTCCTAAAGCGTATGCGCCATTCTCTAAGTAGGGTTCATCTGATTTGCTGATCAACCTACATTTCTAGTATGAAATTCGAATAAGTCGCTCTTTGTTTTAATTGTTGTATCGTTCTCCGGTTCTGTTTTATTTATCTCTTTTTGGTATGAAATTCAACCTCCATGCCTGCATCGTCCTGTTTTTAGTATGATTTTCATTGTTGTATTATACAAATTGTTGTATATGGTTTCAGTATGATTTGTTTTAGCATGATTCATTGTAATCGTTTTTTTTATACTTATTGACTATTGCTATATTCACTTACGAAATTAACTTACAAAACTTACAAGTCATGAGTCACCTTGGATCATCAAATCCGGCATATTCGGATGAGTCCAAACATTTTATATCCTTAGGGTTTGGATTTGCGTCTGGAATCATAAAAAAATAATGGATCTAGGTTCGTGTTTGATCAGGCCCGATCATAAACATTCCTAATCACCAATATAACCTAAATGTTCTCACCATTTCTCAAGCATTGTGTCATTAATCCCTATTTATGGCTGTGGAAGTAGGCTGACTGTTGATAGGTGGTTGTTATTCATGAGTGGATAAGTGATTGTTGAGGTGGGGTGGTTTTCGCTTCGGGTAGGGAAGGGTGTTAGACAGCTAGAGGCCAACAAGAGGTTGGCGAAGGGATTTGTTGGTGTTGATTTTGGCTAAGGGAAAGGGGAGGTGTCGTTAGTTGGAGCCAGGGCAAATGTTTATGCTTGTTTTTGTGTGTATTTTTCTTTTTTTTTTCAATTGTTTATTTCTTTTTTTTTTTGGCAAATGGCCTGTAAAACAAGTCACATTGGTGCTATAAGCGAACATCTTCAAAAATAGAGATTATTTATGATTAATTAAAAATAGTAAATATTGCGAAAAAATTAGTAAAAAAATTAAAGGAATATTTTACATGATAAGCACGAACTTTCACAAAAGGCTAGTGGTATCAAATCTTTAAAAAATCCACAAAATAGCATTATACTTTTAGAATTTAAGTTGTCGTAACATTAATGTCCAAAAAACGTTACATTATATGTTAATTGTTAAGTTGTGAAATTTTGTTTTTACCCTTGTCCGTTTTCATTAAAATATAGTAACCTTCTTTCCTTAAAATTCTACAAAATAACATTGTACTTTGGGAATTTAAGCTGTCGTAACATTATTGCTCAAAAAAACGTTAGCTTATACGTTAAGAATTGAAATTCCAAAAGTATACAATGCTATTTTGTGGAATTTTTTTTAAGATTTGCTATCAGACCTTTTGCAAGAGTTCATGTCTACCATGTAGAATATTATTCTAAGTTTTTCCTAAAACAAGGGAAATTCCACATGGTAGCATCGAACTTTTGTGAAACGCCAGTGGTAGCATTTTTGTAAAATTATTCTACATGGTAGTATCCAATTCAACTGCCGTAGCATTTTCCGACAAATTCTTGTCAATGTCCATTTAATTCACCATTTTGATGTTTCTACCCTTATTAAATGTTGATTATATCCTTTATATGTTGCCCTAAACCATTTTTATGCTCTCAAATGTTTAACTCACCATTTTGACGTTTAATTCACCGTTAAATTCATCAAAGCTCTCAATCATTGTAACAATTTTGTTTTCATTCAAATTGTTGTCTTTATAATTTACCCTAGTTAACTACATATGTATTAGTGCTTGAAATATACCTTTTGAACATTATAATCCTAGTTCAGTGCATTAAGTGAACATTATGACTTATGCAATAGTGTTTAAGGCACCTTTTGCCAAAAATACCAATGATTTGAATGAACACAAAATTATTACAACATTTGAGAGCGTTGATGAATTAAGCGGTGAATTAAACATCAAAATGATAAATAAAACATTGAGAGCATAAAAATAGTTTAGGGCAAATTATAAAAAGAACAACCAACATTGATACAACTTAAAAAAATCCAACATTTAATAAGGGTAGAAACATCAAAATGGTGAATTAAACGGAAATTGAAAAGAATTTAACGGAAAATGCTACGGCAGTCGGATAAGGTATAAACTGAATGCTACCCTATGGAAAAATCTTACAAGAGTAATACCACTAGTGTTTCACGAAAATTCGATGCTAACGTGCGAGATTTTCCTAATAAAAATACTCAAAACGACAAATTAAAAATAAAAAGATTTTAATAAAGAAAAATGAGATTAATTGATACCCTAACCCAAAGGCAAAAAGACTTGTATAGGCTTGTTGTCCTCCGCAAGATTGGGGACGACTGACGAGTCTTTAAAGCAAGTAGTCTTACTTGGGATAAGGACTTTGCGGCTACTATTTGACATAGATTTTTATTATGGGACTCACTTTTTTTTTTTTTTGTTTTCTTAAAAATGGTGGAGGATATTTTTTAGGTCAACCCTCAAAAATGGCACCAACCTCTATGAAACACCCTTCGTAATTTGCGGCTATTGAGCACTTATTAGCTTGGATCTCTAGAGAAAAACTTTATTTAACTACTAATGTTTAAACATTAAACAATCCATAGTCATGAACATTTAAAAATCATATAGTGCATTTTTTATTTACTCCTCTAGAAAATTATTGATTTTTAAAAAAATAGATAATTGTAATAAATGAAGAGAGAGAATAAATTGTATGTTTGAATTTAAAAGAGAGATAAATGTGTGGATGAAATTAAAAGTAAGTGGTGGGCCAAAGTCTAAAAATAGAAATGATGCAAATTAAGTGGGACATACTAAAATGGACTGTACTTTCCTATATGGGTATGAGCCGTCGTCTATCTTCTCTCCCCAGACCCTTACCATAGTTTGTCTATGAGCGGGATACACTAGTTATGATGATGATGATGATGGATTAGAATGGGAAATGTTGCAAATTAAATGGGATGGACCCGATGAAGGAGTATCATCTAGCTATTAAAATTATACTATTTTAATTTAGTGTTAATGTCTTATTTATTTGTTAGACAATATTTATATTTTATTGTTAATTTGTATTTAATTCTTAATGGATAAGTTTAAATATTTTCAAGTGAAATCTTGTTTGATTTAATTCAATGTGACATTTACTCTAAATTGAATGAAGTATTTAATTATTTAAACTAATCATAGTCACCTTACACGAGTTAATTACATGGTAAGTTGATGCAGCTGAACTCGATATCACTTTATTCATATTCCTCATTGTTCGGATCTTTTACCACCCACTCCCTGTTCTCACATATATATCATGTATTGAGCATTTAATTTTAATTTTAAGGAAAATTTAGACTTAAAATTATATTTTTACCTTATTTAATAATAAAAATATTGATTATTAGATAAAAATTCCGCATTTATATCATGTATTCAGCCTTTTAAAGTACTTTTTACTTTGCCTCATAATATCAATTCTTTTTTGGCTAACTCACCTTAATTGTTTCATTCTTTTATTTTAAGTTTGTTTTTACTTATTTAACCCTTCAATTACAATAGTAATGTAAAGATTCTTAGTAGAAAATGTCAGAACTTTGACAAAAGCTTCTGTAATTGAAAAAACAGCAATATAGTGCCAAAATTATGTCAATTTATCCTGGTACTCCTGATTCAATGAGGAATTCCTTACTCAAGCAAATTAGATGAAATTTGTCCTTAATTGCTCAGTGGGAGTCTGAGAGAGGTAACTCATAACCTGGTCCGGTCTAGAAGATTCCGTTACTCTTGGATACCAATTTCAGTTACAGTATAATTGATCAATTATCAATTTGTATAAATTCTTAAATAAATCGTAAGTAATTTTACTATAAAAAAAAATGCATCATCACAATTTAAAAAAATATTCCTCACAAGAATTACTAGGTTGACAACTTTTTTAAAAATACACCTACATTAAAAAATTGTTTTATAATTTTGATAATACCATGTAGATAAAATTTTATACAAATCTATGTTAAGCCACAACGAACTGGAATTATAGAGAACAATCACAAAAAGAAAAACAAATTTTATCCACCAGTCAACTAGATTATGTACTATTATCCTGGAAAAGGGAAACATCTGATCCATGAACAAAACAAAAAATTATCCACCAGTCATCACTCATCACCACCAACTACACCACAACAAAATGAATTAACACACAAAAAAAAGATGAGATAAATTGATGATCAATTGATCATAAAAAACACCAGTGTTTTTTCTTTTTGATCAAGAGGTTTAATATTAATACTAGAATTAGATCAACTTAATTAATTAGCATAAAGATAATTACTCAATCACGCATACTTAACTTTATCCATGATATAAAATATAACCGCAACATTTCATCCATTTTCTTGAAAACATTCAGGTGGCTATTAATTTAATTAATCAATTAATAATCACGTTAATCAATTAAGCCACACTTATAATACTATCCCCAACATTGCTGAACCTTTGGGTAACCTGAAAAGCTGAATGCCTTGAATTTGCACGATCTGGAGAAGAAATCAGGGAGAGAGAAAGATTAAGATCGAAATCCGCCATTGATTTACTGCTGCTGTTACTACTTGTTGCCGCAGTCTCGATCATCTTCATTTTGTAATCAACCACTTGTTGACGATTATATGAATAGATCGGAGGTGAAGGCGATGAAAATCTGATTGATTCTTGTGGTTGAACAGAGAATATGACACTTGAGTTCTCCGATTTCGGTGATTGTTGTTGCTGTTGTTGTAAAGGTATTGATTGAGAACCTCCATTGGTTTCCTTCCTGATTCGTTGATCATCCGTTTGATTTACAGCAACCTTTTTAAATATATCAAAACCAAAATCAATAACCTAACTGTCAAGGTTCGAATAAGAAAATCAATCAGAACAGATAGATTAAATACCGAATCAGTAGTGATATCGAAGAGGCTAGATCTACGACGACTTCGACGATTAATATTACTCTTTCGAATGAAATATTTTTGAGCGTGACTTGCAACTTGTGTTGGTGTTCTTGTTTTCACGAAGTTTCTAGAAATTCCTCTCCAATCGCCTTTTCCAACGGTCTGCAATCCAAGCAAAAACAGCTTATGTTCTTCCTCCGTCCATGGAACCCCTAATCAATCACAATCAATCGATGTATCAATCACCAAAATCAAATTAAAATCAAATAAATCATCAACGAAACCAAGACTTTGTATCTCATACCTCGTTTGCGTTCACGACTAGCAGAAGCAGTGGTGGAAGAACGATTGACCACCGCCTCATCAGCAGATGCATAACCGGCATTTGCAACAGGAGCATCGGAAGGAACGACGTCGTTCGTTGAAGAAGAAGAATCGAGACGGTGTTCATACTGAGAAAGATTGTTGAGGGAAACACTTTTCCTCATAGAATCAACGACAACACGAACACCAAACAGCATAAACTCTCCGCCACCATTAACAACCATCGAATCTTCCTTCGCCATCGCAAGCAAAAAAGTCGTCGTTCAAAAGGAGAGAGAAAAGAGAGAGAAGACGGGAAGAAGGGAAATGCAACTGTAAGTGAAATCTGAGGTGTATTCAAGGAATCTACATTAAGGAGAGAAAAAACAGAGGCCGTACGAAGAGATATAAATAATTGCAATTTGTGGATTTTATAGGGAATAGCTACATGGGATTTAAGAGAATTTTTTATGGTTATAATTTAGGACTTGTTGGTAAATTTGTAATCAAGAAATAAAGTTTATTTTTTATTTTTTGAAATAGGATAAAGTTATTTTTAAAGTGAAGATAATGTTTAAAAATTAGTAGGTGTACAATTTACAAAATAGATGAATGAAATGAAAAGAGAAATAATATTTTTTTTCATGTAATTAAATAAATAAAATGAGATCATCCTTAAAATAATAAATGTTACAAATTAAAAAGCGAGAGGATGAGTAATTTATGGTGAATTAAGTCCAGTCTAAATTAAGCTTGTTCTTGTAAAAGAATAAGACCAATCATAAAAAATTCTAAAAATTTATTATTATGAAAATATGTATTAAGACGAATCAATCAAGATCTCACCTGAACATGTTTTACATTGTACATGGAGAAATATATATCAAATAAGATCAGTTGATGAACCGTAGTTGCTATAAAACGGTAGCGACTATTAAAATCAGATGAAGTATTATTGGTAATCATGAAAAATTCATTTACATTGTGTATATTGTATTTGGATACGGATATATTGTGTTGGATTATATATAAACTGTTTTGGGGCACTCTTGGGTTATGTATACTAATATTGGAGTAATGATACACATTTCTTAATAATGAGCATATTCGTAAATATAGGAAAAAGATTAAGTAAAAAGAAATTGTTGTGTTGATTTCAAAAAGAATCGACGAGGTGACCACGCTAAAAATTCTGCTCAAAGCCACTACCTGAAGACCCGTTTGGAGTCGTATCTCATAACCGACGTAAAACTTGTTACGACGCCCTTAATAAAGTCTATCAATAACCAACATACCAAATCCTTTAAACTCGATTAGGGATGACAATAGATGGACCTGATCTAGATTCATGGATCCGCATTCGTTTCACAGATCAGGGTCGAAAAAAATAGACATGTCAGGTCTAATTTTAAAAATTCATGGGTACGAATCCAAATCTAAGAAAAATACCCAGACCAGCGGATCTGGAGGACCGTTTTTTTTATATATTAAATATATATTTGATATTCTTTCTATTTGGCATTTGCTAATAAGTCCCATGCTCCCACTATCATTGACATATACTAACACATCAACACTACTGAGTACAGTGCCTACCCTCATTCCCATTTCCCCTTATTTTTTTATCTATTGAGAAATTATATATATATTATTATCATTAGTTTATGAATATAGCTTTATGACAATTTCAACATGATCCAAAAATAAAAAAAAAAAAACAAAAACAAGTCAGATCCGTTTTAGACCCGGATCTGATATTGGATCCGTAATATCCAAGTATTCAGATCTAGGTCATGCAAAACTGGACCCACGGATCCGGCTCCAGATATGGATCCTGTTCATGAAAACGGATATCGATCCAGGTCTACCTAGACCCTGTCTAAATCCGACCCGTTTAGACCCGATTTCAAAAAGGGCATTTTGTATTAGTGGATAACTAGATAGTGCCCGTGCGATACACGGTTTCATCAAATTTTTTGACATATTTGTATAAATTAAGAAATTAAAATTTTAAAAATAAATTGTACATTATAGTTATATTTCATTTCACCCTAAACAGTTATATACATTACGTACATTATATCATATTATATCTTGGATTGTGCGCAATATAATTATATTTATACTTTTATTATTTTATTTTGAATAAAAGAGCAAATGGTTCGTACCCTGAGTACAATACAAAATTATGAGTTTTTTAATTAAAAATAACATATCAATTTTTGCTATCAAAAATAACTATTACATTAATTTATAGAAATATTAAATATTATCACTATTAATAACACACTTTAAAAATCAAATATAAATACGTAGAAATATGTAAAATTATTTTATTAGTCTAAACGAAAAAGATAATTTTTCTCATAAAAAATATAAGTGACTTGTATAAAGATAGTCACAACCTAAATCATATTAGAATTAATCATTGCATTTAAGTAACCAAAAGTAAAAATAACAAAAAAATCTTAATAAAAGTATATTATGTTTTAACCATCTCAAAATATCTAATACACTAAATAATATTCATTTATAAATAAAATTAAAATAATTGAAATAAATGAAATATAATGAAGTATATAGTTTTCAAATACATTAAATGAGATTTGACCTAAAAAGTAGAAAAAACAACTAATAAGAACAATAATATACTCAAAATAAGAACATTTCAAAAAAAAAAATATACTCAAAATAAGAAAATATTAAGTCAAAGATAATTATAATTAACATTGACATCATCATGAAATTTTAGAGGGAAAAGATTTAATGAGAACGCGACACGTAAGCGATTTTAAAAGCTGATGATGTCAGCCGTGTTTTGTTTTAGTAATAGTTATACATAGATAGATTTTTCAAGTATAAAAATAATAATTAATAATGTAATAAAAAAGAAATAAATAATGTGGCTAATAGATAAGATACAAGGCTGTCACATAAGGTGAATAATGGATATAAATAAAGGAAGCGATATTGTATTTTTATCGTGAATTAGTGTAATTAAAGTTAATAATTCAAGTTAATTGTTAAAAGGAAAAAATGGAGGAAGAAAAAGGAGGAAGGTAGTTGGGTGGATAAAACACGTGGCTGTTAACTGTGGGTTTATACAAAAGAAAATTATTGTGGGGTGATTTAAGGAGTTTTGATTCTTAATCGATAATCATAATTTATAAATTATTAAAAAAAATAAAAAGAATAATATTAAATTAAATTAAATTAAAAATAATATAAATTAATATAATAACACTCTCCCCCTATTACATCATAACATATGAGTATAATTTTAACTTTACAAATAATCGTTATTTACTAACACCCTCATACTACCTCCGTTCCATTTTACTTGCAACACTTACTATTTTTGAAAGTTTCATATTACTTGCAACATTACTATTTTTGGCAAAAATAATCTACTTATTTTATCCTCACTTTATTCTTACCCCACTATCACCATCAATCATACATCATCCCATTAAGTATTTAATATACCCACAAGTCACAACCACTATCTATTTATAATAATTTTTTTTATTTCTACCCCATATATCACCATCAATCATACATCATCCCTACTTTTACCAAATCGATTTGACGACCCTTAAAAACCATGCTAAATCCAATGGTGCAACTAAAATGGAACGGAGGAAGTATATGCGTAGAATTATTAGTCAAAAATCATGTCACAATCAGTTACTTCAGATGGAGAGGAGATAGCGCGTAGAACTAGGAGTGTAATATTACATGGGAATGCCGCATTATTTATTCCCCTTTTTCTTTTTTTGTTTCAAATTGACCATATTAAGGATGAAATTTCTAGTGTGGTTTGGATTAGATATAAATTAGGTAATACTTGTACGTATTTTAAATAATTTTATACTGTTCAAAAAAATAAAATGATGCAAATATACCTTTAAAACTATCATCCACCAGAAATAATACTTAGGAGTCGTTTGGTTGACGTAGGAATTAAATTCCTATGGGAAGTTGTAATTCATTGGAATTTACTTTCTTTGTCAATTTCCTAGGAAATACTTATTTTTGTTTGTTTGACAATAGGAATTTTTATTTCCATGGGAATTGTAAATAACCAAGGGGGGTATATGGTAATCTAATTCCTTTACTTGTTGAAGGTTCAACTTACTTATTATAATAATGAATTACCATCAGATCAACCTACTTGAACCGGAATGCTCGACCTTCTTATTCCCTTTATTTTTAAAAATATAACATATGTATCATACCAGCATATTCAATTAGCCAATTTTATTTTTAAAATAGAACATAAAGTCAAACTACATGAACCGGAATGCTCGACCTTCTTAAACAAATTTCATAGATGGTGTGAACAATTTATTTATTATTGATTAAATAAATCAATTCCAATGTATTTAGGTATTATTGAGGAAATAAAACAATTTCAATGTATTGATTATGATAACATTCATTAGGATTAATTAATTCCAATGGAAATTCCAATTCCATTATTTAAAATAAGATGACATCACTATCATATTTTGGAGGGAAAACTTTCTTCTACAAAGTGATACCTCATAAATTTAAAGTTATGATGATGTAAACGTTTTTTGTTTTAATAAAAGTTATAGATAGATTCAAATCAATTAAATTTAATTTGATTATTGAACTTTTTCTGTCCAAATTTAAATTGTTATATATTTTATTAATTTTACTGTATAATGGTAAAAAGAAAGTTTGATTATGAGTAGGGATGGTCACGGGTCCAGAACTCTGTTGGACTCGCCCCGGATTCACCCCTTTTTAGGTCTGGGTCTTATTTTTTGAGACCCATCGGATCCGGGTCAGATCTGGATCTAAAAAATAAATTAGCGGGCCCGAGTCCGAAATTCGGACCCTAGAACCGCCCCTTGGACCCTTATAAATATTAAATTGTTCATTTCTATTTGAATTCTACATATGAGTTATGTCCTCAACACTTATTTTCCTTTCATATAATCATATATATATATATATATATATATATATATATATATATATATATATATATATATATATTATATATATATATATATATAAATTTAGGATCAAATGAGAAGATTTTAAAATGAGAAGGAGGAAGGATTTTGTTTGATTTTTTAGTTATTATATATAAAAAAAGGATACTATGTTATCAAAAGAACACTTTAAAATTTATGTCATAGTTACTTTTTCAAGTAAATAGTTACTTTTACAATTATGTGTTTTGGCTCAATCTGTCCATAGATTTTTTATTTTAGTGAAATCAAGGGTGTAGAATCCTTCTTACCCTTCTTATTTTCAACACCCTTCCTATGGATCCTCCCTATATATATATATATATATATATATATATATATATATATATATATATATATATATATATATATATATATATATATATATATATATATATATATATATATATATATATGCTAGCTACTTGCTAAGTGCTAACCCAATTACTAGAAATATGGTTTCGATTTTTTATAATTTGGATTAGAATTTTCAAAATCGAAATATTTTTGTTTGGATTAGGTTTGAGCATACTAAAAATCGAAAACCGCAATTCTGAACCGAATTAAAATATAAGCTCACTTCTTACAATGAACTAAACTACTTGTTGAGTGAATGTGTAACTTGACGTACAAATAGAAAATTTTAATTGGCAATACTAATAAAAACGACGTAAGCAATCTTATAACAATAATTAACCTTAATTTTATTTTGTCATTTCCATTTTTGCTTTATAATTTTAGTAATCTAATTCGATTTGCAATTTAAATTTGTTTTTAGTTGAAAAATATGGTTTGAAAAAGTCTAAACCGAATTAATTTGGTTTGGTTCGATTTGGATTGTGGCCCAATTCGGTTTGGTTTGGATTGAAAAACCAAAAACGAAATAAATATGATTTGATTTGGTTTTATGAAAAACCAAACCGCAAACCGAACTATCACCCATACCAATTACCTTATTTCATGGACTCGAACTAGTGTTTATAATAGAATTTAAGCGTATATAGATGATCCTATGCGACTTTAGGGTTAAAGTAATATTAAATATTTGTAAAATACGATAATAACTCTCTTACAAATATACGAAAAATATAATGACTTACAAATGTTTAAATTTGACAAATCAAAGGGACTTTTTTAGACCCATTAAGGACCCTAGACCCATCAGATTCAGAGGGTCTGGGTTTGGGTTTGGGTTTGAAAAATTTTGGACCCTTAGGGTTCGGATCCGAGTCTGAATCTAAAAAAATTAAAAGGATCCGGATCCGGGTTTGGTTGGACCCACTCCAAACCCGCCCCATGACCATCCTTAATTGTGAGTATGTCATTTGTCTTTTTTCATTGGTTAGTATTAATGGAATTTGAATGATTTGCATTTTTTACACATACTATATTTACAAATTTATATTTTCGGATTAACTCATACATTAGTAGGTGCAGTAACTCACAATTATTCAAATTACACAGTTGTATATAAATGCACTGTTTGAAAAATTATAATGAGAAATATATAATGTACTGTGTAGAACATTATATATCGTCTGATAAAATTAATTCTGAAATTACACCGTGTGTAAAATTATACCACAAAATAAATTACATTTATTCCAGGGTAATTGGAATTACACAATATAGAAAATTATACTGCAAAATTACACTGTGTATAAAATCATACAACAATTTAGCAAATTCCTTTTTTTTTTGAATAATACCTGATTCATTAATAAAGAGTCATACGACCTCTACATCAGAGATAAATAATTAGCAAGTACATAGCAACTAAAACCAAATATAATTCAAAAATAACAAAACTACGATCGTTGAATATGAGATCTGACAATTCTGAATATCCTTTTCCACATCGCTGTTTGATACAGCCTCCTACGAGGGGGTCTTTCGATCTGTTGTAGACTTGAGATAGAATTGAATTTGATGTAGTTGATGATACTTGCAATTTTGGTATCTGCTGCATATCGCATTAATCTCTACTAACAAATCAACTAAAGACCAAAATTCATAACTCCAAACTTTCACAAGGAGAGACTTCAAAACCCAATATATGGGTAGAATCAACCCAATAAATGGGTAGAACAACTCTCTTACAGGAGATGACAAAAATTTATTCTAATCATATTAAAAAAACTTAAAAGGGAGAAATTAGGGGCTAACTATAGATATTAGGGTTTTTTTTAGAGAGAGAAGAGAGAAAAAGAATTGGGCCTCTAGGGTTTAGAACTTTAATACGAAACAATTTAGCAAATTCCTTGAAGTACATAATAGCCCTTTTTCCATCAATTGTTAGTTAAAACTAATTAAATGACATAAAATTCAATTAATTGATCATTAAAATCAATCATTTATATTGTTAGACTACCGTAATTATAATTTTGAATTTAGGAAAAATGTGAAGTATGATTTGCAATATAAAATTTCATTAAAATTATATTAACGTATTTAAAAATTCGTGTATTGCAAGGCTTTCTATCCTAATATTGTTTATAATTCAAAATGAATTGAATCGAAGTTGTAAATACCAATCCAAATTGTATCGAGTTTGCATCAAACTAACCACTTTGTACCGAACTGACCAATTTACATCAAAATAGTATTATCTTCACATAATATTATGTTTCATTTGATTGTATCAAACATTTTCATAAAAATCATTAATCTAATTAATTAATCAAACTCATTAGTTTAATTGATTTTTAATTAATAATTTGCAAAAAAGTTATTCTATAACTATAAGTTAAATATGTTTTACTATAAATACTTCTTTAATCCCTTTTAAATTGCTAATAATAATAATATAATATAAAAAGTATTATTTTTAGTAACAAACTAATAAGTCTGTTTGGTTTGTAGTATTAAATGGTGGTAATGAGAATGATTTATAGTGTAAGATTTCATCAAAAGTTCCATATCATTCCTAATGTAATGAAACTTTGATCACAAAAAAGTCTTTTGTTTACAAATTTCCATTACCACCTAATATCACATCTCCCAATGATAAAACGTTGGATTGAATTTCATAAAGAAAATAAGATGAATAAAATTGGACAAATATGACTATCAAGGTAACTAAGTGATTTTTCAACAAAAATTATACTAATTTTTCATTCCCATTCCCACCATTTATTACCACCAATCAAATCAGACGAGGATTTTGGGAAGAAAAATAAATTATTGATTGATGTTGGCATGGTGGGAGGGGGAGGCACATGAACCGTGAGAAAAGCATATTCGGTTATTGTGTAGGAGTAGGACTACGTAGTGAAGGATATTTTAATTTATTACATTGGATCATAAATTATTAAAATTATTATGGCCCATGTGGGACTATTTTTTTTTTAACAAGGTGGGGGATTATTTTTATTGTGTCCGTACTGCTTTATTATCTAATCTAATCTAATCAACCCATCTTTACTTAGTGAAGGTGCATTTGCGTGGTGGAGGATAAGCTCAGATAAGGTTTTTGTGGGACCCTTTTTCCAACTTCCAATTTTTTTCTTAGAATTTCTTTTAAGTGCACGTCTTCTCATCATTATCATACCTAATGTATTTTTCGCTCATAAAAAATTATGATCAGAATTTGAAGAGGGAAGAACAACGATAGCTCATACCATAAAGGAGAGTGTGATTAAAGAATCTATCGGCTCTAGAAAGGCCTTCAAAAAAGAAAAATTTACAACTTACAAATGAAATAAATAGAATATATACAAATAAGTAAAAATAATTTCACATTTTCTCATAATCTCCTTATTACTCCGCTTTATATAGGGTAGTATGAGACCACGAAAATATTAGATGAGAACTTAGAATATTTGTCGGCAAAAGTGATACTCCATCTATTTTAATGACTTTCAACTATTTTATTTGGATACGTATGTCAAGATTACACCTGATATGTTTTAACTTATAGATAAGAATAAAATACAAATTAACAGTGAATTGTGAATAGCATTAAAAAATTTAATGGGACAAAGTCACTGAAATGAAGGTAGTATTTGCTAATTGCTTTATTTCTTATATCTCTTAACCTCCCGCTCAGGTCCGTATCTAGTCAGGGGCGGGTGGGGCAAAGGCCTAGGCCACATATTTCAGAATTTGATAGATTTAATATTTAAAAATAAAAAGATAAAGAATTAAAATGATATCGGGGTATTATTGGCAAACAAATTAATTGTCTAACAAGTAAATTAAATGAGAAAGATTTATATGCATCTTTCTCAAAAACAAATGGAAATTCTTCTATCTCTTATATATTTGAAATTGAAAATGAAATTTGCTTTATAGAAGTAATTGAAATTTTAATTTGCTTTATAATATTTGAAAGGGCAATAATAACCCTTATTTCTAATCTCATCCGGCCCCTAGGCCACGGAAAGTTCAAAAACAGGCCTGCTCTCGATATATTGACAGAGGAGTTTACGACGATATTTGCATATCGATTTTTAAAATTTTGCCCAATTGTGAAGTCGTCGTCGTCATCATCATCATACCCCAATATCCCGCTCGAGAGCAGGGTTTGGATGAGGGAAGTTGACAGACAATTTCTATCCGTACTCCCTTCACAGGGAGAACTAGAGGAAAGTGTTCAATTTTACCCTAAATACAAGAAACCTGCATAAGAGGATATGAGAATCAAATCTAGATATAAAATAGTTTATTATCTTGATATAATTAATTGGTTTAAATATGAGAATCAGATATTATTTAAGTTGGAGTAAGTATCACTTTCCTAATTAAGGTTTTCAGATAAAAGTGTTACTTTTACCTATGCAAAACTCTCAACAACAAATAAAATAGATTGAAATAATAGTAAATTTAATATATGTAAAAGTGTGATTATTGTAAATTGTTCTTTGTTATTATTTTTAAGCATATGAGCTTCAAATATATCGAATTTCATATAATGTTGAAAAAATTATTACATGTCTAAATATTCACATAAAATAAATTTATTAGTAGTCATAACATCATGAACCACATTTTTCTCCATGCCATACTCCAGATACGACATTCATAGTTGTTGGACAATTTGAGCTTAATTAGTTATAGAGAGATAGTTTAGGCGATTTTAATTGTTGTGCATCATCACAAAGACACAAACCAATGATGGGCCAACCCTAATGTTTGACTTACTCTGTTAAAAAGTTCTCACAATCTGAAGTTTACCGAAAATTCTTAATCAATAACCGTGATTTTTAAATCACCACAAAAAAGACAAAAAGAGTAATATTAAAATAAATCAAAGGATTTGGGGGCACAAAGAGTATTGTGTAAACATGTAATCCACCAAATATTTTACTCATAGTTATATGTATTTTTTATTTTCTAATTTTTTTCCCAAAGTAAATTTTATAAAATGTCATAAAAAAACCTAAGTTTTACTTCTTAGAGATAAGAGATAAAGGTGCCACAACCCAACCCAAACTCCTCAGAATCAAAACAAACCTTTCGTATACGCTAGGAGGGAAGAAGCACCTCAAAAGATCTAGCTATCATCTAGCCTATACAAATTTGTTAATAATCCTATACAAATTCTAATATTTTATTAGACACCAAAAAGGGTCGATACATTACAAAACATGGCTATGAACATCAGCAATTTGCTTTCTAAGCACCAGGTCATGACCCAGGACAACTAAACCAAAAATTTAGATAATACTCTCTCCTATTCAAAATAATTGTTTACTTTGGATTGGACACGAATTTTAAGAAAATGGTAGTTCGGATATTTTAAGTGATTATAATAATTATAAAGGTCGTAGTTGGGTATTTAAGTGATTATAATAATTGAAAAAGTGGTAGGTGGATTATTTTAAATAATATGTTGGGGTAGTTAGAGGTATTTAGGTAAAAAATCTTTGCCAAAAATAGAAAGTGAACAATTAGAGTGACTTGACTTAATAAGAAAAGTGGACAATAATTTTGAATAGGAGGGAGTAAAATATAGTACTACCTTCTATTCAGCCTAAATGTCCCATTTAGTTTTTTGTCATTATTCACTCAATACAATACAAAGATTATTAATATCAAATTTTTATAATTTTTAGTTAATTCAGAATAATTTGAGATATTAAGGATTAAAATGTTGTCTCGGCAAGTGTGAAAAAACTAAATGGGACATTTAGGCTGAATAGGAGGGAGTATAATAAAGTTTTATTCCCTCCATCCATTTAAAATGTTAATTTTTTTTGTTGTAATACGAAAATTATTGTTATGTTTCTATTGAATAATACACATGGAAAAAAAATTACATAAATGATATTCTCTTATGGAACGAATAAGGTATTATTTGAATAGAGAGTAAAAAAGTATTTAGAACAATTACACTAACGATTTCCCACTACAATTGTTTTTCCTTTTATTTAACTCTAAATTATTTCTAATCAGACCCGGAGAAACAGTCGATCGGTCGGATTTTGGGTAAAATCAGTTTCAGTTGGATAATTTTCAGGTCGGGTTGATTTCAAGTCGAATCACTTCGTGATAGGATTTAGAAAATGGGTCTGGGCAACCCAAATAAGGAGGAGAAGAAGTAGTCTACTTATAAACCCAAAGAAGGTTCACTACTAAAACCAATTGGTAATAGTAGGAGTTACTCCTTGAATATATGAAGTGATGCATACTCTTCTCTTTCTCCGATGTGGGACAACTCACATGTGGGTAATACATGGGCACTTCAACACTCCGAGTTTGACGGGTTCGTATTGACCCAACGACTTTCAGAATCGGGATTAAAATTTTCGGATTTCATTGTAATTTTTTCGGTCGGATTTCGAACAAATTTAAGTGCTGGATCAATTTTCCAATGTCTAGTTCCAACTAGAATACGGTTTGTTGATCGGGCGAATTCGGAGTATAATTTGTCCGCATCTTTCTGAAAAAATAAAATCCTCCACTCACGCCCTCCCTTTTGCGGAATAAAAAGAATGTCCATTATCTATACATTTAAATTCCAACTAGAGTATATACTATAGTATCAGCCCCACCACTCCAAATTATTCATTAAAAGAAAAGAACCTCATTTACACCCTCATCCATGTGGTCTAAAAGATGATGTATATATTTCTTTCCTAAAATGACATGCAGATTGAGAGAAAACAGTGGGCTATTTAAATAAAATGGTTTTCTAGTCAATTTGCATGGTGGGGATAATATAATTAGTAAATTAGATAAGCATATATAATAACACAACCGTCTATACAATACACGTCTCAAGTTTAAGCTGACCCAATTTATAAATTTTTTTAAAAATACTGATTGGTGGTTTTGTAAGTTAAAAGGAAGATATGAGCTAGGCTCTTAAGAGGCGTCTATACTATAGATGGTCTCTCAAGAGAGTGTCTGATATAATAATACATAATACATTTACTAATAAGATGGATTTGGTAAAAAAAAAAGAAGCAATTATAATGGGGTTTAAACAACCACTTATTATCCCTAATAAAACAAAATATTTATGGGGCCTACCTAATTGAAGGTTTAAATAAGTTGATCCATTATAATTTTGTTAAGGAAGCATTTAAGCCTTTTCTCACATATGATTTGATCAATTTCATAACTTTTTGTATGAGACTTTCCTATTAAGAAATGGGCTCAAATAATTAGTTTAGGTAATCATTTTAAGGTATAACTGATTAATTTAAGATTATAATTTGAAATTGTAAGTGATTACTTTAAGATTATAATTAATCACGTTAAGATGTTAAATATATATAGCAAACTCAATAAAAATAATCTCACTAGTAACATCGTCTCAAGTGAAAATTTGTCATATATCATAAAGAACTGGTCTTGGACGAGATGGTCTCAATATTAGACGCATAATACAATCAACCCAATTATAATTTTTCTCAATATACGCTCATCATTTGATCTATTTAAGATCATAATTGGTACATTTAAGGTTAAAATTGAATTTTTTTTTATAAGTTATAACTGATCAAAATTAATCACTTTAAGGTCTAAATTGATCATTTTTATATCAAAATTGAATTTTTTTTAACAAAGTCATGTACTCTTGGTCATTTCCACTCTTGGTCATTTCCAAGAGCATTTTTTGAATCAATAGGCAAACATAATTCGAAATCGACACTTCCTCCACCTTCACATCCAAGGTAAGCAAACGTTACACCTATAATTTCATTTCGAAGTACATTATAAACAGAAAATTGTTGGAGTAAGAACAATATCACTATTGTTGATCGATAATTAAAGAGTGCAAATTCTCTTATGTTCCATTTTCCCATTAGAACCATTATGTTGCACCGAATAAGAGTACTTATAATGGACAATGTTTTGACACTATTATTGATAGTGTTACACTATTTATTTGTTGTTTGAAATTTAACTGTAGAAAAATACTCCCTTCTATATATTCACCCTACTTGTCCCATTTACCTTTTTTCACACATGCCGAGGCAACATTTTAACCTTTAATATCTTTCATTGTGCATAATTTAAAATTATAAAAATTTGATATTAATAATCTTTGTATAAAGACGAATAAAATAAGATCCACATGACTATATTTTAACTTATAAATTAAGAACAAAATACAAATTAAGAGTGATTAGTGAATAGTAACCAAAAAGTAAATGGGACTAGTATGAAGAATAGGAGGGAGTACCATTATATTACCTCTATTTTGAAATTGTGAAAAAAAATCATATTTAGGTAGAAATCGATCAATTTAACGTTAAAATTGATTAATTTCATTTAAGATTTACTTTTTATTTTAATTGATCTATATAAGGTTTACTTTAAATTGAAATTGATGCCTTTAAGGTCAAAATTGATACATTTAAGGTCAAAATTGAATTTTTATTTTTTAATTTTTGAAAGAGCGGCTATTGCTTTTTGGGCTGGCATATATTGACGGTCTTATAATGAGACTGTCTCATCCAAGTTTTTGTGTATTATTAAAGGTGAATTATTAGGTGATCATAAAATTTTCTACTTGCGCATTTAATAATCAGGTGCTCTCTTGAGAGACTTGAGAGATCCTCTTTTGTAAAGACAACTCTCAAAAGTCCAGCCCAAATCTATATTTAGAGTTGTAACAATATACTTCATTATTAAAATTGGACTGGGCTTTTAAAAGTCGTCTTTACAAAAGACGGTCTCAAGTAAGAATTTGCGTTTAATAATTGAAAATTTGAAATAAATAAGATTATTTATCAAAAAAATGTATACAATAAGATCATAATCAAACATATTCCAAAACTAAGCGTGCATTCCGCAAACCTTAGGTTCGGGCTGTTCGCACTTAGTAAGTGCGAATAGACTGAAAAACTGAAACAGGCTGTTCACTGTTACTAACAGCGAACAACCTATTTTAGGTTTTCAGTCTGTTCGCACTTACTAAGTGCGAACAACTCTCGTCTTAAAATCAGCATGTTGACCCTGTTTGACTTTTCGCAGTTACTTTGTGCGAACAGACACTTGTTTTTTTTGACCAGTTTATTACTGTTCGTACTTAGTAAGTGCGAACAGACACAAACCTGTACTCTGGGGTATCAGGCGCTTATATTTGGAATAAGTTTGATTTTGATCTTATTACATGTTTTTTTTAATTAAGAATCTTATCTATTTCAAATTTTCTTAATAATTTAGTTGTTATGAGCCCAATAGCCCATCTTTACCAAACCTTGGCATCTATCCAAAAAGCCCAATTCCGAAGGGCTAAGAGAATCCTAAATCTAACAAGTGTCCCTATGAAAGAAATTTTTTGTATGTAATTTGAGTGGAAAGGTTACCAGAAAAAAGGACAAAATATATACAGATGGAAAGTAAATTCTCTGTTTCATAATACTTGCTACTGATTGTGATATTTACTTATACAATATGTCACACACATTTACATGTATTATGAAACGGAGGAAGTAATTAATACGAAGAAATGAAATATATTTGTAAATGAGTAGGGCTGTAAAAAATTGACCCGACCTGTAATACCGCCCGAAATCGACCTGTATCCGACCTGTTGGTTGACCCGAGGTGCAGTGACCTGTAACCGATCGAAACTCGACCTGATGTTGACCCGTAACCCGACATGTACCCGATTATTTTAGCCCAATATTCGACCGGTACCCGACTCGAGAACAACCGACACCCGAGATTGACCCTACAATGTGGTTAACCGAACTCGATTTGCACCCGACCTGTTACAACTCGAACCCGTCTTTAACCCGCTAGGTACTCGACATAGTCCCACCCAAAATGACTTATAATCAACATTCGAGATTAACCCGACAATGTGATTAAGCGATATAACCGTATCAAGTTTAATTCAATTAATAATAAGTTTGATTGAATTGAATCAAGTTTAGTTTAGCTAAAGTTAAACAATAAATGCAGGCCAAAAATCAAATCTTATCGACTTTATCTTTGGCTAAACCAAATTTGTCTATTAACCGACAAACTTAATTAACCGACTATAACTCTTCTTCTCCAATCACAAACGATTTCAACATAAATTAATTGTATAATAACCATAATTTTCATTCGACAGAAAACTCACATGAATTGGATTTTAATCAACCCGAATCCTGAGAATAACTAAATGCACAACTCAAAAATGATATAATCGATGCGAAGTCAACCCGAACCAAAATAATCTGAATTAACGTTAAGCTAAAACAAAAAATGACCCGACCCATAGTCTAATTGAACTCGATTCGACCTGCAGCATAACCGATTTGGATCCTGATAGAATTTAGAAAATGAGTCTGGGCAACCTAAAAATGGAGGAGAAGAAGTAGTCCACTCATAAACCCAAAGAAGGTTCACTACTAAAACCAATTGGTAATAGTAGGAGTTACTCCTTGAGTATATAAAGTGATGCATACTCTTCTCTTTCTCCGATGTGGAACAACTCACATGTGGGTAACACATGGGCACTTCAACAGATCCAAATTGTATTAACCGAACCCGGTACAAATCCAAACTAAAATGGGTATGATCCGAAATCGAAACCGACCCAGTGAGGTTTCAACCCGACATAGACCCGTAACCGAATCGACCCGATCCAAAGTGCTAAATCACCTGGAAAAATCCAAACCCGAGAATATCCGAACCCGATGAAATCCGACCCAAAACTCAACCGAGTAACCAAATTTACAGCCCTATAAATGAGATTAAATAAGGAAGTGAGACCATTGTCAAAAATGTAAAGTGAGATGAAGCCATATTTGATTCAAAACAATTTTATTGTATGATTTTACAATAATATAAATTGAATAGACTGGAATAATAATTGATTACTTGTTATATAAATTAAATCAACTAAAATGTGCAATTAAACACATCTTAGTTGGAATTTTTTTTAAATAACAAAAGATTTAAAGATAACTATAATTTAGTTGGAGTATCGATAATGTCTTGTAATTTTGTTGATATTTGATGAACAACATGATAAGAACTAAAAAAATAATAATAATAATAATAACAACAACAACAATAATAATAATAATAATAATAATAATAATAATAATAATAATCGACTAAGTGTGAGGAAAATGGATAAAAATTCATCCCTTTTGCTTTCTCCACTTTAGGCGAAGACGCGCTTGACCTGTTATCAAGGATTTCGTCGTTTTCTTTTAGTAATCTAATAGCACCAAATCTAGGGCTTACATTTTTCATCGCCTAGCTTTTTGCATTTAAAAGGTTGTGGGTGCTCAGCTTGTCGCTCGACTCACCACCAACTTTTTGTAAAGTCTCTCTATGATGTAGAATGTGGTCTTTTATAATAATAATAATAATAATAATAATAATAATAATAATAATAATAATAATAATAATAATAAGAAGAAGAAGAAGAAGAAGAAGAAGAAGAAGAAGAAGAAGAAGAAGAAGAAGAAGAAGAAGAAGAAGGAGGAGGAGGAGGAGGAGGAGGAGGAGGAGGAGGAGGAGGAGGAGGAGGAGGAGGAGGAGGAGGAGAAGGAGGAGGAGGAGGAGGTTGTGGGTGCTCAGCTTGTCGCTTGACTCCCCACCAGCTACATGCTTACACCAAGACAAATTGCCATCCTTTATTCTACTCGGGGATAACATGCACAAGATTTTCTGTTAACAATCCCTATTGATGGCCTGGGACAAAAAATGAATCCTCGACAATATTGATCGGTTTTATGTTATCGGTTCACCATTCCCTTATTCGTCGAAGGTAGTCTATGCCCGAGTTGCAACACTGCCAGGATGGATATATGGAGGGATCACGCAGTTTACTACTCTAGTGATGTTGGTGTGAAGTTTCGACATAATTAGGTTCGAGACATGCTTGTAGATATCTGCTGCAAAGCTGGGATCTCGGTTCGTAAAGAGGCACCGGTGGGGTTTTCTTCAGAGACGGGTTTAGACCTTAGGCCAGCGGATCTTCTTCTGTTTAACCGGTTTCATGCCTTCATGGTAAAGACGCATGCATAGATGTAACAGGAGGTTCGCCCTTTGCTGGCACTGGATCCTCCTCATGGGCCCTAGCTGTTGTTATAGCCAATGCCGCAGAAAGAAAGAGGAGGAAGTACACGACTAAGTGCGAGGAGAACGACTACAAAATCATTTCTTTTGCTTTCTCCCCCTTTGGAGAGTTAGGTGAAGGAGCCCTCGACTTGCTATCAAGGATTGCTTCGGTTGATGTGAGCAACTCGAGCATCACCAGGTCTCGAGCATACATTTTTCATAGACTAGCCTTTTGTATTCAAAAAGTTGTGAGTGCTGACCTTGTTGCTCGACTCCCCACCAATTTATTGTAAAATCGTTTTTTATGATATGAAACACCATTATAATAAAAAATAAAAATAATAAATAATAATAATAATAATAATAATAATAATAATAATAATAATAATAATAATAATAATAATATATTCATTGATTCATCAATGAAATAGTGAATAACCTTATCTAACATACTAGTACAAAAGTAAGAAAAATGACAATAAAAGAGAGAAAAAAACTACATCCAAATATATAATTTAAATAAAAATAAATTGAATTATAAAAATTCTAAGATAATTTAGGAAGCCATTTAGTTCTAGCACGAACAATCTCTTGTTTATTATCTTGCATCCGTAAAAGATGAGTGTTTTCAATATTGCTACAATTAGGAGTGTTTTCCATGCTTGTTAATGATTCAAGTATGTTGGATTGCCTACATTCTCTTCGATATTCTAGTGTCATACTTGTCATGTCATAGTCTTGCAACACCTTCAATGGCACACTCTGAAAATATTAAAAAAAAAATTAAAATTTAACATTATTTTTTCTTTTTAACTTGGAAAAATTGAAATTAATAATCTAATTTTTCATTCATCCGTTGTAAATAATCCCAATTTCCAACTTTAAATTATTTTTTTATAATCCAACCTTTCCTTTAAGTTTGCTCCCAGCATACTAATAGGGTATGCCAATATCAAACCAAGGGCAATGGTTGTATAATTATAAATATAGGTTGGGCTGATAGCAAACTAAAGACAAAGGTTGAAATATTAAAAAATAGGAAAAATTGTTTCTAAAAAGCCAATCTTTTGGCCATCTGCAAATAAAGAATCAACGTTTCATTTATTCAATAAAACGACAACCTTTATCTCATTTTTGCAAATAAAGAGGCAACGTTTCATTTATTCAATAAATTTAGAGTTGAAAACTTACCTGCTATCCCTTTATTTGCAAAAATGAGACAAAGGTTGTCTTTTTATTGAATTAATGAAACGTTGACTCTTTATTTGTAGATGGCCAAAAGGTTGGCTTTTTAGAAATAATTTTTCCTAAAAAATAATCAAAAGATGAAATTATTCATAGCAGATGGGTAAAAGGTTGGATTATCAATATCAAATTTTCCTTTTAACTTTCATATTTTTTGAGAAATTGATATTTCAACAATACACTAAAAAAATACTCGTAAAATTGCGAGGGTCAAAAGGCAACGAACAAACGTTCATCGCTTTTTTAAGAAAATGACAACGACCTTGCAATAACAAAACATTTCGTAATTCTAGACATTAAGATGGCAAAAGCCCGACGATCACCCTCACTCTTTGCCCGACCAAAAAATTAATTTTATTTTAAAAATAGTAGCGATTTTTTGGCTACGGCCCCAGATCGTCATCAATAAGGGCGGCGATCTGAAACCAAAATCAAGTCGTCGCCACTTTTTAAAATTATAAATGTTAATATACACAAATTAATATTTAATTTAAGGATGAGACATAATCAGTTTTAGCCCACTAATAACTATGCCCTTGGACCTGCCCTTCGACTTAGCTGTGTATGAAAATTGAAGATATAAAAAAAATTACCTCTAAGATCCAGCCAATATATTTAACGTTGTTTACGTGCAAATTTGCATCCATATCATTCCATCTAGGCTGAAATTATTATAAGCAAAATGAAATTATTATGAGAAATGAAATAATATTCAGACCCTTTTTTGAGAGACCGTTTATAGTATACACACCTTTAAAAAGAGTCAAGTCCGCATTCTCAATAATTAAAAAAAAAGAAAAAAATCTAAACTGACGCGTGCGATTGAGCCTATTTCGAGTTGGTGTTATATCTATTGAAGTTGGTGGTATAGCCTATTAAAGTTGGTATTTGGAGTTGGTGTTATAACCAATTAAAGTTGGTATTATACCTATTTGGAGATACCAACTTTAATAGGTTATATTACCAACTCTAACAGGTTATAATACCAACTTCAATAGGTTATAACACCAACTCCAAATGTGAGTACAACGCGCACTTTTTTAAAAAAGTTATTTTTTCTAAGTAATAATGAGCGGGCCCATTTAAGATGCGTCTCTTGTAAAGACGGTATCAAATAAGAATTCGCGAATAATATATATTAGGATTGTGATTGTAATTTGTAAACATGAATTAATGATTGTACTTACAACCAAGCCTGATTGAATAATATGAGCCGTTTGATCAGTGAGTTTATGGATTTTGAGGAGATGATCATCTTCACCATTTTCAATTGCATATCTATTTAAGTAAAAGGGTTGCACTTCTTGTCTCACTTCTTCTGGTATTTTTGATAATTTCCTGCTTTCTCTGTTCATGATCACCCATGTACTACGTACAATTGTATTTCAACTATATATGATTAGTACTTAACCAACAAAAACACCAAAAAGCTAGCTATTCGATCCATAGTGTAAAAATGCGGTAACGGTTGCAATTGCGGTAACAGAATGCTGATGCGGTAACGGAATGATGCGGTTATCATAACATCTAAATATCGGTTGAAACCATATATAAGAAATATCTCTTAATGCGGCCCAAGATGCGGTTTTTTTACTTACAACGCGGGAAATATATGTTCGTTTATTTTAAAAGCCTTTACAATGCGGCCGATGCGACGCGATGTGATGCGGGCTTGTTTTTATTCTATGCTTCGACCTTGTTTAGTAACCGATATTTTTTAGATGCAATTGACTTTTATTTTGTTGTTGACTTGTTAGCGGATCAAGTAACAATGAAGTTGCTTGGTGAAATTTGATTTTTAAGTCTATAACAAGTTATTCTACACGAGTTTTTTCATTAATTTTTAAATTGTTTTCATTTTCTTTTATAAATAACAAATAGCCAATATCCAATGTAATCAAATAACACTTAAAAACCAAATCATCAATGTTATTTTCAAGGAATTAGTTAATTAAGGACATACTTGGATTGAGTGTAAATATTTAAGGGGTGAAAAAAAGTCAAAGCAAGAAAATAAAGTTGATAAATGAGAAATTAGTGAAATTTGATTGTTATAGAGGTAGAAGAAAGATTGCAAGGTCATGAAAAATAAAGGGACCTCTCAATCTTATGGGGTAAATATTTATCCTAGGGGAGGGTGGGGAATGTATTACCTCTATAATGGGGCAAATCATCTTATTTTTCCTTCATTATTTTTATTTTATACTCATTTTACCTTCTTCACAATTATCTCAACTACTTCAAATGCGTCGCTATTTGATTTTATTTCATTAGACTGACTTTATTTCCCCCTTAATTATTTACACCAAATCCAAGCATGCCCTAAAAGTTTAAGTTGATGCTTGAGGTCTCCATATATGTTATATACACTAACACGCGTCCTCATATGAGAGTCAATTGGGCTAGAAGTGTGGACGCAACACATGACCTCCACATACACGACATTAAATATTTTACTTTAAATGAGGGGTAGTTGAGATTTGGACCCATGACTTGTTGTCATGTTGGTTTCTGATACCATGTCAAGAATTAACTCAACCAAAAACTTAAACAAAAATCTACATCGTGTATTAACTAATAACAAACAATATTACTATATCATTACCTTGTAGCTCGTGTTATAATTTTTTGAGTACTATAGTCACGTATTATCCAATCTCTGCGCATACCATTTTTTCCGGCTGCGTCTACCCAAGTATCGATTTCGACTAAATCTCCCCTAGACAAATCAATCACTATGAGATGTATTTTATATTTTTATTAAATAATCTAATTAATTAGTACGTAATATGTAAGAATATAATTAAGTTTTTATTTTGAGATATTTCACTAAAATCTATTTTCTCATAAAAATAGCTATACAAATATTTAGGAAAAATTACCTAGAATAATCAAATTTATTCGTGATTTTCCTACAATAATCTCACCTATTGATTAACCGTGAATAATCCGAACTTTAAGGGATATTTGCTTAGAGTAAGCTCGAGTAACTCGATGACCTGTTATAGTAGGTTTATCACCAAAAAAGTAAACTTAAAATTATTTTAAAATTAGAGAAAAATTTTAAAATTTTACATAAAAAATTCTAAATAATAAAAAAAAATCATAAATTTTTTTTGAACATTTTTTAAGAGTTTTTTCAAAACTTTATTTTAATATATCTTTTTTTTATAAAAATAAAATGTGCTATAGCAAGTCATCCGGTCACCGGGATTACTCTAGGAAAATGCCCCTCAAAGTTGGGATTATTCATGGTTAATCAATAGATAAAATTATTGTAGAAAAATCACGAATAAATTAAATTTTTTAGGTAATTTTTCCTATTATGAAATAATGATTTACCATACCAAGAACTATATTTGTTAACTTGAACATGTACACGGGTTACGACCCAAATGAGTTTTCTAAGACTCATCTCTCGTGTTGCACCAAACCCATTTCCAGCTAGTCCTGAGCTTGTCACATGGTTCAATGCTGTCTCCTACATACACATTTCCCACAATTTTAAATTACAATAAAATATAACATGTGCGAATCATAGGTCGTAAATTAGATAGAGTCAAAGTAATTATTCAAATAAAAACTAGGATTGTCTTGAGATGGCAAAATGGGCGGTCGGGTGCGGTATGTCCTCCCCATACTTATACCCATCTAAAGTTTTCATTCCCACAGCCCATAGCAGGTAAAATTGTCATAGCCACTTCTACCCACCTGAGTATGTATATAAAACCATCCCCACCCACTATGGTAAACTGGTATTAATTCATGGATATTCTTAGTACGCGTTATATGCTCCATAAAAATACATTTTTTACAAATTTAATTATGCATCTAATTTTATCAAATCATAAACTTACAATTCTTAATTTTTTTTCATAGTCTAATAAAAATATACCAAAATGACATAAAGAGAGCAATACATTGTAGTTATAAGGTGAGGGCAATGGATATGGACGGGTAAGACCTCATACCCACTATCTACTCACTAATTATGGCGAGTATGACTTTTAATTCATATTCATATCTAACCAGCACCCTCTAAATTCACATCCATATACATTCCAACTAGAGCAAAATCTGTATAATTTTACTCGCTTGGAGGGTCAAGGTTCAAGAGAAAAAACACGGGTCTGAAAAAGTGGTGATACTATTTACGTAAATAAAAATGAAGCAAATTTAATAAAATCGATAAAAATAAAAATTATAGCAAGTTGAAAAGCTTAAAACTATTAACCAACCTGTAAGAGATTCATTAGGGTTTCCATAGTAGCAGTTTTATCTGGACCAATTTCATAAGACCTAATTATAAAAGTTTGCCTATATACAAATTGACCCTCCACAAACTTCCCCAACATACATGCATCACCTTCATTATTCATCACTTCACTCTTCTTTAATCCCACATAAGATGTCTCTCCAACACTAATACTACCATTGATCTTCTTCCCATTTATTACATCTATATTCGGAGGAATTCGATTGTACAATCCAAAAACAGATCTTAGATTTTTTGAACGATTCGAGTGACGTACATTGAATTGAGATATATAATTTATATGTTCAATTTTCTTTTTTCTATGTAAAACAATTTGGTTAAGGCTTGAATTTTGAATAGATATTGTCATATTTAAGGTTCCTAAATTTTTTGGAAGAAAAATTTTTGGCTTGTAATTAGAGGGTTAATTAAGCTTAAGAGCAAAAATGATGAAGTTTGATGTTAAGATGCTAAAAATGTGCAAATATTATTGGTGGGTGTAACTACTTGTTTGTAGTCAATGGGAAAAAACTAATTATATATGTTAAATTGAAAATTTGTACAGAGATCTTATGCAAATAATGACAAGAAAGACAATAGTCAATATATAAACCCTTGTTCTATTAAAGTAGATTAGCAAATGTTGGCAAATAATATTTGTAGCTCAACCACTTTTATGGGTTGGAAGGAAAACTATGCCTACTTCTTATTGTTGGCTTACACACAAGTGTACAAATAGGATATTAACTTGGAAAATTACCTAAAAAATCCAATCTATTCGTGATTTAATTTCTTACAATAATCCCACCTATTGATTAACCATGAATATTTCGAACTTTGAGCTAGATTTTCCTAGAATAAACCTGGTGACCGGATAACTTGCTATAGCAAGTTTTTTTTTAAAAGATAAATTATAATAAAATATCGAAAAAATAGCTAAAAAATGTTCAAAACAATACTTATGATTTTTTTTTATCTTACTTAGAATTTTTTATGTAAAATTTTTAAATGAATCTCTAATTTTAAAGTTTACCTACTATAACAGGTCATCGGGTTACCCAAGTTTACTATAGGCAAATACCCCTTAAAGTTGAGATTATTCATGGTTAATCAACATTGGGATTATTGTAGGAAAATCACGAATAGGTTGGATTAATCTAGGTAAATTTTTCTATTAACACATTATTATTCCACATCTATTAGTATTCTTATTCATGATATATATTAATAAAAATAATTTTATTCACTTTTACTAGTTTCTTTTAAAATAAAATAATTTAATAAAAGTCAATGAATTTTACAAGTTTAATTATAACCAATAAGAAGATCCGATTCTACTATAACAACCTTCAAAATTACGACTTTTATTTAAGAAATATATATATGAACTTGGTAGTTAGCGTACAAGCGTATTAGACCCAAGTTTTGTGAAGAGTTATCAATAAGGGTTTGGAACTTGAAAAAGTATTTTGGGAAGATGGTTGACAAGGTAATCAGTAATCGATACTTCCTCCGTTCTGAAATGCTTGCTACATTTTGGATATGAGCACTATTTATCGTTTAAGTTTATTTTAATTTGCATATTGCGGTCAATGTGTAAGTAAAAATATAGTCAAGTGAGATCTTGTTTAAATCGCCTAATCGCATACTTTCATAATATTAACTTTTTATAATTTGAGATATGTATAGTTTTATTTGAACAAATATAACACATTGGATTGTGTAAAACGTTAAATATAGCAAGTATAATGGAACGGAGGAAATATTCCATAATACTCGCTACTGAGTGTGACATGTTGTGTGGGAAAATATAACACTCGGTAGCAAGAATTATGGAACGGAGGAAGTATACAGCTAGTCTCTTGAGAGACTATCTTTGAGAGACATCCTCAGGTCCAACCCATTAAAACTTAATGTTTATTACATTATTCTTAATGCCAACTTATCGTATTCTTAATACCTACTTACAAAATCTTAAATGCCTACTTACATTATTTTGAATGCCTATTTATAATATTTAAAAAATATATATTGAACCGGCCTAATAAGAGATTGTCTCTTACAAGAATTTATGGTAATATATCTTCTTGGCAAAATGATTTAGAGTTGATATTCTATCGTAATGTCCCGAGTAATTTCAAGGATAATTTGAAATAGATAAGATTCTTAATCAAAAAAAAGCATGCAATAAGATTCAAATCAAACTTATTCTAAATATAAGCGCCTGATACCCCAAAGCACAGGTTCGGGTCTGTTCGCACTTAGTAAGTGCGAACAGTAATAAACTGGTCAAAAAAAACCAAGTGTCTGTTCGCACTAAGTAACTGCAAACAGGTCAAACAGGGCCAACATGCTGATTTTAAGACAAGAGTTGTTCGCACTTAACCTAAAACATGATGTTCGCTGTTAGTAACGGCGAACAATCTGTTTTAGTTTTTCAGTCTGTTCGCACTTACTAAGGGCGAACAGTCCCAACCTAAGGTTTGCGGATTACACGCTTACTTTTGGAATAAGTTAGATTTGATCTTATTGCATGTTTTTTTTTATTAAGAAATTTATTTATTTTAAATTTTTTAATTTCAAGTAGGGTACGATATCACCCCTATCCCAAATGATTGGGCCGGGTGACATAGGCCTTTGAAAGCCCATATTTGTTTTATTGGGCTTGAATTAAATAATGATGTACGATGAAGCGTAATCTACAAGGAGTAGGCTTTCAATTTCTTTTTAATTTTTTTTGAACGGTTATTCTTGTAAGAGATTGTTTTTTAAATGATAATTTTTAAAAATAAAAGGTCTAAATTCTTATTTTTTTCATAAATGATTTTAATTAAGCTATTTATCTCATATATTACAGTATATGTTGAATGAATGGAGTAGGCTTCCCATTAATCAAAGCTCCATCGAGATTTGGTTTACATCTTTTTAACTTAATGGCTTTATTATAATAATAATATATGTTTAGATATACAAATAAATTGAGACATGCCACCGACATAATAAAGAGCATGAAAATTCGAGACATACATGTGCCTTGGCATAAATGCAAAAAAAACCTTGATCTCACTACAATTAGGAATGCGGGCTCAGATTATACGTACTCCGACTTTGCTTCGGATAATAGTCGGAGTTTTTTTTCAGTCCACTTTCACTTGGAGTCGGATTATGCACACTCTAAGTTTGCCCCGACTCGGACTCTCGGATCTCCAACAGAGTCGGATTATCATCAAACAATATCGTTGATTTTGTACTAATGATTTTAAAGCATACAAAATTAACAATATATTTTTCAAATACAATTTATCAAAAAAGTATGTACTTTGAATTCAAGTGTAACAAGAGAAATAGTCCTACTCCTACTACTACAATTTAACAAAATTTTCTCGCATTTTGATTTGGCGTATTTTATTTCTCTTGATCTGATTTGTCGTATTCTGATTGATTAATCTAAACAAAAATACCAAGTAGTTTTTGAAAATCGAAAATTACAAATAGTATGAGAGAGATTTTGAATTAGTCACATCTAGTGTTTTAAGGGAAACAAAATATTGGTGTAAAAGTCAAATTCAAAGTCGGATTCCCTTTAGGGTCGGTGTCGGGTCGGCGTGTCGGATTTTTATTAAGGTCCAACTCCGATCCGTCTCTAATTCGGACTCGGAGCGTAAAAGTCGGAGTCGGAGTCGGATGACTTTTCCTCGGACTCGAATCGGATTATATTCCTCGGATCGAGTCGGATTCGGACTGAATTGTCATCACTAACTATAATCCTCTATTAAGTTTATGATTAATCCTTATTCTTTTAAATTAAAGAAAAATTACCTAGAATAATCCAAACTATTCATGATTTTCCTACAATAATCCCACCTATACCATGAATAATCCCAACTTTGAGGGTTATTTTCCTAGAGTAAACTTGGGTAACCCGATGACCTGCTATAGTAGGTAATTCACCACAAAAATAAATTAAATATTAATTTAAAATTAGAAAATATTTTTGAAAATTTACATAAAAAATTCTAAATAATAAAAAAAATCATAAATTATTTATGAATATTTTTTTAACATTTTTTTCGACATTTTATTTTAATTTATCCTTTTTAAAAAAAAAAACTTGCTATAGCAAGTCATCCGGTCACCGGGTTTACTCTAGAAAATGCCCCTCAAAGTTGGGATTATCCATGGTTAATCAATAGGTGGGATTATTGTAGGAAAATCGTGAATAGTTTGAATTATTCAAGATAATTAAGTAAATATAGATATTGCTTTAATAAATTAATACTTCTACAAAATAAGGGGTCTATTTGGAAAATGGTACTTGGCTGGATATTGCTTAATAATTGAGTTAATTGATTAAGTTAGCCGTTATATGATCAAAATGTTTGATATAATAATTTTTAATTATTTAGTAAAGAAAAAACTTGGTCGAAATGTAAAGGGTAGGGCAACAAAATTGTTAGAGTATATAACATATTATGAGGCCTTAACCATCAACTTAAGTTTTTTGTTCATCAGTTGATTTCTTGACATGGTATCAAAAGACAAATAAGATGTCATGGGTTCAAATCTCAACCATTAGCTTAAGTCAACGTGATAATAAATTAATATTAATAAAATTTATATTGAGACAAAACAAACATAATCTCACTTAACTATATTTTGACATCTATATTAATTAGAATAGAAAACAAATTATAATGATCGATGAATAATTGAAAAATCAAATGAGACGATTAATCTGAATTGGAGAGAGCATTTAATTATTCAATTTAACAAACACACACGCATATTTCAACTCACTATATATTAGTCCTTCGGTTCATAATGTTAGTATTATTTGATATCTTGAATGATAATTAATAAAAATAATTGTGAGAAGTTTTACTTCGTGTTTTAAAATTAGAATTAGAGATGAGGAGACTAATTTATTTGAGTTAAATATAATTAAGGGACTTTTAACATTCTTGCAATCTACTATTAAATTAATAGATTAATAAATTGGTTTGTTTATTTTCTCAACCAATTACAAAAACTTATCATAAAAGAAAAAAATTCAAATGTAATATTGCTAAACCGAGTGAGTATCGAATTTTCACATTTCCTAAAAATTAAATCACCCCATCTATCTATCTATACTATATACTAAAACAAAACACAGCTGACATAAGTAATTCAAAAAATTAATGAGTTGTCATCTCATGAGATTGATAATGTTATTGAATGAGGATGAATATAGGAATATTAAATGTTAATGATGTTTATAAGATGATTAATTTGACCATCATTAAAAACGTTAGTTGGGACTATAACATAAACTATAAAATTTGAAAAACAATGTAATAAATAGTATTATGTAATAATGATGCACAAATTATTATCTTTGATTTTTAATTTACAAATCATCATTAATTTATATTTTTTAAAAAAAACATTCATTCATTTACAAATTAATTATATTATTTTTAATTATACTTTTAAAAAAAATTCATTATAATGCTAATTATATTATAGATACAATTTACAATGACCCATTATACTTTATCATTATTAGAATGATAACTATAAAAAAAGTTTGAATTTCAATTTTCATGAATTTAATAAAATGTGTATTAAGAAATAATTAAAATTAATGTAATATTAAGCCGGACCTATTCAATTTATTTGTTTTTTACATCAAAATGAAAAAAAACGTATATTGCACGGGAATTATCTAGTTAACAACTAATGCAAATTAAATTAAAAGACAAAATAATTTACTAAAATTTGAAATCATAAATTTTAGTAACTCAAAAGTGATTATTAAACGATAAGTAACATTATATACTCATCTCTAACTTATTCAAAATTTAATTAGTAATAAAAAGTTAATCTCACAACAAGAGTACCACAATAATTAAAATGATGCAATTAATAGATATAAATTAAAGAAAAAATACTCTTTATCTCTCATCAAATTTCAGTCCATTAATTAAATTTGTCTTAATTCATAAATTTTGTTGGGAGAGTGAGTAAATAAAAATAAGAATGGGCAGGGAGGATAGACATAGTATTCTGGTAATAGATTAGTATTACTCCATACGTATGAGAAAAATTGACATTAATATTTAAACCTTGAATTATTTTCTAATAATCTAACATTTTTCATATATTTGACTACAACATACTAATAATAGGTAATAACACCGTATGATTCCAGCAAACTAAAACAAAGGTTGGATTATTCACAACGAATTAAGGACAAATATTGGACTATTAGAATATAATCTAATGGTGGAATTGTTAATAGCAAACAAGCAAAAGTTGAATTATTAATATCAATTATTCCTAGTTATAATAAGTAACAAATATAATAATAAATTGTAATATGGATCCGTTTTCAAAATACTAAAATGATGTAAAACTAATGGGTATTGTTAACTCAAAATGACAAATAATGTAAATCGAGTGAGTCAAATGATCTATCTCTGTTGATACAATATTATTTTATAATACAAATGATCGTGATGAGTTTTTGAATGACGTTGTTGTAGCTTATTTTGAATGTAATTTGTTATGCGTCGCTTCTAAAATATGAAAACACGACGTTTAAACTTACCTTAATTTATTAATTAGTAATTGTACTTTTTTTTTTTATTATCAGCATCACTTATTTTTTTTTCGAATCCGTAACGGCTTAACGTTGTAGAGTTGTAGGAGATGGTGGGACGGTGGAATGGTTAGGAAGACACGTCAAAGACAGAATCAGATACTCATCTGCCACGTGACTTCTCCTATACAAAGTTCCATATTTAAACTCCCAACTCCCAAGCCTACCTATTAACTCGTCAAAACATCATTCAAAATTAAGTTTTGTTTTGTTTTGTGAAGGAAAAATGAGTAAATTTTGGACTTTGCTCACTCATCTTCATTCTGGTGCCGGGTAATCTTCATTTATCCTTCTTATTGTTAGAGTGTATATATAACATCATCTGATGTCTTAACCATTAGCTTAAGTTTTTGGTTGAGTTGATTTCTTGACATGGTATCAGAATTCATTATGACAAGAGGTCATAGGTTCGAATCTCAATCACTCCTCATTTAAAGTGGAATATATAGTGACATGTATGAGAAGGGTATGTGCTGCATTCACACATCTAGTCCAAAGGGCTCTCGTGTGAGAGACGTGTTAGAGTATATATATAACATATTCTAAGGCCTTAACCATTAGCTTAAGCTTTTGGTTGAGTTAGTTCCTTGACATGGTATCAGACACCATCGTGACAAGAGGTCACAGTTTCGAATCTCAACCACCCCTCGTTTAAAGTGGAATATATAGCCCCACGTTTAAAGTGAAATATATAGCCCCCACGTATAAGAAGGGTATGTATTTGTATCCACACATCTAGCCCAAAGGGCTTTCGTGTGAGGGGCTTGTTAGAGTATATATATAAAACATATTATGAGGTCTTAACCATTAACTTTAAGCTTTTGATTGAGTTGGTTCCTCAACACTTATCATCAATTTTAGTCTACTTAGTTTTTTCTAGCTACCTGGTCTAATAGGGTTCGGGTAGCGTCTTGGACCCTTGCTTGAGTCTAATTCTAGCTACTTATTTTCTTCAATATATGTTGCTTAATTATTTTATTTATTATTTTTGTTTTGCAGGCCCTTGATCATGCTTCTTTACCCATTGTAAGAAAGAGTAAATCCCATTTTTATCAGGGTTGTTCCGTTTATTTTTATTTTTAGGCTTCAGAACTAAATATAAAAAGTGTCCATAGATAAAGCGTAATAATAATATAGTATATATTTAATTTTGTATTGTTATATTTTAATTATTTTATAAAAGTCTAATAACTCATATTACATAATAAATTTAAATTATACCAAATTTTAATTTAATTTAAACCAAATATTGTACATACAAATATATTTTTTGGGCCTAAAAAATTTTATTGTCCTAGTTGATCAACATTGCTTATGGATAGCCCACGCACTTTACCTGATATTTATAAGATGAACCTAGAGGTGTTCAGTGTTCATTCGGGTCAATTCGGGCCTATTAGTTTCGAATTGGTTTAAAATCGAGTTTTCTTCGGATCGGATTTTCGTGTCTGTTTTAAATACGTCTTATCGACAGGTATGCATCAGTAATGGTAATAGAGAGCCCAACAAAAGAAGATGATGAGCAGTGGTTGGCATATTGGATATTGTATTCCTTTCTTACTCTTTCTGAGATGCTCCTCCAGCCTCTTCTAGAATGGTTATTATATTTCTCTTCCATTTATTTATTCCGTATAAATAATCTATTTATTACTACTATTTGTCAAGAAACCAACTCAAGAAAAAACTTAAGTTAATGAGGCTCCGGAATATGTTATATACTTTAACATGCCCTTTGGCTTGAAGTGATGTGACACAAGCCCTTCTTATACCTGGCGCCGAATATTGAGATTCGAACTCGTGACTTTTTATTTTACTGGCTTATGATATCATGTCAATGAACCAACTCAACCAAAAGCTTAAGCTAATGGTTGAGGCCCCCAGGATATGTTATATATACTTTAATACTGTTAACATTATTATCGCACTACAACAAATATAATTTTTTGCGACATTGGATTTAGTGGCATTAAAAAAAGGCTATTGATTCATACTTTTAGCATAATAATAATTGGTTTTTGTTTTAAATTCCACCATGAAGTGATTTTGCGACACTTTATTTGGTCTTTAATGGCATATGTAATTGTCACTATACCTTATAGTGGCATTTGTGAGAAATGTTACTAGATCCTATATCGCAAAAAGCTTTAGTGTGACTTTTTATTATGTTGCTAAATGGTCTAATAAATGTTACTAAATCTTCTATATATATTATAACAAATTTAAAATAGCGATATTTAAATTAAATATATCCCACTAAAAGCAAATTATGTTGTAGTGACGTTTTATTTCATGGGTGGGGTTTCAGGATCCCAATCTGGTACACAGTGAAGCTACTATTGGTATCATGGCTGGTGTTACCTCAATTCAGAGGAGCTGCTTTCATTTATGAGAGATTTGTGAGGGACAAAATTAGAAAATATGCTGTTAAACACCATAAGGTTGTCAATGCCAAAGGCAAAATCAAGTAAATTTACTTTAAGATAGTTTCAGTTGGAGTATGTACCACTTTTATCCTCGAGAACTGAACGTCTCGAGGCTTAAAGATTATGTTTTTTAATCTATCTCTTTTCTAGGTTTGTTTATTGTATTGTGATTGTATTATATACATAAGTTGGGGGACTCTTTTTTCATTCTTTTTCTTGTTTGTTAAGATGACAATATATCTTTCATACTAGGAATGGCGCTTTGTTGTTTTATTACGCTCATTTAATGCAAATTCTAGTTAGGCCCGCTCATTATATATTTTTTAAAATATTATAAATAGATATTAAAAATGATATAGATAGACATTTTAAGATATTGAAAGTACGCATTAAAGATTTGGTAAATAAGCATTAAGGATAATACAAGTAGGTATAAAAAATACAGTAAGTAGATATTAATTTTTAATAGTTGGGTTTGAGATATATCTTTTAAAAATATGGTCTTTTAAGAGACCGACTGTTCTTTTAATTACAACTCATTTGATTAATTTGGTGTGTTCTATGAGGAGTTTTTTAGCGCGTTGTGTGTTATTTTTTCTTATCTTTTAAGGGATAATTTAAATGAGCATATTTTTTCTTTGGAGGGGTATTTGCTCATTATCCTTTTTTTTAAGATTTTAATATTGTCATGTGTTGAATAGACCTCGTAAAGAATAATGTATATGTTATGTATTCAATTAAATGCTTTAATAAAGATGGTTATGTAAAGAAAGATGAATGACATTAAGATCATCAAATTAAGATTATAAAAATAAAAACTATCGGAATCAGGATTGAGCATTGAAATAGAAAATGATCAAGCGCAACACAAAGCAGAATACAAGCTGACCTAAAATTGTACGTAGTAGTGACTAGTGAGCGTAATAAGCATTCTTCATTAATGGATTAAGGGAGGTTTCATACATGTTTATGTTTATGTGACTGTAGTGGCAGATCTTGAAGTCAAACTCAGTGAGAGCACAGTCATAATGAAAACAATTCAATAAAAATATAAAAAAGCATAAATATATATGTTAAAAATTAATTTTTTCAATCCACTACAAAATAATATTTTATAATCTTTTTTGACGATTTTTCATAATGTAAGGTTAATTTTTAAAATTGCGAATTCAAATGTATATATATTTGAGCTTTATGACAGATTAATTAGTAACAATATTACAAGACAAAAGTTATATAAAAAAGTGTCTAGCGTAGCTGGTCATGAGTGTAACTTAAAGACTCTAATAAAGGTCTTAGGTTCAAATTCTATAAATTATAATTTTGTTTTACAAAATTTTAGTGCCCTCACGTGCAGGCGTGGGATCCAATTGGATCCGCCTATGCCTGTGAGGAACAAAATAAAGTTGATTAATTACTAAGTCAGTTGTTAATGAAGATTATGCTGGTGTGAAGTAGGGATGGTCATGGGTCCTGGACCCTAAGGGTCTAGACCCGACCCGACCCATATTTAAGGGTCTGGATCCATCTTTTTTTGGACCCTAAAAAATAGGGTCGGATTTGGGTCCATAATGTTAGGGTCCGGGTCTATGTTTTCTAGACCCTGACCCGACCCAGATCCGACCCGTAGACCCTAAGATATAAATATATTCTAAAATAATATTAATATTATGTATTTTATGTATATTAAATATATTTTAAAAAACAAAAAATTAAATGTACTCCACTACACCTACTTTCTTAGGCAGAAGCATGCAGCGTGCTACTGCTCAATACCACTCATCAGTCATCAATATTCATTTTATAAGTTTTTTATGCGTATTTGGTTGTTTTGTTCGAAACTTTGTTATATTTTGGAAATGTTTAATTTAGAACAATAAGTAATTTAAGACTTTTTACTTTGTAGTTTGTATGATTGTATCGGTTTATGTAGTTTGTATGATTGTATCGGCTTATGTAGCTTGAGACTCCACCTTATTTGGTTGAAAATGCTTTAGAAATTTTATATGAATAGAAGAAAATTGCATGATATTATTTTATTTTATTTTAGTTTTTTAGAAAAAATAAATCCTTTTAGGATCCAGATTCAGACCCTAGATCCGCCTGACCCTAAGGGTCTGGGTCAGAGTCTAAAAATTTTGGATCTGGATCTGGATCTGGATCCTTAAAAAAAATTAGGGTCTGGATCTGGATCCGGCTGGACCCGACCCAGATCCGACCCATGACCATCCCTAGACTGTGAAGTTTATTTTGCTATTTAGCTTTTCTTGTCGTTTGGCTAATTTAAAAATGATATTTGCATAAGTAATAAGGATTAGAAAGGTCTAGAGAGATTTTGTGAGGAGTTTCTCTGATGATCAAGTTAGTAAGAATTTTATGTGAATACCCAACAAACGTCTTTTCAAGTGTACAATGACTCATAGCTTAGAAAGATAATACTAGAGTTTGTTTGGTGGTGTGAGGAGTGAGGACTAAGGCCTAGGTAAATTTTCAATTCTTTGTTTCAAGATAAAAAGAGAAAATGTTCCTTCTCAATAAATATTGGGAAAATTTGCTCAAAATAATCCCAATTATCATTTGTTGGTCAAATTAATTTTAACTATCAATTATTTTTAAATAATCCCAACTATTCTCATAATTTGTTGAAAACATGCCCACCTTCCTTTTAACTGGCTGCAATAGGTAACTTTTTCACTTTTTTCTTTCTTTTTTGATTAATAGATAAAGAGGTAGGGTTAATTTTGAACAGTTAAGTAAAAAAAGGAAACAAAAAGTGGAAAAGTTACCTGTTCCAGCCGATAACAAGGTGGTCGGTATGTTTTCAACAAATTATGAGAATAGTTGGGATTATTAAAAAATAGTTGATAATTGGAATTATTTTTGGCCAACGGATGATAGTTAGGATTATTTTGAGCAAATTTTCCTGGAGATTAATATTAGTAAGTGGACTGAGAGGCTCTCATTTGGGAATTAAAATCTTCAAGTTCACTTTGGAAAAATTATTTTAGAAAAAAAGCTTTTTTGTTCAATTTTTCGTGTGGTATGATCATTTCTATTAAATTTCTAAATATACACTTATAATTTTAAGGTGATTTTTTACAACCTTTAAAAGAGTTCAATTACAATCTTAAATTGAGCAATTATATTATAATTTCATATAGATCATTTTTAATAGTCTTTAAGTGATCATTTATGATCACTTATAATCTTAAAGCGACCAACCTATAAACTTAAGTGAACACTTACAATATTATTCATTTTTTATAGTTTAAAAATAATCACTTTCTATAGACCAACCTATAAAATAATCACTTACAATGGTGAAACATTCTCATACAAGACTTTTTGCTTTTTAATCAAGTTTAATCAAAGCATATGAATTTCGGCGTATTTTGCATTATATACACAAATTAAAACCATTTATTTGCCTAAATTTGTAGTCGAAGTTAAATTTATTTGAAGTCAGCTTATTATCATATATTCATATTATAACTTTTGAGTTGCATTTCATTGTTGGTTAAAGTCTTAGAGGGATTGATCTTATCTGGTCTGATTGGTCTGGTCTGGTCTGATCTAATCTGATAAGATTTAATCTGATTTGATCTGATCTGATCTGAACAAATCTGATCTGATCTAATTTGATTTCAATAAGAATAAGTAATAAGTTTAAAAAATAAGTTGAAGAGAACAGATCCTAAGATCTGTTTTTTTTCCCCTCCTTTTAAGCATTTGGATATCAAATACTCCCTCATATTCTACCCATTAGATCCATTGATTTTTTTCACTGTTTACTTATCACTCTTAATTTATATTTTATTCTTAATTTATAAATTAAAACATAGTCATGTGGGATCTTGTTTGATTCGTCTCAATACAAAGATTATTATTATCTAATTTTTATAATTTTTAATTAAAAACAATTAGAGATATTAAGGGTTAAAATGTTGTCTCGGCAAATGTGAAAAATCAAATGGGACTAATGAGTTGAATAGGAGGTAGTATCAATTAACATGTAGTACTTGTTTATAGAGGTGTTCCCCACTAATTCAAAATTTATACAATTTAGTAATCAAATTCAATTTGATCCAACTTTACAATTATGTGAAAAATAATATATAAACAAAATTCGATTAAATAGACAAAACAATATATAGACAAAATTTTTCCTCCTTAATTATAGACGATCGACTATATAAAATTCAATACAAAAGGTTAAACGATTTATTTTAATTTATTTCACTATGATGTATTTTTCTTTTTATTTGGGTAATTTAAAACGACGTATGGGCCTTACTCATACCTATATACTAAGAAAGTACGCCATTTTTAAATATTAACTCTTTGATTCCCCCAAATCAACTAGTCATACCCACATCATCCCATGATGTTTTGCATTTCATTATATTATGGTTTTTATATTAAAATTGTGGAAGGACAAATTAAAGGTAATAGATTGATCACAAATTCTTGTGAGAGAGACCGACTCTAATTGAGTCAGTCCATAAAGAATAATATAGAATAAGAGTAAGAATTAAACAGTAATGGACTCACTAGTACAAAAATGACTTTAGGTAACACATATTGGTAACACATTTTGATATCCAACTTCTTAGAAATATTAGGTAACACTTTTGTATCACTTTATCTTTAAGTAACACAATCATGTAACACTTTTGAAATTAGTAACACTTATATGTAACACTTTCAAATTTGGTAGCACTAAATGTAACACTTTAAAATTGGTAACACTTGTATGTAACACTTTATAATAATTGGTAACACTAATATGTAACACTTTAAAATTGGTAACACTTGTATGTAACACTTTAATAATAGGTAACACTAATATGTAACATTTTAAAATTGGTAACACTAGTATGTAACACTTTATAAACTAGTAACATAATAGGTAACACATACACTTTAAAAATTTGTAACACTAAAAGTAACATATTTTATATTAGTAATATTATTACTTAACACTTTTTATATCAGTAACCCGTTTGTAATTTACTTAATTATTAATTTTATTTTTTAATTTTAAAATTAAAGTTGGCATAATTATTATTATTGAGAATTTGTTAGTTTAATCCTTTTCGCCTGAGAAACGTCTCTCAGAAAGACAGTCTCTCAGGAGACTTGCTTTTGAATTAGGAGTTCTAGTTAGTGTTTTGCGGCATGAAATTTATTTGAAAATATTTAACTTAATTTTGACGCTCAGATTTATCGTCATATATACATATAGTGTGTTTTGTTTGTAGAAATTGACACTCAAATTTATAAATTGTAAATAACATCTCTTTATTTTGAATTTTCAAAAATTGATTATTTGATACGATAGAATTTAGAAAATGGGTCTGGGCAACCCAAACAAGAGGAGAAGAAGTAGTTCACTCATAAACCCAAAGAAGGTTCACTACTAAAACCAATTGGCAATAGTAGGAGTTACTCATTGAGTATATGAGGTGATGCATACTCTTCTCTTTCTCCGATGTGGGGACAACTCACATGTGAGTAACACATGGGCACATCAACACTCCCCCGCACATGTGAGTGTCCTTAGAATTTAGCCCAACAGAAGGGTTACAAACTTATTGGGAATGAACATCCAATTAAAGGCCCCTTAACCAGTGGTAAGATTAAATGTCCAGTATAAAAGCCCAACAACAAACCGGGTTCTGATACCATGATAGAATTTAGGAAAATGGGCCTGGGCAACCCAAATAAGGAGGAGAAGAAGTAGTCCACTCATAAACCCAAAGAAGGTTCACTACTAAAACCAATTGATAATAGTAGGAGTTACTCCTTGAATATATAAAGTGATGCATATTCTTCTCTTTCTCCGATGTGGAACAATTCACATGTGGGTAATACATGGACACTTCAACGTGACATTTGGCCCCTTTTGTAAATGGAACCCTGTAAAATGAATTCACCTAATTTTACAATTCCAAATTTTAGATTTTCAAAACATAATACTGAAGTCCCATGATAGGTTTTACAAGGAAAAGTCTTTTTCACTAGATATAACGACCAAGTGAGGAAATTATGAAAAATTTGATAAAAGATAAGTGACGCAATACTAACGGTAAGGAGAAACATGGAAAGAAAGTATGCATTATTATCTTTCGTTAAAACATTAACTCTAAAAGGTGTTCTGTAATTCAATAAGAATTTATTTAACATTAATTACATCCACACGACATTAAAGAAATTCTACTATTGATCCTCCAAGCTAAAGTCTACAATGCCCTTAGAATCAGGCTATTTAGGTACTCCAACTAATATAAAAAAATATATTAGGCGTCAGATTCAGTTCTTGGAGACACCCTCTACGTCTCCTAACCTGTGTTACTTGACAGTAATAATTTCAGGTGATACTCACTACTAAAGAATGAGCTAAGAATTAAGTAACTAATCTTTCACCAGCATTACATCTAACCCTATTTTAATATGGAATTATGAAAAGATTAAGGTGCTATTGTTTACTAAAGCTTAATTTTTTGTACAATTAAACTTGAAACATAAAAAGTTAAGATTAAACAAGAATGTGGAAGGTTCGTGACAATTCGTTCGTGTGCCTTCAATTACACATGGTGTCTTCTACGTTGAGAGAAAATTGTAATATATTATAAAGAATCTTTAAAAAGGAGGGAACCAAAACCCTCCTTATATTAGTATTCTACTTATCATATATTAGAAATCAGACCAAAACCACTTGTAGCTCAATGGATAGAATATCTGCATGTGGAGCCGAAGGTTTGAAGTTTGATCCCTTACTGGGCGCATATATCAATTGGGGGTTTTTTTATTGTAATTATATCTTGGAATTATGTTCACTAGTATTTTTAAATGACCTTTGACTTAATTTAATTACCTTTGACTTTCGCTGATAACTAATCCAATTACCCAAACTACCCTTATACACCTTTGCTTAGCTTATTCTTCTCCCTCTTTCTCCTATGCTTATCCACCATTCCCATTGTCACCCTTCTTTCTTCTTTCTTTACCATTGATGTAAAAAAAGATCTAAATTATCTTTTTTTTCATATCTAAATTATAATAATTATGAATAAATAAATTCAATGCAACTTTTTAATTACCAGCTAAATCTAATTAATAATTTCAGCAAAATCATCATCATCATACCCAGTGTGTCCCGCTCACAGAAAACTATATGATCAGGGTCTGGGGAAAAGAGCTACGACAGTTCATACCCATAAAGAAGAGTGTGGTCAAAGAGTCTTCCGGCTTGAGAAAGGTGTTCCAAGTGAGAGAAACCTGCAATAATTTCAACAGAATACTATTAAATAAATTTATTTTATTTCATGAAGAAGTACAATAACTCAAAGAATAATTTTGGAATAAAAAAGAAAAACAAAAAGAAAGTTTTACACAAAAGAAAAAGAATAGAGATAAATTTTTGCAAAGTAAAATAAATAAATGAATGAAAAATGAACCATTTATTCTACTTTTCAAAAAGTCACACTTACCATTAAAAATACATTTTTTTTCTTTTTTTTCTCCTTCGAGGAAAGCAAAAATAAAAGTATCCACGTACAGTAACGTGATTGTATAACATCATATTCCTTTTAAACTTCTTTTTCCCCACTATAAAACCTACATTTTTCCACTACTTACATGTTACAATTTCACTCATTAACCAAACTAAAAAACTTCACACTCAAATACAGGTACAGTTGTGTCAGATCAGTTGGAGCTTGTATCACTTTTTACACTGGAAATTCAAGTGATTTAACTGTCTTAATTAGCGCTTGTACCATTTTTTACACTCAAAATTCAGGTCTAATTGTTTCGCTTGTACCACTTTTCGTTCGATTCTTGTTGTTTTTTTCTCCAATCTTAACCATCTTCTTCACTCGGCCTATTTTGTTCTCGAAAAATCTTCTCCTAACATTATGGATTCCATCAATGTAGAAAAAATTCAAGCCCTAAAAAGATACAAGCAACAACAATTCACAAAAACCCTAATGTTTTATTCCATATTAGGGTTATCATTTAGTATATTTTGTACAAGCCCAATTTGGTTTCCTCCTCTATATTCATGTATAAATAAAATCATCTATATTTATATCCCAAGAATATTATCATTTTTCTTCAATGTAACATCAATTTTCATACTTGGGAATCTTATTGTAATATTTCTCTTGGGGGAGTCAAAAATTCAAACTTCAGAAGATTCATCAATAGTTCAGCCTATAATCCAGCAAGTCAAAAGTCAAAAGCGCCAAATAAGGGAAGATATATTGCCAAAAATGGAATGCAAAATAGAGGAACAAGAAGTAGTACTAAAAATAGAAAGTAGAGAAGATGAGATAAAAGAATTGAGCCAAGTTGAAGAGGAAGAATTGGAGAATATAATAATGAAGGATGAAAAAAAAGAAGAATTAATTGTTAATTTATCAACAGAAGAATTAAATAAAAGGGCAGATGATTTTATTGCTAGAGTAAATAAACAAATTAGGCTTGAAGCTGATCGTGAGGTACTTTGTTGTTGTTGATGAGATGTAGAAATTTATTTTCAAGTTTTTTTTTTTTTAAATATTTGTAATTTATTATATGATCTTTTTTATAGATTAATATAATTATATTATAATTATAATTTATAATATAGTAAAAAGCTGATAAAAAGTGGCTAGTGAAAGTATGTTAATGTTATGTTACCAAAAGATAGAATCTTGATTGTCTTATCCTTACCAATTAAGGTTCCTTATGTCTATTTTTAAAAAAATAATTTTTTTGTTGTAAGCTTTTAAAGCCATTTAGATAATCATAATAATAAATATGATTATGAATCACTAATTTATATGACTTTGATTTTGGTTTTGATTAGTTACTCAATAATTATTATATCTTATGTGAAATTATAGATGTTGTTTGTTGCTTAATGTCAATCTGAAAAGTTGTTTTTGTTAATACTTATAAGAGTAAGGATAATGTATATATCCGATCGTTAAATACTCGTTTTAGTGGAAGTCACTTAATACCTTTGGTATGATGAATTATATCATAAGTATTTTGTTTGGAGTCATTTGTTATTTTCAAGTAATTCAATCGTTAATAATTATTTACAATAAAAAAATTATAAAACATTGATATTAATAATCTTCGCAGTAAGACGAAAATGAAATAAGATTTCACTTGACTATATTTTAATATATAGATTAAAAATTCATCACAAATTAAGGGACATAAATAAATAGTGTAAGATAGTCCAATGTTGCAACTAATTTAAAACAGAGAAAGTACATTACATATGATAAAAACTTAATAATAGGCCGACTCATTAGAAACGGTCTGGAAACCGTCTTCACAATAATAATTACTCCCTCTGTTCCCTAATGAAGTTTTCAAATAAATAAGAAAAATAGAGTATTTTAGATAATAGATATATTATTTAATTGAATATTTCTAATAAATTTGGTTGGAGAAAAGTAGATACCACAAGCATTAAAAAATATTAAAAGGAAGTTGATGGAAAAAATATTGGGACCACAACTAATAAAAAATTAGTTTTATAAAATTAAAGGAAAATATGTGGAGACCATAAAGAATATTAAAATGTTAAATTGAAGTTTGTGGAAGATATATGCGGTACATCATACACTATATTAATTTTGATGTATAGTATAGAAAATTAGAGTGAGTATGAGAGTGCAATTTGTAATTATTTTATTGGCCAGCATTATAAGAGTATTTATGGCAGGAGTATTAATTAAATGATTTACAATTCAGTGAATTTTTATCTTTTTCAAAAAAAAAAGTTTGATTCATATAAATGGCAAGAATAATTGACCAGGGATTTTTAAATACAGTTTGCTTCATATTAATGTCAAGCATTGCATGAATTTCAATATAAATTTTATTTTAATAAATGTAGGAATAAAAGGCATAAATATAAATGGCAAGAAATTCAATTCAATTCTATTACAAATATAAAACGCTGGTTTCAAAATAGCATAGCAAGAATAATAATTGCATAAATTCCAATTCTAACAATTTTATTCTTTACAAAAATCATACACTATATTAATTTTGTTGTATAGTAAAGAAAATTAGATTGAATAAGAGAGTGTCATACGTAATTTTTTTATTGGCCAGCATTATCAGAATATTTATGGCAGGGATATTAATCGCATGATTTTCAATTCAGTCAATTTTGAATCATTTACGGAAATAAAATATTGCACTCATATTAATGACAGGAATAATTGCAGGAATTTCAATTCAGTCAAGTTTATTCTTTACAAAAATAAAAATTTGGATTTATATTAATGGCATAAATATTAATGGCAGGAATATTAATTGCAGGATTTTCAATTCAGTCAATTTTATTCTTTTACAAAAATAAAACGTTGGATATGAAACAATGGCAGGAGTAATAATTGCAGGAATTTCAATTCAAACAATTTTACTTATATATAAAGAGATGTTTCAAAACCTATAAACTCTTTATTAACAACCTATTTTATGCTTTTTTATATTTAATTCTTTTTTTATTACAACAAATGTATGTAAATACTTTATTACGCACCTTTATTTAATATTTTCGTTCGTCTAAAATTTCATTAAGATATAAACATATTTAAAAATCCGTGCATTGCACGGGTTTATATCCTAGTAAGCACTATAAAAACATTATAGTGAATATAAATAAAGTTATTTTTTAAAAAAAATTGTGACATAAATAGAAAGATTTTCCACGAGAAGAACAAATAAAGCATTTCAAAATGGCAAATGAAATATTCTAAATTATAATTAGTGGGTATATATAGTGGGGAACGTGTCCTGTGAAATCCATGCAACGGTGCCAGCAGTCAATCATATTCATACGCCAAGCTTAACATCTTCGCTCTATCGTAATTGTAATCATCTTCCATTCTGTTTCTCCTCCTCATCCTTCATTTCAGCTTCTACTCCTTAAGCTTAAGTTTAAAAATGGCGAATCTGGTGTTGTCTTAGTCGATTTAAGCATCGCTATTTTCCAAACAAGTTCTATATCTCAAAAAAATAAAAATGGTGAACACAATCTTGAATTTGACTGCTCTTTCCTTGATGTTTATAGCAATGTGTTTTTTGTTGCCGCCATTTTTGTTTGTGAAGTTAATAATGTCCGTTTTCTCTTCGTTCTTCCCCGAAGATGTCGCAGGAAGAGTAGTCCTTATCACTGGCGCTTCCTCTGGCATTGGCGAGGTTTAATTTCCCTCTTTTTCTATTTCATGATTCTTTTACTTTTTTCCAATTCGTTTGATTTCCTTGCTATTGGATGTACACTCTCCTTGTATATGATTGCATAATTGTGTATTTGTGTTAAGTGGGTTTTACTTTGTTGCTCACACAGTTAGTGTTGGATCAGAATAATAAATGATAGAAGTAGAAACAATTGAAAAACAAATTGGATTAAATTGGATTAGTGTTTACATGAGATTAAATAATCAAGAACCTGTCGTTAATTTAACACTAAAACCCTAGTTTTGTAGCTTCCACCTCACCCTACAATTGCTTTCTCAAAAGTCTATTCAATTTAGTTGAAATGGGGCTGTGAAGAATGACCACTCTGTAATTTAATTTTGCTGCAGAGACCAGAGTTTTGCTTGTTGCCAAGTATCACTAATTTTAGTTTGTGCCTTTCAATAGTCCACTTGGAAGTACTTGGTCTTATAAAGCCACTTGTAGGCAATTGCTGAAATTTCTTCATTCATGGCGTTTAGCCAGTTGGGACATTTATAAGTTCTTTGACGAGGGAACTTGAGCAGGTGTGATAGTTGCTATGAAATAGGTAAATTGAGGGTTGACATGTGTTGAGGCAAGGTTTGTTTTGGGAGTTATGTGATCTTGCAACCAAGATGGAGGATGATCTTGACACATAGGTATAGGTGCAAGTGGAGAAGTTGGAGGTTGTGGTTCAAATTGACAAGTTTGAGTGTGATACAAAAGTTCATAAGGAGTGCTATTATTTACTAAAGTTCATAAGGAGAGTTATTATTTACAGAACTATTTGTGATATAAGCAGGTGTTAAAACGCAATGTCCCCCCTAGCATTTAGGTAAATCTGCCTGAAACCCTCCTTGCCATCTCAAGGATGTTTTACTATGTTTTCTCTCCACCCTACCACTTTGCCGTTCCCCTCAGGCCTCAACACATGAGGTTTGACGAAATATACCTACTTTATCATACAATGCTCTACATTGGCAAGTGATCAAATTCTAAAGCATTGTAAAATCTTAAAAATCTTCACCTTTTTGTCAAATTGAGTAGTTGTCATGGTTATGAAGGTGTTAATAAATAAGGGCTTCAAATGTATTTGCCAACAAAATGAGCCAAGTTGTCCTTTTGTGATCATCTACAACTGTGACGAAGAATATGTATTTGCGTCTAGTTGAACTCTATACGGCCCCCCTATGTTAATGTGAAGTAATTCAAAGGGTTGTTGGGCTTGAGATGAGCTGATGGGGAAGGGCTCTTTGTGAGTTTCGTTGCCATGGGACCTGTCATGCATAAGTTAACACATCATGATTCATTTGAGTATTTGTCTATTTGACACTGGCTGTCACACGACTCTGCTCCACACTCAAATTCTAGATGCTTATATAATTCGGATTTGCACTTGACTTTTTCTTCATAGTTAACACATCACACTGTCAGCATTAGTGTGCATTAGGTAGTATAAGCCATGTGATTAGCATTGCTCATTGCGACACATTAATTAACATAGAAATCCACCTTTAGTTCTTGTGTTTAGTTTCTTGACAGACAAGAAAATACGTTTGATTTCAGGAACAACAATTACATTTTTAAGGTGAGATATCTATCTTCAGGTTATCATAGTGAACATTTATCTTTATACTCCTATAAACTACTTGAAGAGGTAATTGAAAACGTTGTTATGAGATGGTTTTTCTCTTATTTGTTGTTCACAAAACAGATCATATGGCTTGTTTTGCTCTTTGAAGCATATTGCATACGAGTATGCCAGGAGAGGAGCCCGTTTGGCCCTTGTTGCCAGAAGGCAACATCTTCTCCAAAATGTTGCTGATATCTGTAATCAGCTTGGCGCACCTGATGTCATTGTCATCCCTGCTGATGTAAGCAAAGTGGAGGATTGTCGGCGTTTTATCACCGAAACAGTGAATTATTTTGGCAGACGTAAGTGTGCTATACATACACGTTAAGCTTTACACATCTTATCCATATAGTTTTACTTGGTTTGATTACGAACAAATACTCCTAAAAGTAATTTCCAAAAGTGAGGACTTTAAGAGCATTTGTAGAAACCATTATTCTTTTTAATGTTCAATTTTTGCTTAAATCAGTATTTTTTTAAAACTTAGAAAACAATAGAACTTTGTAATTGGAACATTCCATTGAACTCCATTACTGGTGTTCCAATAAAATAAATCTTAATACATAAAGAAGTAGAAATCATTCTCAACTATCAATTTTTCTTGCAAAATACATGACAGAAGAGCTGAGGAGGATAATATTATAATTTACATCAGACCTTAGATATGTGTCAAGGAACCAATTCAACCCAAAACTTAAGTTGATCTATTACACCCCTCACACGCCCTTAGCTAGGAGTGTGGTTGCTTCACATGCAGCACATGCCCTTTTCTTACATGGGGCTTAATATTTCACTTGAAATAACGAGGCATGAATGAGATTTTTTTCTCATGATGCCTTCTACTACTATGTCAAGCAATCAACTCAACCAAAAGCTTAAAGCTAATGGTCGAGCCCCATGATATTTTTATATTCTATAAACATGAAATGAAACCAATTTTGAAGATTTGGGAGTTTGATTTTCTAATGAGCTAGTAGGTTCGACAAATATGATCAATTCTAGAACAAATATGAAATCTGTATTTAATAACTCTGTTGCATGCATGAACCCACCTGCAACATTAGTGGACCATTTGGTGTGCAATGCTGGAATTGCCACAATATGCATGCTTGAAGAATTCACTCCTGTAACAAATGCTGCACCAGTGATGGTAAATCTCATTCAACACTACTTTCTTACTTTCAGTCTTAAATTAACATTACATTTAGTTGAATAAGTTACCATCTTTTACAGGAAACTAACTTCTGGGGCTCAGTTTACAGCACCCACTTTGCAATCCCACATCTCAGACAAAGCATGGGCAAAATAATAGTCATTGCCTCTGCTGCAGCATGGTTACCCGTACCACGACTTGCTTTCTACTCCGTAAATTGTCCATCTTGCTTCATAGTCTGATCTTTTATTATTTCCGACTCGCCGTTTCTCCATCTTACTTATCAACTATGGCAATTACAGGCAAGTAAAGCAGCATTAGTGATCTTTTTCGAGACATTGAGGGTCGAGCTTGGAAGAGACATTGGGATCACAATAGTAACACCAGGGCTAACAGAATCAGAATTGACCAAAGGAAAGTTCCTTTCAAAAGAAGGAAAAATGGTATTGGATCAAGAGATGAGAGATGTAAGTTACATCTAATTTGCTTAACATAAAACACTGAAGAATTAAATCAAATTGGTTCCACTTGCATGCTTTCCGAAATGAACAGGTCACATATTTTAAAATGGGGGGTGTTTGGTAATTGGTTGTTGGCTGTTGGCTTTTCTAGTTAGCTTATGTGACTAGTTGAAAATGTTGGCTATTTTTGTTGGCTTTAAGGCTCGCTGAAAGGGACAGTGGATTATGGAGATGTTTGGTAAATTTAGATATTGGTTGTTGGCTGTTTATTAGAAAAAAACGTGGATCAATAAGCCAAAAGCCAACTTTTTGGTAGGTTGTTTGACCAACCAACAAACCAAAAGCTAAGCAAAAAGCCATGAATCAAAAACGCATTATCTAAAGCATGGAATTTATTTTGGAAGCTACATGATGGCAGGTAGAAGTCAGTGTAGTCCCAGTACAGCCAGTGGAGAAATGTGCAAATGATATTGTGGATAGTGCTTGCTGTGGTGCCAATTATTTGACAGTGCCATCATGGTTGAGGGCAACAATCCTATGGAAAATATTTGTACCTCAGGTAGTCGAGTGGTGCAACCGCATTCTGCTTGTAACCGGACCTGAAACGCCACCAACAGAAGCATTTAGTAAGAAAATCCTAGATCTCACTGGACTTCAAAAAACCTTGTACCCGCCTTCAATCCAATAATCGATGTTCATAACAAGTTCATATGCAATACTCCCTTCATGAGACAAGATTTGGGATGTTTTCTTGACATATAAACAATACGTTTAGCAAAAGTTAATGTGCGACATACTTTCTATTATTATCAAGTGTTTTAGTTGTATACTCCCTTCATGGCTCCATCCCTTTGAATTTTCTTCACAATATTCAAAAACTCAAAAAATTGGATACGTATGATTGTATAGTATGACTTTGCTCATTATGTTTTCACCTACGGACTCGTGTTTTGCGTCTTTTGACTTTGCTCCTACTCGAATTTTTGAACCTCGGACGGACCTTAGTGTTCGAACCCTTATTGTATATGTATGTGCAATGCAATATTTTTAATAATTCAATATTTTAGATTTCATTACTTTTGGAGCTTCATCCATGTATTGGATTTTGTAAATTGGATTTGTGGGCTGTTTTCAGTACGCTACATATTAAAAAAATAAAAAATAAAAAATAAAAAAAAAAAGGCCTTGTGAAATTAAGATTTTCGTTGTAAAATGGAGATTGGAGGGGATAGCTGATCGAGGCTCTTAGATGCTTGTATGGGCCGTGTCAGATGCTTGTATGGGCCGTCTCACAATGAGACGTATAATATAAGACTTGAAAAACTAAAAAATTCTATATACTTAATTTTGTTTTTGTTCTTAGTTCGTTAGATAACGTATAGCTAGGCCTGTCAAAATGGTCTTGCAAATGAGTTATGGGTCGGATTATCTTCGATCAGGGTCAATTATGAATCCGGTTATTTTGAGTCTGGCCTTGCTTGATTGATTTGGCCATTTGGGTCGATTATCAATTATGGTCAAGGAATTTAAAAATATATAATTATTAATTTTTTAAAAACATATAATGATATGTCTACTATCTGTCCCCCGAACTCTGACTCTGTGCAGGATGTTGGGTTGACCATGACCATAATCGATAATTTTATTATTTTTAAACAAACTATTTCTTATAAAAAAAGATCAATATAACTATTTTAAAGTTATAATAAGAAAATATTGCCTCAAAATATAAATTGACTAGAAATATAATAGGTCTCAACTAAAAAAGATGATGTATTAATAAAAATAAATCAAAACAGTGGAATTTAATTTAGTTTCTTCCGATATTTTTGTAATACAAGTCAAAATTTTTAGGTTATAACCCAATAATTTACAATTGAATTTTCATATAATTTTAAATTGAATCAAATTTTGAAGACCAAAGTAAAAAAATAAAAGAAATAGAAAAGTGTTTGTCTAATGTTGCGGGATGAAAATGTGAGAGTATTTGGTGAAATCCCATATTGGTGTGAGAGATAGATAGATAGTTACATAGAGTTAAAATACGGTAACGGTCGTACGGTAATGAAAAGGTTTTTTACCAATTGTAATGCTTAATACCAATCGAAATGATAAAATATTCCTTAATACGATTCAAAATGCGATTTTTTACATCTTTACAAGCGAAAAATATATTTAGTTATTTTTAAAAATCTTTACAACGCGGCAAACACTGTGGATAGACTCATAGAAGTACATGAAGAACGTGTCCTTTGAAGTCCATGCAATGGCGCCAGCAGCCAACATCGTCTCACTCCACCGCTTAATCATAAATTTAAGTACCTCTCTTTCTTCTTCCTTCTCCCTCCCCTTCATTCGTTTTTCTGAATTCTCAGTTTTACACGCCGTTTTTCTGAATCAAAAAATGGATTTGATTAACACTTTCCTCAATTTTACGGCATTTCCCTTTACTTTTGCAGCAATGTGTTTTTTGTTGCCGCCATTTCTGTTTATCAAATTAATAATCTCCATTTTCTGTTCGTTCTTCCCCGAAAATGTCGCCGGAAAAGTAGTTCTCATCACCGGCGCTTCCTCCGGCATTGGCGAGGTTTCTGTTTTTTTTCTAATTTCTATTCATTCTGTACATAATTAGGTTCAGAGTAGGAAATTCAAAGGAGGAATTAAGTTGAATTAGAGATTATAATTAGGTCTTTGCTGATGAATTTGAGTGAATATTGATGCAGCATCTTGCATATGAATATGCAAAAAGAGGAGCATGTTTAGTGTTGTCAGCTAGAAGAGAGGGAAGCCTACGGGAGGTCGCGGATATATGTCTTGAGCTAGGCTCACCGGATGCAATTGTGGTGCCTGCTGATGTTGCTAAAATTGAAGATTGTCAGCGGCTCGTGAATGCTACCATTTCACACTATGGACAATGTAAGCTGGAATGGTTTCCTTATTACTACCTTTACTATCAATCTTTCTTGATTATTGGTATTAAATGATGATAAGGATACACTATCTTTGGATAAAATGTGAAGGAGCTTATGATCTATTTGATTCCCTTTCCTCTATTTTCCTGCGTTCCCCTGTATATTGGACTATTGGCTATTGTTATCCAAAAGTACCTTTCCCTCCCTTTTATTGCCGTATATTCTATAATATGTATACTAATGAGTAATGATACTCTTGTTTTCAAATCCATTATGGTCTATTGTTTTCATCATCATTTACACCATTACCAATGGTCCAATATCAACAACTAAGCAGTCTGTGTTATTTAGGTTCATATTTATGCAACAGAGAGACCGTTCTTAAGCACAACCCATTAAAACTTAATGTCTGCTTACTTACGTTATTCTTGATGTCTACTTATCGTATTCTTAATACCTATTTACATCATTTTTAATGCCTACTTACAGTATATATTTTTGGGCCGGCCTAATTAGAAATGATATGTCCAAGAGACCGTCTTGAGAATTTGTGTTTATGCAATGCTTACATACAAATTACATATATACTGTTGTTATATGCAGTGGATCATTTAGTTAATAATGCTGGCATTGTTGGGGTTGGTCAATTTGATGATTTAGAAGACGTCACTAAAATGAGACCTGTTATGGTAAGTTAAATTTGATGTTCTTGATACCGAATTAGGCCAGTGAACCTTCTCCAAACCTGATGTTAACGTTTTTAGGGTAGTGTAATTCCTTGCCAAATGAAATGAATGTGTTGTAATGGTGCAGGATATTAATTTCTGGGGTTCTGTATATACAACTCGATTTGCTATTCCGCACCTCAGAAACACGCGAGGAAAGATTGTTGTCATGTCATCTTCAGCATCATGGATACCCTTACCTAGAGAGAGCTTCTACAATGTATGTTTTCTAATAGTCATATTTCATCCATTAGGTCGTGTGCTCAATCATTTATGCACCTTATATATGTGAAGATGAAGTTTCCTATATAATTATGCTTCAATTAGAAACAAACTTTTCCTTATAAGAATAAGATTGCGATTGCGTACAATGGAATCCTCATAGGTTGGAGCCACCAGCATTAGGCACTAGTATAGGGTGGGTCGAACACTATACTTTGATCTACTTAGATCTCATTATTCAGTGTTATTTATTATACACTATGATATTTATAGGGTTTTTAATCATATAACTTGAACCATGTCCTAGTGTTAAAGGAAATGCCCACATGTGATCCACATCGGTAATTTAGTAAGGTGTTAGACTAGTATGTAAGCTAGGTGGGCTACAACTCACTTCACCAAGTTTGTGGTAGTCAACTGTCCTGTTGCTCGTGGGTTTGTTCACACAAGCCCATCGGTGGTCGTGAGCTAGTCCACACGAGCCCATGAGGATTTATCAGCTAGGCAGGCTCGGATGGAGATCCCCTATGTGGTGGTATACTTTCACATCAGCTAAATATATGAGGAGAGTTTTGTTGTTATGTTTGCATTTTAATCTGATGCTCCAGTTATTAATAACTCTGATTTTGAGGATACTGCAGGCAAGTAAGGCAGCAATGTCAGCTTTCTACGAGACACTCAGGGTTGAACTAGGTTCCGATGTCAAAATAACCATCGTAACACCTGGTGTGATCGAGTCCGAGTTTACCAAGGGCAAGGTTTGGACTGAGGAAGGCATGAAAGTGGATCAGGAATTAAGAGATGTAAGTTATCTTCTGGATTTTTTGAGCAAATAACATATTATTTTTGAGCTTAGTACTATATATGTAGGGGTGTGATTGAACTCTAATGATGGATTTTACATGTTGCAAATATGTAGGTGCAAGTGAATGTGATTCCAGTAGGAACAGTCGAAGGGACGGCAAAGTCCATAATACACAGTGTGTGCCGTGGGGATAGGCATGTAACGATACCAGCATGGTTTAAAGTGACCTACGTTTTGGATATGTTGTGCCCGGAGGTGTTAGAGTGGACATACCGCTTGCTGTTTCTTACGAGCACAGACAATACACCAAGAGGCGCTATCGGGAAGCATATTGTGGACTTTCCGGGGGCAAAAGCCATGTTATACCCTCCTGGAATCCAGTCCCCTGATGTCAAAACTGAGTAAAAATATGTCCGCCAATTAGTTGAACATCTAATGTCTTAATAAGTTTTACGTACTTCATCACATGTACAAATAAACCATCTTAAGAGATGTGAGTGCGGATATTCAATAGATAAATAAATGTTGGTATATGGCAATATTTGTGAGTTAAGTTTGAGTTTTATGAGTTCCTGTTTCACTTAAAAGTTGATGTGTGAATTTATTATATCTTGACACTTTTTTATGAATATTTTATGAATATAATAAAATCTTTTTGTATGTTTTTTTTGATTTATTAAATTTGCAACATATAAGTTTTCCATGTGAGCTTTTTAGAACATATATATACCATTTACAATTGGACAGTGAGAGTAATCAATTGTCTTAATGTGAAATATGTTTTCCATGTGAGCTTTTCAGAACATATATACCATTTACAGTTGGACAGAGAGTACTCAACTGTCCTAATGTGAAATAAAGTAATGGAAACATTACTTAAAATACAAATGTGAGAGGAAATACATCATATATATGTTAATTTGCATCATATATATGTCTACAGCTACAGCATCCACTTTGCAATTCCAGATCGAATAGTAATGGAAACATTGCTTCTTCTGGGGCATGGTGACGGATACCATGACTAGCTTTCTACTGTATATATTCCATCTCGCTTCATAATCTCTTTGGTATTTGCGTCTGGCCGTTTCTTCATCTCAATTGTCATTTATGGCTGTTACAGGCAAGTAAAGCAGCAGTAGTGATCTTCGGGAGAGATTCAAGGTAAAGAGACATTGGGATCACAATGGTGACACCTGGGCTAATCGAATCAGAATCGACCAAAGGAACGTTCCTTTCAAAAGAAGGAAAAATGGTATTGGATCAAGATATGAGAGATTTTAAGTAGGTCTATTGACAAGAAGATGTTTCAAAGATGATCCCAATCTTGTTGAACAGAAGCTAGAATTTCAACAGCTCAAAATAAACTTGATCATTTCACCTGCTAGAAACGGAATCATTAGTAAGCGACTAAGCGTCTAACAAAATATTCCACAGTTTGACAGTTTCAACGTACACCATCAAAAACAATGTCATGCAAGAAACAGAACGAGTATCATGTTTTGAGATTCGATCAAACCTAGACAAAAATGTACCCCAAAATCCCAACAGATAAAAATCAGATCAAAGAATTTGTCATGGTGTCTCAGACTTATGCGAAAAGCTGAATTAAAAAGTACTTTAGAGTGTATGTATAGAGATAGAGCGATGGAGAGTTTACGCCATACAAACCAGGCAACCAACTAATACTAGTCCAAACAGTAATCTAAAGATCTGACTTCAAATTTTCAAAAACCAACTTAATTTTGGTACTGAGTTAATCAACCCAAAACAACCTCACCCAAACAAGTAAACACCACATTGCACAAGTCTAATAGAACACTTAAATGAAATTTTATTTATGGAGAGACTTCAATGAAATATTAAACAAACTATCTAACAAAAAGTGATGGTGACAAGCATATTTGGGACAAAATGGATTTAAGATGTATATTTAGAGTGTGCAACTAGAAAATCAGTTCATTCAAAAACAAGTGCATATAATATGAGACAATATTTTAGAAAAGATGTTTATTGACAAATGAGCAATTAGTTTCAAAAACGTTCATGTGTGGCATACAATGATTACAACCTGAGTGCTTGGTAGTATTTAGAAGAAGTCTGTACATATGATATATTGGGGAAGGTTAGAGGCACAGATATTGCCACTTATGAGTTAAGATCAAGCTTTTCTTGTTGAGATATAACACTATAGTAGCAGACTAGGTATAAAGAGATAAATCTTCAATGTACCTTCCAGGACTTTGAGAAGCTTCAGATCTCATAGGTTGTGAATGTGCTATCTTGAGAACCGAAGAGCTAAATAATTGTAGCAGATGAAGCGGCTGAGACATGTCAACCTTAATAACTAACCTTTGGAGAAACTTCCTTTGATCTAACAAAATTCATTATAACTACCGTTGCGACGTGCTTCAACGTGATGAATGTAGAATAGAAAATTGCAGGACCAACCTCTGCCTTCTGATAAATGAGATGGTTTGCATAATGAGTCTCTTTATGACATGCCAACGTAATTTCATGGAGACTGAGACTCAAAGCTTTCCCATCTTAATCAGAGACCAGCTTCAACAGGAGCCTATCAACTTTTTAACAAAAATCTTGCTCATACAAGGGCTCAATCTGAATTTCAATGGCTCAAGGAGACAAATGAATGACATCTGACTGTCCGCTTTGAAAGAATGAGCTTGTAGCGGTTGGCTTCAGCCTTCTCAAAAGTAACCAAGCATCTGAAGTTTCACAACCTTGGTTCATCTCAAGGGCAACCGGAATCATAGAATTCTTGTTCATCTCCAGGAGCATCATACCCTGCAAAAAGAATTAGATTTCAATTACTCCCATTCTATTAGAAAGGTATATGGGAAAATCAGCCGGAAAGGTGACACATGCATCATTTAAACAGTTTTGGAAGAAGGATTCATCAAACGTATTATTCATATATTTAAGCCAAATAAAACCTGCCTCGAAATTCACCAAGAAAAACTGAAACTTTTTTAGTGTGTTCATCATGTCCTCAGCTGCTTTAGTTTTGGAGGAAAGAGCAGCAGTCACCTCTTCAGGTGAATAGCCTATAGCCTTTTTCACGACCTGATAAGAAACCCATGAAGTTACAAGTTTGTAAAAACTATCACGTTGCACCATGAATGAGGCAAACAACTAGAGCTCACATTATGGTGGATAAGGATTTCAGATATGAGGCTCCCATCATCAACATAAACTTCTAGCTCAAACTTTGATTGTCCCTTGAACCGGAATGTCTTTACACCAGTCAAAAAGCACTGCAGAGTTTAGAAGATAGAAACTTGAGATAAACATAGAGACATTTTGTGCCAAAATAGTGCTTGTATTGACCAACATTCTATGAGACATTTCGGATAAGAAACCCAAAAGTCGGACATTGCTATAAATTTTCCCAAATAAATATTGTTCCTAATAAATTATTTGTTAATGAGAAGAAAGATTATAGGAACAGGATTCTGTTGAGATACAATTGAAAATGCGCCAAGGTCAGCCCAGAGATATAGAAGAACATTATAACACCATCCAGAAGAAAATTGCACATTTGAAATCCACTTTCTTATTTGCTCATTACAAGGTGTTTTCTTTTGAAATACAGATGCTACTCCTCAGATAACAAACACAAGCTGAATCTAATTAGAAACTTCAGGAAGTTCAAATGATATACCAGGTAATCAACACAAGCAGTGATGTCAGAAATGAAACTAGGGTAATAAGGAAGCAATTACAGGAATAAAGATAGTACAGGAAACCTATAAATATTATATTATTCAGACCCAGCTTAGTTCAGAAAACAAAACACAGTGTATGCATGATTAAGGGTTTAAATTTACGGGAAATGAGCTCTTCCAGCAGATAAAACATGTATAAGATTAATTTACTCTTTTGACCAAAATATAGTAAAAATGGAGTAATATCATATAATGGTAGTATTTGCTCTTGTATAAAATACACTCATAAATACAAGAAAAATAATAACTTCGAATGTATTATATTAAATAACATTATATCAATTTAAAAATAAACTAAAATGTTATATATAAAATTAGTGACAAAATGTTGTATTGAATTCATATTACTGAAGTACCCATTATGAATTGAAAGAAATCGGTTGAAATAGTTTTCGATCTAAAATATATCTGCTAGAAATACTAATGCAGAGTTCAACATAGATCAACCCAGTGCAAACATCACTTTCCCCAAGTCAAAATCCATAACTTTTTGCAATGACACAAATTTGTTGTCAATAAAATCATTTGTACAACTCTAACCCCTAAGAAGCATATTAACACATAGAAATGAGAAAACACATGCAATACCTTGATCTTTCCTTGGACCATAAGCTCTTTATCCTGTACTGCATCCCATTTTGCTGCAAGACTTACCAAATAAGTGAAAGGCAACTCTCTTTCTTTGCTTAATATGAATGGGTGCTCCACAGAATCAAGCATCGGAGCATCATTTTCGATGAAAGTAGCAGAGTGTGAACTGAGCTCAGCATGTTCACTAACAGGGTATTGCTGAGAAGCTTCTGTACCAGTACGAAACTCATGAGCATCTACGATGATAGATCTCTGAGCAGTCACTCTACTTAAATGCTCAGCAGTTGCTCCAGCATGATACGACTCATTAACTTCCCTACTTCTAGAAAGCACACAAGTCTCTACATGGCTATGATGTTGAGCAGTTTCACTAGTAATATAATTTTGAGAAGACTGCAAATTTGAAGAATGTTGATCAACTCTTTCTGAAAGAGGAAACTCAGTAGTTAATCCTCCAGCTTGAGAGGATCGCCTTATGCTAGTCATTGGCTCAGCACCTACTAGAACAAAATTATAAATATATTAAGAGCACATACAGTTTCCATAGAAAGTTATTGATTAAATTATATAAGAAATGTGAATCAGTGAAAGACTTGATTAACCATGAGAAGCAATGGTGAAACTTGAGTGAAAAGTTAGGGGAGCAAAGATTTGGATAATAGACTTTAAATTAGGTTTAAAAATAAAAATAAAAAAAAAACAAAGGTTTGAACTTTATCTCTTAGCGTAGAGCAAAAGCAAGACTGTACCACAACACATCCACCGCATTGTAAAGGTTTTCGAAAAAACCGATATTTCCCAGCTTGTAAAGGTGTAAAAATCCGCATTTTAGCCTTATCAAGGGTATCTCATGCTTTCGACCAATTTACGCGTTATGATACCGCATCACTCTCACCATTCCGTTACCACAATCGCGATCATTATCGTGATTTTTGCCGTATGCCTCTTATTATAAAAATATTAACCTTGCCAATCCAACCATTACTATATAATTCTTTGAGTTGTCAATATGTCATTATATATATATATATATATATATATATATATATATATATATATATATAGGGTCAAGTTCCAGTGAGAACCAAACTTATATGAGAACCGTGAGAACCAATCGCTCCCATAAAAATGTATTACTTTTTCACAGAAAAGGTGTTACTTTTGCACAAAAAAAATATTACTTTTGTTTATAAAAAATATGGTACTTTTTAGCAAAAAAGTGTTACTTTCAAAAAAATAAAAATTTTTTTGTATCATCTTTTTTGTTCATAAAAAAGTAACACCTTTTTAGTAAAAAAGTAACATTTTTTTGTCATGCAGATTGGTTCTCACGGTTCTCGTATAAGGATAGTTCTCACTGGAACTTCTTCCTTATATATATATATATATGTATATATATATATATATGTATATATGTATATATATATATATATATATATATATATATATATATATATATATATATATATATATATATATATATATATATATATATGACCCCTTTTTCTATACCTTAAATCTTTCCCCACTCATGAGAAGATGATATTTTATGGGGGTTGAGTGTCTTCCATAGAGCATGATTCTCATGTGGCTCACATAAACAATTTGAGGGTCCATTCCAACCTATTCTGGTGTGAAATTTAATACGACAAGTTCCATTCATAATGCAAAAATGGTCATGATTGTGGTATTAGTCTGAGTGAATCAATGCAGCATGAAAATCTAAGGCAATTTATTTTAAACATGACCAAGGTAAGGAAGAATGGCAAAAAAAACCTCCCATCATCTCAATATGAATGTCCTATTTTTAGTTTGAGCAACTTCACTCCAAGTGTCACATTTCCCTACTTAAAAATTATTTGTGGTTGATATTTGTCCGTGTCCAACAGGATTCCCCAACGTTAATTTTTATCCACCAACTTGCATTTTCTCAAAAATTCACGCTAAAGTAAACGAGACATTTATAATGAAAAGGAAGGAGTATATTTCCATTTAATATCATCAAAACTCAATACAAGAAGTAAAGCTCACCCGAGGGTTGACGAAACTGAGGTGCAGCATGTGGCATAGAATCTGAAGTGTTCCCTGGAACATGATTAGCATCACTTGATGGCATAGCTTCATCACCAACACCACCTTGTGTCCAAGCAGCAAGAGTAGCTCTAGCTGATAAGGGAGGGACATTACCATTCCTTGTTCTGAATAAATACAAAAAGGAAATAAGTAGATTTATTAGGTCAAAACTTCAACAAAAATCACTTCCCCATCAATATAGGCATGACTCTTTCAGCAAGAAAGAGGTTAAGTGAGGCTATACAATGCTACATATATATATATATATATATATATATATATATATATATATATATATATATATATATATATATATATATATATATATATATATATATATATATATATATATATATATATATATATATATATATATATATATATATATATCACATGCAAAGTAAACTTGAAGATGGATGTTAAAAAAACCTTACTAAAAACTAAAATTATGAAGAACAACAAACATACAATAAAAATAACAACATTTATTACTCAATGCCATTAAGTGGCTCCTGTCTAGGGTGGGGTTAGGAGGGGTCAGATGTACGCAAGCTTAACCTTAATAGTGACAATATTAACAAATATGTTGTTTTCGATTGACCCTTGGTATCAACATCATGTGTTATTTCATATAAATAAGACATGCACATGATTTAATGAGTCATAATACTATAGTCCATTATAATCATAGATAGAATAACTATAAATCTAGTGTCATCTCACACAAACATGAACAACCATATTTCATTACCTCCTTCCTCTTGGTGGCTTATTAACTTCCTGAACAAGCCTTTGTCTAGCATCTTCAAGCTCTTTAACACAACCACCAAGGATATCCAATACTTCGGGAACCAACATTAGAAGCCCACGTCGTACATGTACATTCTGAATGACAACCTACAAGAAAACCAACTAGTTTCAAAAGTAATGAAGGACACTATAAAGCATTAAAAAGTTACTAGGGTAAATTATATCCATCTGGTCCACTATACTTTTCATCGGTAACAATTATGAAAGAATCCCCTTTGAATGCTTAGCGAGGTGCCTTGGAGGTGGGGGGGATGGGTTAAGTGAGGTGATTCATTAAGTGTACAAGACAAGCGCCTCAAAACACCTTATAGCATTTTTTTGTTTTACTCGCAAGGATCCCATTTGATTATGGGCACCCACCAAGTATGTTAGTCAATTTCTTCTTTACTCTTCCATCATTTTTTAATTTATCTTATTTTGGCTGTTTTTAGTTTTTTTACCGGTTTAAATAATTTTCAAGGTTTTAAAGCATCTCGCACATAAGGTAAGCGCCTTTGCAAAATCACCAAGCACTGCGAACCCTTGGTGCCTTAGGGATTCGCACGTCTTTTAAAAGGAGACTTCTAAGTTTAGTTTAAAGTGGTTAAATTTAACACAAGTAAAAGAGAAACCATTGGATCCATCATATACACTCCAAACAAGAAATACTAAACATAATGAAAATTGATTAATGCATTTGTTCCCATTTCAAGAATTTCTTTAATCAAAGTTCTTTCACGGGTTCCTTAGCACCTTGTTATAAGTTCTTGCACAAACTAACCTACAGGCTACAGAAATACCAATTTCAAAAGTTACAACACTTCAATCTACTTCATTAGTAAAGTAATTGTAAGACATTCATGAAACTCCAAAAGATATAAATATTGAAAGTAAATTTATCTTTTAAAAAATTTAAGAGAAAATTAGTTCCAAATCTGATACACAAATATGATGTGGGGGGGAATCTAAAAGTTAGTGTGACTTTTAAGTTGTTTATGTGGATGTAACTCCGCCAATTATAATAGTACTTCCTTTATCTCTTATAGTTTGCCCCATCTAACATAAATACGTGAATGCTTTTTGGATCAAATGAAGCAAACTATAAAGGATACTAGAGTAACTAGTAACAAATATTTCAAGAGAACACCAAAAGGTATTCCCAATATATAGATATGAAGGAGAAAGTAAATAAACATTGAAACCTTAAACCCAGCGGGTACAAGGGCTTCAAGACTTTTGATAGGCCTATACTCCATGCCAAATACATGTTGGACGCCATCAGTCATAGAAAGCTTGAGGCATCTTTTAAACCCCGGAGGTGCATTCTTGTACCTCTCTCTCAACGAACAACTAATATTAATTACTTCATCAACCTGAAAAGAAAAGGCCTAAAGGTGTAAATAATCAAGCATAACAAAGAACAACTACCAATCACAAAAAATACTATATACTAAATCCTAACTACCCATAAACTTGAAGACACCATTTATAAACAAAACCACATGAAGAATCGATTGAAATATAAATTAAGGGTGATCAAATAGCCAATACTCTAGCAAAATAATTATAGTAAAATGATGGATATTCATACACTAGCAAAATATTGAAATGAAAATAGATTAAAATTTAAAGTTTTGTGTTTTAAAAAAAATTATAATTTGGTACTTGAAAAGTTGGAAAGCAATGAAGATATCAATAAGTGTTTCTTGAGTATTTTAAGAGACAAGAAGTTGGTTAAATTATTGGTTAAAAAATTATTTTAAAATATAAAATTTGTAGTTTTCTTAAACACTAAAACCACAAACCTAAGGCTTTGTTGCTACAATTTAAATTCACTTCAAATGCTACTTGGTCCTAATCCAAAAACAACCTCTCAAAATACAATATCAAAACATGAGCATCAGGAATATTGACCAACTTCAATACAACAATGTCTAAAATATTGGAGTCTGCTAATATAATCAATAACCTAAAAATACCCTCAACGATAGAATATGAAGTCAAGATTGCAAATTTGTCGCAAACATTTCCACAAAAATCAAGTATTGCAGCGGACACCAATATAAATCCTATTATATTCTACAAAAACAACAAAGAGAGATATAAAGAAATAGTTGACCTGCAGAACAAAGGGGCCAGGAAGATCTACATTGTGCAATTGATGCACATTTTCTGGAAGAGAAGCAGCACCACTATAACGCATATCCGAGTACAAAAACTGCCCAAAACAAAGCTTAGCCTTCGTTTCGACATCGAAATTAGAGAAACCATGGTGCGCATTCTGAAGCCCTATTATACACGAATCAAGCCACTCTCTCCTTAAATTCAGCCCCAATTTCCTCAAATGATCATTAATCGGACAGCCCGAAGAGGCGTTAACTACTCTTGGAGGAGAGACAGAAGGAGGCGAGAGATCTTCAGAGACATCAATAAATTCCTCGTCGGAAATTTCCACGGAAGGAGGTTCAGAAACAATGGTGGCAGAAGTGATTGTCGGAGTAGAATGGGTTGAATTTAGGGTTAAAGAATCGATTTCAGGGTTAGGATTAGGGTTTGTAGCTGATTGTTGTTGTTGTTGTTGTTCGATAAATTCTTGATCCATTGCTTCATCAAAAACATCATCTTGCTCATGAAATTCCTGTTGTTGTTGCAGAGATTGAGAGTGGTTAGGGTTTTCAAATTGGGGTTGTTGTAGAACGTCTTCATCGTCAGAGGAAGAAGTGTAGACTGTACGAAATCGTCTTCTCGACATTGTTTCCAAGCACAGCCAGCAATATTAGAAGCAGACAGTGAGAATGGGAGGGAAATGTTGGGGTGTTTGTGTTTCCCTCAAAGTACCGATTTTAATAGGTTATAATACCAAAATTGTTTATAATATAATACCAATTTTTATAGGATATAACACCAATTCTAAATTGGTTATATCATACTAACTTTAATAGGTTATAACACTAACTTCAATTGGTTATGACACCAACTCCAAATAAGGTCAAATGCGTGCATGAGTTTACAAATTTTTCTCTTTTTTTGATCGTTGGGTCTGGACATAAAAAGTCGTCTCTTATAAAGATGGTCTCTCAAGAAATGCACTATTTTATTTTTAAACATAACACACCAAATTTTTTAAAATTTATCAATACAATTATAATTCTCTTTTAATTTAATTCACACAATACATTTATTCTCTTTATATATAACAAACTATCTACCCTTTCTTAACTAATGTTTCATTTCTCTTTGATGGAGCCAAAGATTTATACTTTCTTTGTTTTAAATTAGTTGTCACATTAAAAATATAGCACTATTCATCCATCACTCTTAATTTGTGATTTGTTCTTAATCTATAGATTTAAAACATAGTCAAGTGAAATCTTGTTTGATTTTTCTCATTGCAAAGATTATTAATATTAAATTTTTATAATTTTTTATTATATGTAATTAGAGATATTAAGGATAGAATTAATATCTAAAACTAAAGTAAATTCGAACGGAGGAAGTAATTATTTGGTTTTATATCATAACAAACTAAAGTAGGACAAGTCATTAAATCATGTACACTTCTTATTTATGTGAAGTTGCACATAATGACTACGTTTGCTACTAAGGATTAATCAAAAACAATTTCTTTCTCTTTTTTAGTTTTATCATTAAAAAGGATGAAATTGTATACACCTGGCCATTTCAAACTCCACACGTATTAAAACCACTTAATAATATTAGGATAATAATAAAATGTTACTTTTGCTATTTAGTCAACGGTAGAGAGTAGTATTTTTCATTTCAAGTACACATACTAATAAAATCTATAATTACCTACCCAAAACTTCAACACAAATTCCCGTGAACTCTAATTGGACTAGCCTATTATATGTTTTAAACTATTGTAAGTAGGCATTAAAAATAATGTAAGTAGACATTAAGGATACGATAATGTAAGTAGGCATTAAGAATACGATAATTAGACATTAATTTTTAAAGGGCTGAACTTGAGATTTATCTCTCAAAAATACGGTCTCTTCAGACATTAGTTGAAAGTTCAAAACACACCCTCCTAAATCTTCATTATATGTACTATATATTAAAAAATAAATAAAAAAAGCATATTAAAAGGGCAAAATGTGAAAAGTTTGGTTGAAGAGTGGGGAATGGATGGTCCAAGAGTAAAACACCAAAGAGAGAATGGTTGATGATAAGGTTGCCATGTGTACTTTTGTAATTGACAGTTGGGTCTTTAATTAAAATCTTTATTGGAGTGCCAATCATTGCTGCTTCAATCATGGAATTTTTGGTAAATACTTCCTTACTTCCCTTTAAACATACCTTCTTCCTTCTTCTTAATTAGACTATGTGTCAAAAAGATCATAACAATTTTCTTCTTTTCTCACTTCTCACTTCTCACTTCACACTTCACACACCCTTTAGTAGTGACACTATTTAATGGTCCTACAAACTACTATTTTTGTTAGTTTATATAGCATATTCTAAAACTTCAATCACTAGCTTAAACTTTTGGTTAAATTGATAATTGATTTCTTGACATGGTATCAGAGCCACTGAAATAAAAGGTCACGGGCTTGATTCTCAACCACCCCTCATTTAAAGTGAAATATTTAGCACCATGTATGAGAAGACATGTGTTGTATCCACACTTCCAACCCAATGGGCTCTCGTGTGAGGGGACGTGTTAGAGTATATAACATATTTTAAGGCCTCAACCATCACCTTAAGCTTTTGGTTGAGTTGGCTCCTTTACAATTTCATCTCTTTCGGTTAGCATCAAAGAGAAATAAAGTGTTTTTGAAAAACAGAGAAAATGAGTTGTGTATTGAGTTACATTATCATCATACCCTGTGTGTCCGGCTCATTAAAAACTATGATCAAGGTATGGGAAGGGAAAAAAGACGACAACTCATACCCTTAGAGAAAGTACAGTCAAAGAGACTTAAAATATATAAATGAGACTAAAATAAAGTGATAAACCATATTCAAAAATACAAATGAGTAAAACAAATCAAAATAACAAAATAATAGAGAATGGTCGGAACATAAGGAATAATGCCTATATAAACCTACATTATAACATAGGGAATAATGCCTATATAAACCTACATTATTTCCTTCTCCATTAGGTGATTCATATGGTTTTCTATCACAAACTCTCACGAGTTATAACACATAGAAGAAGTTGTCTCTTGTAGACTTTGTTTTATTTGAGTTTTTCTTACATGTTGTAAATATCGGTATTGTCGAATTAGTCATACTTTATTATGTTTTGGTCGAATTTAATCAAATTTAATTAAAATTTATGATAAATTATCAATATCGATTTAATATAATAATTTTGTCTATGATTCAAACATAGTTAACTTGAAAGTTTTGCTGACAAGGTGGGAGACAAACATGCTAGGCTCACGCTTGTATTTTGGTTGATGGATAATTCAAAGCAATGAAACTTCAAGATATGAAAATGTTGGAGATGGAATAAAAATAATCAATACACTTTTATTATGTATATTATTCATGTTATATAAGAGTATTTTAGATCGATTATTTCTACAATGTAAATATTTTTATGTGTCAATTTAATTGAATGAAGCTAACAATTACTAGTTATCAACCGTCAATTTTCAGTTAATTTTACCAAATACTTGCATAAACATTGTTAATATGACAAGGTACTTAAACCCATTCATTTAATCAACTATTAACTACCAACATTCGATCGTGCCACAACAAATAATAAACCAAAAGGTTGATTGATGTTTTGAAAATACAATGAAACAAATTTAAATGATAACATCTTCAAAGTTTTTTTTCAGAGGAATAGTCAAAATTTCTATATAAATTGTTTTAATTGTCCAAAAGTTGCTATTTGAGGTCCATTTTTATGATTTTTTTTATGCTCTTACAATTCAACTTCATTCAATTTAGTTAAACACATCACTTATTTTATTACATTTTCAATAATTTTTACTTCACTTTTAACTCTAAATAACATAATCTAATTTGCTCAATACATGATGGAATAAGAGTACGTTCTCATGTATCATTACACGAGACAGTTGATGGTGATTGTGAGTAAACCTAAACACAATTCAATTTAATCTTCAATTTAATGTATTTAAGTTATGGGTAACAGTCTTTCGTTACAAATTAAACTTAATCGTTAACCAAATTAAAAATCACAAATTCAAATTCGTCAAATTGTTTTGATGTAAAAATTTATGAAAATGACATTTTTTATAGATAATTTTAAGCATCCAAGTCCAAATGTAATTAATGCAAGAAAATGATGCATGTAATTGAATTTTCTCTTTAAATTTGAATTTAAAATATATCCCAAAACAAGAAAAAAAAAATCTTCCTAAAATCCAAGTAAGAAGTTAAGTAAACATAATAAAGAGTTCACATTTTATATACTTCCTTCCCTGCAATTTTGTTTCATTATTTGTATTTGTTTAACTGAAAGAAAAAAAGAAGTCAGACTTCCACCAAAGGGAAAGATTTGTCAAGTAGCTTCCTTTTAGTCTAGAAGGGTCCATCCTAGAGGTGTCCATTCTGATGTCGGGCCAATTTAAATCGAGTTATTTTCTATTTTGAGCATATATAAAATTTCGACAATCTCATTTTGAGTTTTGTATACAAATATATCGACCGAGTGAAATCATAATTCGATTAATCGGGTTAATTTTTGACAACTTAATCTATCTTTTTAGTAGGATTCATTCAGGTCATAGGGTCGATTTCGAGTCAGTTCAAAATCTGATCTTATGTCCACAATTAATTTTACGTACTTTAAATTCATTTTGAAGTCGAATGAGATCATATTCAATTACAAAATTGGATAACTATTAGATTATCAAGTCTCTTTTGAACACGCTGAGTTTTGACCCTCTGTCTTTTCCATTCCAAAAGAAAACTACACTCATGTCATAGCAAATTAGTAACCACAACTATATTCTATTGTATACTCACACTTTCTCTCTCTTCAGTTTCTCTCTCTTCACAAGTCTCACACACATACACATCCATGGATGACAACAGAAACCCAGAAGAAAAACAGGCTGTTACAATCAATACACAATCACCCAATAAAGAAGACCTTCAAAAGAAGCAGCAAAATCAACAGTTAGCACCCAAAAGAAGCTCAAACAAAGACAGACATACAAAAGTAGATGGAAGAAGCAGAAGAATTAGAATGCCTGCACTTTGTGCAGCAAGGGTTTTTCAATTAACAAGAGAATTAGGTCATAAAACCGATGGAGAAACAATTCAATGGCTTCTTCAACAAGCCGAACCTGCAATTATTGCTGCTACTGGTACTGGTACTATTCCTGCTTCTTTTCTTACTGCTTCTGCTTCTGGTGCTACCCAACAGGGTTCATCTGTTTCTTTAGGTTTACATTCTAAAATTAACGAATTACGAGCCGGGATTGAGGTGGGAAATCGGCCTAATTGGACTAATTTTGGGGATAATTTAGGAAGATCTCAAGTGGGTGCTTCAATTTGGCCTTCAATTGGAAGTGGGTATGCTCAAATTTTTGATAATTGTTCTGGTACTAACTCCAATTTAGTGAGTCAATCATCGAGTTATGTCACTAATTTCCAACTTCAAGGAGTTGGATTACCTACTGGTAACATGGGTCTTCTGAGTTTTACTCCGATTTTGACTCGGGGAACTCAGATTCCTGGTCTTCAACTCGGTCTTTCTCAAGATGGTGTTATTGGACAACTTTATCAACAACAACAGCAACAACAACAAGGCCATGAACATACTGATTCTGGCGCTGCTGCTGCTGTTAGTGCTGAAACTGTTCATCAACAGCAGCAGCACTTACAATCTCATTCTAATGACAATTCAAGAGAGCAATGAATATTGCTTTTATTTCTTCTGTGGATTACTGTTTTTGTTGAGATTTTTTTTATTTTGTAATATTATTTCTTTTTTGTTTATAGTCTTATATGTAAGTATGTTGAGAATTGTGGAAATAGGGGATTGTTTCAGGAATGTTTTTATATCTGATTAAGCTAAGAACTTCATTTTCTGAAAAAAATAGGAAAAAAAGATGGTTGTTTTAATTCATGTACTGATTTTTGATTGTACAGATCATCTTAGACTAAACTTTAAAACTATAGCTACTGATTTTTCTGATCTCATATTTCTTAATTTAGAATGTTTAGTGATCCAAGTTCATGCTTTTAGAACTATGTTTTTAACCCATGTTTGATATCTTATGGTGAAGAGCAGGGGATTCTAGGTTTGAATCTTGTGTAGGCCATTAAAACACTTCTAGTATTGGATTGTTCAACTTATTATAATAAGAAGAATGATAGCCGAGTTGATCAAGCCACGCACGAAGATGAGGGTTTGGCTCGTCTTATCATAGTGCAAAAATGCGGTTCTAATCGCCGTAACAGGATGGTGACGAGGTAATGGGTATGGGAGTGATGTGATTGTTATAATGCCAAATATCGGACGAAAGTATGAGATATCTCTGAATATGATCCAAATCGCCCTTTTTTTATACGTTTACAATGCGTTTGATGTTTTCTATGCATTTTTATACTAGTATCCTGGACCCGAGCGCAACCAAATGCACTGACTTGATATTTTTTTTGATTGCTTGAAGCCTATGTTACTTGGCCTCGGTGCGGTTGTTGAATACTGGTACGTTTTCAAGTGTCAGATACGTCTAAATATTCAATTTTACGCCTAAAATAAAGTATAAGTGCCAAACCAACGTCCAAGGATTAAGGATCGGACACGGATACATGAAGTAAAATGAAAAGTCCGAGTAACATAGCTTGAAGCGGTAAAGATTTGAATTGGTCAACATTTAAAAGTATTAGAGCAATGTTCCATATCATAGAAAACATTCCTCAAGGTGAGCTATTTCTTGCTTAAATAATACAAGGAGTATATAAAAATGGTATTCCTTTTCTGGATAAAAAAATGACATGAATCTTTAATACAATTCTTACCTGGCAAAATGCTGATTTCTCAAGATAAGAGCAAATGATGTTTTATTCTAATGTCCTCTTTTATATATTATGCTTTTTCCATGGCATTTCCCATCCCCTCTTTGATTAGAAATGTGTCTGATATGTTTTTGGAATTTGATCTCTTTGGATTCCCATTCATTTTTAAAATATAGTTTTGTTGGCCTTATGCTGTCTTCCTGGAGAATCTTTTGTATAGAAAAGGTTTTCTTTTTGGGTTTCTTCTTTCCTACTTAATCTGTAATTGTTTATGCTATTCTCACATGATTTGTCTTTGGTTTCTATGCAGGGTAATTATTGACAATGATACTTCTCTTAGTGTGCCACTATAATACAGGTAGATGTCTTGATTTTGCTCTGCTTTGCCTTATACATGTAGCTTTCATTTCATCATTGAAGGATTTGGTTTAGATTGCTAATGAGCTTGTATAACATGCCCTAAATTCGTACATACAAGTCTGCAACAACAATAATGTTAAAGCCTTAACTCCGACAGATTATGATCGACTATCATTATCATCATTAACCCAATATCCCGTTCGAGAACAGGGGTTTGGATGATGGAAGGTGACGGACAATCCATATCCAAACTCTCTTCAAAGAGTGAAAGGGGTGCAACACGAAGACTTTCCAGGAGGTCTCCCATCCTAGTATTACTCTCGCCCAAACATATTGAACTGCGGAGTTCTGATGGGGTCGACTATATGAACTAATAAATTAGTTCTACTGGTTGTTCATGTGAACTCTCTTCAATTTTAAAGCCTTAGTTCCAACAGAATGGGGTTGACTATCATTATCATCATCAACCCAATATCCCGCTTGAAAACAGAGTCTGGGTGAGGGAATGTGACAAACAATCTATATCCATATTCTTTCAAAGAGTAAAAGGGGTGCAACACGAGGACTTTCCAGGAGGTCACCTATTCTAGTACTACTCTCGTCCAAGCATGTTTAACTGCGGAGTTCAGATGGGTTCGACTATATGAACCAAAAAATCAGTTCTAGTGGTCATTCACGTGAATTCTTGTCAATTTGTGAATCTTGATCTTTCGTATTCTTTTCCACTCCACTTTTAGCTATTCGATTTTTCGTCCTGAATTTGTACATGACATACGAAAGTATGAAAATAGTATGATTTAGATATGACTTTATGCCTCTTAGTTTGATGATCAAGGATATGTGGGTAGTTGAGAAACTCACCATCATCTATTGCCATTTTGGGACATTCTCAACTGTCGAGCTTTGCATCAAATTCTTTGAAACAAGTTAAACCACCGTCAAATTAAATTTTTTCTTTTTCAATAATTGATGCTAATTTTCTTGAGGATGGATGGTTCTTGGATGACGTTTATAATTCTTTATTTACATGCATCACAACTATATAGTTTGGCTTTCGAGGTTTGTGACAGTTTTACGATCTTAATTCTGATGACCAGTTTTTCATGTAGAAATAGGGGTGTTTAAAATAGACTTGACGACTTTGACACGACTTCTAGATGCGTTTAAAATCATAGAAATTCCAATGTGGATTCTAGACCCGATTTGAACCGATCCGAACAACTTAATTTGCAATTAACCCGATTACCCGAATAAACACCTTCAGCGTGCATTGCAATGGTGCCACACAAGGACTACACCATGAGTCTGGTTGCACACGAAGGATGTGGACTACTAAGCATCTTACCTTCGACAAAGCTATGCGCTAAGCGCTAACGAAAGTGAGGAAATTCGAAACGTGGAAGACGGGATTGGTTTACAGGTCCGTTGATGGTTATGCAGTATGTATTGTTATGGGGCGGTAACAGATTGAGAAGATTGGTGTTTATACATGATCATTGGTGTATACTTCTACCTTACTAGATGTATTAGAATTTGGTTAATTACATGTTAACAAGGGGATAGATATGGATATCGGATCATTCAAGACACTATTTTAAACATAAAATTACCGCCTTATTATTACTTTGGATAAGATCCTTAAAGATTCATTAAATCATATGCACCTTTTATTAATGTGAAATTTGAAAAGACGTCTAAAGAGAGTGAATATATAAAATAAAATTATTGGATTATATACTAATATCCACATATAAAGATGAAATAAATTCATTAAGACAAACTAAAATGAAAGATAGTACAAATTCATTGAAACAGAATAATAAGAAAATTAAGTAAATTAAATAAAAAAGATTACCCAAATTCATAATGACTTCTCAAATAAAAAATTGGCGCCGTTGACCAACCAATAATATAAGTCTGACAGGGTACCATCGTTAAAAGCCCAAAGCTTTAGCCATAAATATAATAAATGAGATCACTAATGTATTTAGCAAGCACTAATCTATCTGATAATTGTGTCTTTTTTCCCTGGATCGTATATAAACAACATTTCTATTTTCTAATATTTATTTTTTATTCAATTGCCAAATTTATAAACTAACAAGTTAATTTCTGCTTACATGCTAATGAAATAACAGTTAAAACAATAAGGCCACTGTGACGATTAATCAGATAAACGCCAACATGATCACCGATGGATACAACACAACTAAAGTGAAATTCCGACATCTAATGGAATTACAGAGAAACGAGGGTGATCAGTGATCACAGGAGCTCTAAATTCCGGTACACCGGATAAGAGTTCCGCCATAAAAGACTTTTTAACCATGTAGTGTCAGGAGTGTACCGTAATGTATACCACCTGACTGTCAGTCTACAGATAATGATCTGTCTGATGGGATATTCCTTCACTAAATATTGTTTGCAATGTCGTGATCCTCTGTTTAATTATATCATCTTTCGACTCTTCTAGTAATGCATGTTCCTTCTCCATCATACGTTCTAAAACTTCAAAGAGTTCCGCTTTGCGTTGGACTTTCTTCAACTGATCAACATTTTATCGAGAACAAAAATGTTCACAGTTGGATGGAGTAAAAAATATAGTAAATGATATTATGTGATCAAGACTCGATTATTACCTGGGTCTCAATAACGAAGGCCATCAATTGTTCGATTTCCCTTTCTTCGTGATCAGCTAACAGTTTTGCATGAGCAGCAGCTGCTCCAAGTGCGGTACCAACAGCCACTCTCATCCGTAGGGCTAGAGGAATTGAATCTCCTTCAGGTGATAATTTTTCAATCTCTGAGAATTCGCACGAAAAATTATCAGATACCGGAATAAACCCATTATCTAGAAATACATCTAGAACAACAGTTAACTGTTACACAAGATATAAGTTGGTTTATATGAATTGCAAAATACTTGGTAAAAAAACAAATATATAACAAAAACGTTTCCAACACATTTGTGTAAAATAAGTACTGCGGTAGAGTTCACAACTCTTCTATTCCAAATCAAGGTCCTTTCATTTTGTCTTAAGCTTTTACTGACAGAGCCACAGAGGGCCTCAGGATTTCTTTTCACTTCTTGTGGAAGAGACTTAATGGTGAGACTTAAGAGTTATGAGGAACCCTATGGAAGGAATTTCAGTTCTCTAGCCAAAGAAAGAAAGACTAGGGTAAAATTTATCCCTGATATTTTTCTCAAGCTCTAAAGTTTGTCATGACATTTTTCACTACGTTTTTATGCTCGGATTTGAATCCGAGACTCACTAAACTCGACCCGATCTTTCATTTTATTCACAGACTAACTCCAAAGTCTAAATGTAACACCCCGGCCCAACGGATCACCGGTGACTACTCATGGAGACTGTAGACTAGCCCCACAGACCAACACAAGTCTTTCCAGCGCACTTTGGCCTCACTCGTGCGCACCCAGGAAAACTTCCCAAGAGGTCACCCATCCTAAGATTGCTCCCCACCAAGCACGCTTAACTGTGGAGTTCTTAGCAAATGGGCTCCCTAGAAAAGAAGATGCACCTTGTTGATATGAGTAGTCTATCAATCTCTTTTCAAGCTAAATCTGGTATCACACTAAATTATTAAAAAAGAATTCATTTTACGTTTAAAAACAAAGTTTGATTTACTTTTCACAAGTGTGGATGAAATAGGGTGAGAGGTAAATTGCATGAGCTTGTACAATCTTCTGTCTTCAAGTAGTCTATCAATTCAGATACTGGATGCTAAGACTTCCCCCTGAATTCAAAGATTAAACGCTAAGACATTCGCTCTGATTCTCTCCGTCAATGCTGCATTTAGTGGAATATGCAGAGGTGATAGAAAAATAAGAGGGTGAAGTAAAAAGGTTCTGAAATCTGGACCAGACATGGATAAAACATCATTATCATGTCACAGAGAAGAAGTGGACGGAAAGGGAATCAGGAATCCTTGATTATTTAGGTGGATGTGTAGTTATTAGTATCTAGCATATGAGAGTGGTTTTACATCATAAAAGAAAGCTACACAAAAAGGATTTATAAAAAATACATTGTGCAAACAGACCTCCAAATTTTCCTCACGCTTAGTAAAATGCTAGATATAGAAGTATTAGATATTCAGGCTAATTCTTTTATAAGTAATTTGACCATAGCTTATTATATTATACAACTAATGCAAGCCCCTTTTTGCATATATGAAATGAGCAATTCTATTATACATGTAAATATGTAATGCATGAAATACCTGAAGAATTGGATGCATCCTTCATTTCTAGATCCTCGGATTGTAAAGTCCTGAAATGTTTCAGGTTAGAAAGAGTCAATATATGATGACAAAACATTAAACACAAAGTCTATTCCATTACCCCAATGCCACTAAGTGGCTCCGTCCTAGGTGAGTTTGGGGTTAGACGTACGCAGTTGCAAACCTTAAACAAAACAAGTACACTGATTGTATGCAATCTTACATTTGTAATAACAAAGAGGTTGCTTCCAATTGACCCTTGATAGCAAACATCATATGCAATTACACATAAATAATAAGTGCACATAATTTAATGAGCAAGTTCACCATAGTCCAATTAAATGCGAAATCAAATAATAATAATAAAACTGTAGCTCCATCAAGAATGAACACCATACGCAGAGTCTAAATAGATTAATAACCTTTCCATTTCCTTATTGAGATTGCCTGATCTCTGCTCATCTATGGAAGTATCATCTGTATAGAAAACCTCCCGCAATAAGGGGTTTCCATCACATAGAACTGTTACAGCCGCATTAGCAGCTGCCGCTGTGATTGGAGGGGCAACCATGGTAGAAATGAGAGCTACCTGATAAAATGAACAGCAACAATGTCAAATCATTAGTAAATCCTAAATCCATGATTGGAGAGACAACCATGGTATAAATGAGAGCTACGTAAAGAAATGAAAAGAGGAAAAATAATCTTGTCATAAGTGAGCAGGCTAAAATACTACAGCATCTTTTTTCTGCTTGAAATGAAATAGGATGCAACTTGGCCATTTTTTTTTTTGAAAGATAGACTATTCCAATTATGAGCTATCAGAAACAAGCATCCCATAATTGTTAGTGGCACCTTACCAGATTACATTTCTTGCCCAACTAATCTTGCCCCCTCCTCTTTTATTCTCAAAAGTCTGAAGTCTAATGAGAAATAAATAGCACAATGAGTTGTGATGGCCAGCTCCCAACAACTAGATACAATGCACCATATGGAAATGCATGTTTAGAGTGTTGTTCTAGCTATGACAGATAAAATTTCTTGTGCTATGAATATGTAGGTTAGACAGTAAAGTTAACAGTGTGACATTTGTCCCAAGAATGTAGCCAAACCATGCAATGCAAAATGCATCTAAATAAATTGTAATAGCGATCTATCAAAGAACCCCGCATACATTGTATGCACATACACTAAATAGGTAGCGTAGGTGATCAACTCCACCAACTAGAGCACACAAACATTTTTTTGTGTGTATGTCACATACAGTGTATAGAAATCAAGTGACTATGATGAGAAAAGACCTATTTGATTTGTAGTAACTGGTCATTCCTGTGGATTTCCCATCAAAAGTATAAGTGTAGCTGAAAAAGCTTGCAGTCATTGAGTATGACTGAAATGTTTAACTGTCCTAAGACTCCTAACTAGTGTGTTACTCATTGTGTGCAAATGTGCACAGTGAAAAAAACATGCTACTTGGTTTGGAAAGTTTGTACAAAAGTGTCAGCTTACCACTGCCCCATTTCATTTGTTTCAAATAATAGTTGTCCGGGGAATTTTTATATTTATTTTCAGGGGGGGCTGTCTTTGCCTACCATGAGTTGCAAGTTAAAAAAATGGGAGATAAAATATTGTAACAATCAGGTGCATCAAAACAGAATTATGGGTTGAATGTCAAGGATTAAATGGTCAAACCTGTTCCATTAAAGATCTATTAGGAACTAAAGAATCAACGCGGCTTTTCTTAAGAGGTGGCTCTAGGTTGTCATTGTTCCCACCATTATCATTTTCACCAATTTCATGATGATGACCATTCTCCTGATCGTGATTGTTCTCTAAGTGATTGCTGTCCTCAAGATGATTGCCCTCATGTTGATTGCCCTCATGTTGGTTGCCCTCATGTTGATTGCCCTCATGTTGGTTGCCCTCATGTTGATTGCCCTCATGTTGATTGCCCTCACGTTGGCTGATCTCCATATTTTCCTTCTCAAGGGATACAATTGAGGCCTTCTGCTCTATAGAAGCATCATCAGCAGCAGCAAGATCCCTCACCGGCAACTTTCCATGGGAGCCCAACATGAGTTCCCCAAAAGGCAATTCAATAAGCCGTGAAATGCATTCAAGTTTAGTCTTTGTTTGCACATTTTGAGCAACAAGATCCCAATCATCTCCGTGCTTCAGGACAGATTCCACAAGAAGAAGAGTTTCAGCTTCAGTCCAACCTGCTTGATTAGCATTGCTTTCTACACTCTCTTTCAACGTAAAGTCATCGGCGGACTTGTTTTCTCCATATGCACCTTTCTCAAAACACTTCAAGCATATTGAAAACTTCTCCTGCTAAATATCACAATCCAACTAAAATTCTTTAAGCAACAACTCAAGCCTGTCATAAGAATTAGATGCAATAGAGCAAGATTCTATTTCTACCTATGATGTTAATCTTCTAGCATTATCCACTTAACAAGAGCATCCATTCTATTAACTTATTTATACTAAAACTAAATTCAGTTCCTTCGAGCATCAATAAGTTCTTATAGGTACTAATAATCGCACATTTTCACTCAGTTCAGCACTATTAAATTCAATTCAGTATAAAGAGAACTAACCCTAAATTGATCAATTGTTCAATATGTCAATATGAATGTCCTCACTTTCAAACTAAGATGTACATAATCTATGTACCTCAAACCTGGGAAGATATATCAATAATAGCAAAAACTACAGCAAATGCAAAATCCAAACACTGGAATCAATGAAAGAAAAGGAAAACGTACAGGAAAAGAGTACCTTTGTGCATTCATAATACTTGGATTCACATTTCTCCTTGCAATTCCCACATAAAACCCCTTTTTCTCCTCCCGAATCGCGAAAAACATCAGTAAATGAAGCCAACGGTGGCAGCTTAAACCCATTATCAACCCTTCCTTCATCCCCCGAAACCGATAGCGGGGCCTTCAATGGTTTTAAAGTATTAGGAGTACCAACAACCCGAACACCAATCGGAGCCCCTTCTTCAACTCTCACTTTCACGTTCTCGTCAACACATGGTTGAACAGGAGGGGGTGGAGGAGCACCAAAGTTAATCAAACCCCATTTATCCAAAAAATTGAAGAGTTTATTAAGAGTAGAAACATCTCCAACTAAAGATTTACGAACCTCGGTAAACGTGAGTCTTCTCGAAGGATCTTCTCTGTATTTAGAAATAATAAAATCCCTGTATTCTTTGTAGATTTTGGGGGTTCTAGTGAATGAACTTCCATCGAAGAATTCTCGAAGCTCAAGTCTTTCCGTATCGTGAATAGAATCCCATGAAAACCAAACTGCAAAAAAACAAACAAAAAAGAAAATTAAGGTTAGAAAAAAAGAAAGAAAAAGGGGAAATGCAGAGCTAGGGTTAGGGTTAGGGTTGAAGGAGAGGAAAAGGGTAGAAAATTACAGGAGTGACTGGGGATAGTGTAGAGGTCAAGATGAGAGGGAAGAGAAGTGGGTTTAAAAGAAGGAGGGAGACGATCTGAGTTCAAGTTGTTCTCCATTCTACTCACTACCACACATTTCTTGCGACGCCTTAGTATAAGTAGTTTATAGAAAGGGTGCTTTTTTGTATGACGATCTCTCAAAAGTTCAGTCCAAATCTATATTTAGAATTGTAATTATATACTTCATCAGTTCTTTTATACTTGCAACATAATTGACTGCAATACTATTCATCAAGCAAATTGACTTTTATATTGTCGATAATTTAAAAGTTAAAACATAGTCATATGAGATCTTGTTTGAATTGTCTCGATTCAAAGTTTATTAATTTTGAGTTTTTATAATTTTTCGATATGTATAATAAGAGATATTAAAGATTAAATTCATACATTGGGGAGTGTGAAAAAGCAAATGGTGCAACTAATATGGTACGGAGGAAGTATATTTAAAATGGATTGAGTTTTTTAGAGCCGTTTTTAGAAAAGACGGTCTCAAATAAGAATTTGTGTTACAAAAATAACAGACCGGTAAAATTATATTGATTTCGTATTGTATCTATTCTAGTTGGGTATGAATATGAGTATGACTCTAGTGGTTATTAGGTAGATATGAGTTTGGATATGTAAAGTCCTATTTGTCATGCTGGCATGGATAGTGGGTATGTGGTGGGTATGCGGTCTTATCTACCTCACACGCATGCATCCAGCTCTAATATTCACCCATCCGTCTTGCCCCATACTTGCTCATCCCATATTTACAGTGTACTACTTTTTATCAATTTTGAATATTTTGTTAAAAAATTATTATCAACAAAAAACTAAGGATATTAAGTATATTTTATTAAATTGTATGATTTAAACAAAATTAGATGTACAAACAAATTTTTAAAAAATCATGGAGTATATAATGTGTAGAGGTGTTTATTGGGGTGATCGGGTCGGTCTCGAATGGGTGTCATTCGATTTGGTTGTATTTCAGATCCATTATTTTTCGGATACTTGTTGCGACGGGTCACACTCGGGTCGCTTAGTCACGGTTCGGATATCTGAGTTGAGTGTCAATCGGTCTTGAATTGCCATCGGGTTCGGGTATTTTTCAAGTAAAATTCGGCTATGACTTACTAATTAATATCGATCGAGTCAATATCAGATTAAGTTGTTAGTCATTTTTTAACTGATGATAAGATTCCCTCTACTATAGCAATATAGTTAAATGCGAATCAATTAGTGATTATTTCTTTGTTATTTTTACTTGTTTGACTGTAAATTAAAATTAAGTAACTATCAATTTTCATCTAATTTGATTAAGAGTAGTTAAATAAACATTGATCATTAATTATTAACTCTAAATATATGAAACCATGTATTATAAAATTATATTTATCAAAACATCTATCATTTTATTAGATTAACTAATAAGATTGAATATAAGTTGATCTTACTTTTATGTTAAAAATTGGTTCAGGTTTACAGTAGTTCGATTAAAAATTTGTTCGGGTTAAGTCGGTTTTTGCTAGATTGAGTTCAGTTTCGAGTATGATTCGGTTCGGATATGACTCGGGTCGGTCGCTATTAGGTTCGGTAATCTCGATATATGTCGGTTACAAAAATCGGTCGCAGCTCGGGTTTAATTATCCCATATTCGGTTGTCAATCGGTTCGGGTACAGATTCGATTCGGGTAATGTCGGTTCGATAAACCTGAAAAAGGATTACATTTTCGGGTCGGTTTACTTTTGGTTTCGATTCGGGTTTTCGGGTCGAGTCTGCTCTAATAATGTGGACTTGTAGAGCATGTGAGGCTAGTATAAGGTGTAAATACTCATGATGGGTACATCTAGTTGACGATAGTGGGTGGGGATGTGTTGGAAATTTGGAATACATATTCAGGTGAACTGTGGACAGATGTGGATATGAGTATTTTACTCTCCTTGGGTGATGCGTAGGTGATGAGTATGGGATATGGGAAAACATATTTAGATTTCATTTTTTAAATAATATGAACTTTTTCCCTTCGCAAAAATATATACACCCTATAAAATAATATATACACCTTTTGTCACATTATGTATATGTCACTTTAATTTTCATTTTTTCACCATTTAAATGATTTTCACTTGATCCAACCCCATATATATCAATAATAATTCTTTTATAAATGAATCTAAGTATTGGTACCTACCTTTCCCAATAAAAATAAAGGAAAACTTCATTGATTCAACCACACATAAACAAAACATAAAATGAGTGGGAAACTAGTTATAAGCTACAATTGATGAGAGTTATTCTTGTGAGAGACCGTTTTTAAAAGAGATGACCTGAAAATATGAAGCTCACATTCTTATTTCAGCTGGTCTTGGGCGAGACTGTCTCACATTGAGACAAGAGTGGGTCGGCCCAATTCGCACGCCTTACATGCTTTCTCTCTCTTTTTTCATTTTTTAGACATTTTTCAATTTTAATCTTAAAGGTATCAATTTTAACCTTAAAGATATCAATTTCAACGTAAAGTAGTACTTAAACATATCAATTAAAGTAAAATTTTCAATTTAAACCTATAAGAGATCAATTTTGACGTTAAAGTGATCAATTTCTACCTAATATAATTGACAACGATGAGTATTGAATTGTGTGTTGTTATATAGTTCCTTTATTTTGTTTATAATTGATATAGTTAAAATCATAACATAAACAAGATAAGGTTATAATTGATGCATATTTGATAATAATTAACAGTGATAAGTATTGAATTGTATATTGTCATGTAGTTCATTTATTTTGTTTATAATTAATATAGTTAACATCATAACAGAAACAAGATAAGGTCATAATTGATGCATGTTTGGTGATAATTGATACTGTTAAGTTTAAAACTTACAGTTACATTGTGTTTTTTTTATATTGAATGTTTCTACTGCTTTTTTTAGTTTATGATATTTATGCTTTTAATATGTAAACTGATACCGATAAGATCAAAATTCATAGAATTAAAGCCATATTGTCTTATTATGTTCCATTAAAATCATTATGTTGCATTGAATAAAAGTAGTTGTATTGTACAATGTTTTTAACACTATTATTGATAGTGTTATTGATCATTCATTTTTTGTTTAAAATTCATCTATAAAATGATTAAATAATAACATTTTATTAACTTCGTTCTCAAATTGTGAAACAGAATCATATTTAGGTAGACATTGATCCGTTTAACGCCACAATTGATTACTTTTAGGTTCAATTTGAAAATTTTACTTTAATTGATATGTTTAAGTACTACTTTACGTTGAAATTGATATCTTTAAGATCAAAATTGATACCTTTAAGGTCCAAATTGAAAAATGCTCAAAAAAATGAAAAAAAAAACCAAAAAATGGAAATCTAGAGGGCAAAGCGCGCGCGTGTAGTACACACGCCTAATAATGGGCCGGCCCAAATCTCGTGTTAGAATAGGACGATCTCGTCCAAGTTTTTGTGATCTTATTTTCTCTTTGATTTGTATTAAATGGACTATTTAGCCCATATATCTAATGCGTCTTTCGGAGAGACTGTCTCTCACAATAATTTGTGTTGATGAGATTATAAAAAGAATAATATTTGATTGTGAATTGTAACTTGTAAAAATGGTTTTCTAAAAAAAAGAATTAGTTGATATAGTTTGAAAACATACGAAATTGGAAAAGTACTAAGAGAAGGCAAAATAAAGATGAAATAAGTAGGGGTCCTTGAGCCGCCTATTCTTTTTCCACAAATTACATCTTTATGAGTGCATGAATGACACTAATTGTTGACTTGTACTACCCACATCACCTATTACTATTCTCGGGGCCCACCTTGAGATTTTAGGAGCCGAAGCGAAAAATAAATTATAAGCTTACAACTTTATAATATAAAAAATATTACACGTTAATAATAGAGCTCAATACTATGTCATTTTTGTTTGATAATTATGCATAATTATTTAGCCACATGTGGTCTCAAGCTCGATGCATATAAAGGTAAAATTTATCTACTTTATTCGTGAGCCCTGGGCGCAAGCCCTTCTTGCCCTTGCTTAGAGTCGGCCCTGACTATTCTCCCTACATTTAATTACACCAATATTATTTTTTTAATTCATAATCTATTATAATTCAAAACCAAATTACTATAAATCCTTGATCCATCAAAATAAGCGACAGTGATATTTCCCCCTCCAAAGTCCTTAATACTCCCTATGTCCCATTAAATTTATCTCATTCTATTTTTTTTATGACCAAACTCCTTTAATTTTCAACAAACACATTTAAATTACCTTATCATCTCATTCACACGTTTTTCTCACTTTCCATAAACACGAATTCTCGCATGAGACGAACTCACATTATAACGTGTCTCATATATAGGTTAAATAGTCCAATAATCAAATTATTAACACATTAACTTTTTTTTCAAATATCATCTAACCGTGAGACGTATCTAGCGCACATATAGATTAAATTCATACAATATATAAAAACATTTTGTTTTAAATTCGTCAAATTAAAACAAGATTTCTCACGAGAATAACTCCTCGTAAAATACCACTTTGACTATATTTATCCATTCTATTTTTTTTACCATGACCAAACTCCTATAATTTTCATCAAACACATTTAAATTACTTTTTCACTCATTCACACGTTTTTCCCACTTTTCCATAAACAAAAATTCTCGTATGAGATAGTCTCGCCATGACACGCGCTTCATACATGGATTAAATAATCCATTAATACAGCTTATCAACATATGAATTTCTTGTTTTGATGTTGTCTCACCAGCTAAGAGACAGTCTTTCCCAAGAACAACCCTTCCACAAAATATCACTTTATCTATTTTTCTTAATTTTTTCATCTATTGTCAGGGCAATTTTCGTAGGAGAGAGAAAGCCATTAGTATCATCATACTTGATGCATTCCACTCATCAAATATCATAATCACGGTCTTAAAAAAAAGATGCAACAACTCATACTTATAAAAGAAAATGCGACTAAAAAGTCCCTCAACTCAAAAGAGGGAGTATTCATCATCATCATCATACCCAGTATATCCCGCCCATAGAAAACTATGGCCAGGGTATGAGGAGGAAAGGACAGCGGCAACTCATACCCATAAAAGAGGGAGTATTATATCCTATAAAATCAAATATACTTTTCATTCTCTTTCTCATTTCATTCTATTTCTCCTTCTCAAGGATAATTCCATCTACAATGACTTCTCCATTTTCAACATCCTCAAACATAGACAATTTTACTTTCTCATCAAACATGACAATGATTCCTCACACTCCATTTTCTTCTTCTTCTTCTTCATGTTTATTTGATGTTTACCAAAATGGACTTATGGGAATGAAAAGTGAAATGAATAACATGGATTTTCCCAATGACTTCCATGGAAAAACCTTATTACCTTCTCATGAAGTTCAAGTTGGATCTTCAAATAATGAAATCAAAGAAATTAATAAAAAGGAAAGTAATTATAAAGAGAAGAAAATAAGAAGGCATAGATATGCATTTCATACAAGAACTCAAGTTGATATTCTTGATGATGGTTATCGTTGGAGAAAATATGGCCAAAAAGCTGTCAAGAACAACAAATTTCCTAGGTATTTTTTATTATTTTTTCATTTATATATTATTAATTAATAATTAATACTATTTACTCATCCATAGATAGAAAAAAAAGACAAAAGGTAATTTTTTTTAGCTTTGATTATTCTTCGGACCAGCGCTTTATCGATTGCAACCTTCTTATCTCTTATGATAAGAATTTGGTCTATTTATTATTGTCATTTCATCTTATCTTTTTTGATGATGATCATAATTTTTATGAGCGGGCTATATTGAATACTAGGTATATATAATGATCGATTACACTTATAGTTTTTAGGTCGAATTAGGTTTTACCCTAAAATCTTTATGAGATATAGAGCTTTTATCTTTAATTTGGAATCACTGAGTAGGATATAATCTAGCATAAAATAAATAAAATCCTAATAAAGAAACAATTTTTTGTTGATTGGATTTATGGAAGAAATAGGTCGGATCGTTAACCATTAATATCATATATGTGACAAAAAAATCCTATTTTTTATTAGTCGGAGTAAATATCACTTTTTTAGATCAGATTATGGATTTGATTTTTACATAACCCTCTCTTATCTAGCATCGTACTGTTGAAGTGCCCATGTGTTACCCACATGTGAGTTGTCCCACATCGGAGAGAGAAGAGTATGCATCACTTTATATACTCAAGGAGTTCCTCCTACTGTTACCAATTGGTTTTAGTAGTGAATCTTCTTTGAGTTTATAAGTGGACGACTTCTTCCCTCCTTATTTGGGTTGCTCAGGCCAATTTTCTAAATTCTATCACATACAATTCTATAATTTTGCTGCTAAATGACAAATGATAGTCTCACAGCCATCTGCAAAATGCAATAGAATTATTGGTCCTTCAATAGTAAAGTAATTTATTTCTAAAAATACATTAATTTTAAAAAATACATAGATTTCAAAAATTATTTTCCATTAATAGAATAGTTATAACATCACAAATTAAAATACTGGAATGGGAAAATAATAAACCTTCCAAAAATATTTTAGTAAGAAAATATTACTATTTACAGACAAATTCAAAAGCTATAAGAAAATACTGTACATCACAAATAAAAACAGTCAAAAAACAATTAATTTCCTATAATAAAACAGCGATCACAATACTTTTCTTTTATATTAAATACAATATAATTTTAAAAGTTACATTTTAAATATGCAATTGACAATAATTTAAAAGTTACATTTCGAATAAAAAAAATCTATTCTACAAATCTCCGTGCGATGCACGAGTTTTATACTATTACCCTGTAATAACAAAATCCTATCTATGTATATTTTAGGTATTAGCAACAAAAAATCATCTGATTTTAATGAAGAATCCTGGGGCTTCTTCCTATCTAAAAGTATCTTTGAATGAAAAGAATGTTACTTAGGACTTTCCTTTTAAGTTAATTCACTTTACAAAAGTAGCATAATTAGCATTTGAATTAGTAATGGAAAATTCACCAACTTTAGACTATATATGGTGTTTTTTTTATTTGCACCAATTTAATTGCTTTTATACAAAATAAAATTCTTGTATTTTATGTTAAATTCTTTGAATATATATATACACTATTTAGTGTGACAAGGATGGATTCTAATTCTATCATGTCAAGAAGAAAATTAGGAAAGGGGATTAATCAAACATGTATTTAAATTCTTATTCTTATTACTAATAAGATCATATCAATCAATCATAAATATATTCTTCATGGGATATTGGGATTGGTGTATACTATGAGTAGTTATTTTAGATTTTGTCAAAAATTATCTTTTAAAGTTGTATAATTTATTTAACAAAATTATCTTTTTATAATTTGTTTCATCAAAAAAAAATAGTTGAAACAAATTATATTTAGTGCTATATTATCCATTAATACTTAATATATTGAGGGATTTGATCGGGTTAATAAAAAGTGCCTTTGATTTTTTATTTAGAAACTATATTTTAAAGTTGCAAAGATATGAAAAATTATTTTTTATTTATTTTTGTAGAAAATATCAAAGCAAAGGCTTGAAAATTATAAAGGTCATGAAAAACAAACAAAATTATCAAAGAAATAAAAGGGGTGTTTATTAAGATGAACTTTTTTTCGTTCAAAACTTAATTACGATTGTAATGATGGAAATAAACCATAAAAATCTAATTTTTCTTTCATAGTTTTTAAATAAATAGTAAAAGAGATTCATATCTTATCTCAAATGAAACAAGTATTTCACAATTTTTACATGTGTACAAGTATCAAAAACTAAATAGGTGATAGGGAGTAACTATGTAAAAGCTCATTATTGGCAAAATTATTTAGAAAAGATTTTTTTTATTTCAGATTTTAGTTTTTGAACTTAGTTGCTAGAAAAATCTAACAAAACATATATTACTCTAATGCCATTGAGTTGCTTTCAATTCCCAGTATGCTCGGTTTAAAGATTGAATATATATATATATATATATATATATATATATATATATATATATATATATATATATATATATATATATATATAGCTTCACATAAATAAAAAATGCAAATAAATAATGAATCATTTTATTTAAGGTCGTATTTGAGGCCTCACAAAGGCCCTACACTTACCTAAGCTTATTTTTACCTATTTAAAACTAAAATTGATCCTCGTAACCACCGTTTAATATACTAGTGATCTAGTTTCAATGACAATTAGTTTTCGATGTAAATCAATATAAATCAATATTTACTTAATCCGCTACAAATGAACTTATTTATTATTTATTTTTTTAAAAACTCTATCTATTGGCCATTAGGTATGCTTGATGAAAATAAAAAATTCACCTATTTTTATAGTCTTTTTCGGACCTTCTTTGTAAATTAAATAATTAGAAATAAATTATAAGCGAATTTATTTTCAAAGAAATTACCATTTGAAAAATAACGTAATTAACCCTGAGGGCCAAGACATACACTTCATGCATGGCTCTTTTTACTATCACCTAATATCTAGGCAACTACTCCTTCTATTTTCTAATGTTCTTTCCATTTAGAATATTTTATTTTGAAGAGAGAACTTTGATTAAGTTTTTAAAGACATGTGTAGATGATAAAATATATCCATGTGAGATCTCAATAGATTCATCTTAATGTATACTTTTTATCATATATTTTTTATAATGCGTATATAAAGATATTGAAGCTCAAAAGTTGCTTTAAAAACTGTGCAAAAAGTAAATGAAAAGAACAAAAAAGAACGGAGGAAGTATTATTAGTGAATTTATCTTCGTTTATTATATATATCGTGTTGATTCAAAAATCATACTATTAACTAAAAGAACTGGAAAATTCCATGCAGCATGCTCACAATGATTTGCCACATGGAATAATCTTTGTATTATTGCTATATTTATTAATAATTAATAATAAGGTTAATTAGTTGCTATATTTATTAAACTAAATAAGGTAAGTTAATTTTATTTTATTAAATTAAAATAAATCCACCAATCATACTATTAACTAAAAGAACTAAAAAACTTCATGTGGCATCCTTTTAAAGATTTCTCACATGGAATAATCAAATTAATTGTTATATTTATTAAACTAAATTGAGTAGATTGAGTAAATTAATAAATTGCATCTAATTGATCAATATCTGTACCATTAAATTATCTTTGACTATCATTTATTTATAGTTAAATTGAGTAAATTAGAAAATATAGATACCGCATCATATGCAATTTCTGAAATTACAAATTTATTTTATACATATATTGTCAAAATTGAGTAATTTACTACATAATATCTCAGTCTTTATTTTTTTTATTAATATATACTCTATATTTATATATGACGATGCTAAAAAAAATCGTGCATTGCACGGGATTCTATACTAGTGTGTTGATAAATGTTGTTTCTAATTCACCTTAATTTTAACTAACAAAACTTTATTTTACCCATCTACTTGTATTAATAGTTTTCAATCGCAATTAACCATGACTATGAAAATGTTTGACAAATAATTTTTTTTATTGTTTTTTGGTCTTTAGTTTTTTTTCTTTCAAGTTAGCTGAAAAAGCTACTTCGATTTTAGGCCAAAATCAAAACACTACTCTTAGAAATGTTTATTATTGTTTTTGGTATTTGGCCAATTTTTAAATAAATAATTTGAACAAGTATTTCTAACTAATTTAATTTAAAAGTTTGCTTTTCAACTAATATTTAATTTCTAACAAATGAAAACAACCAACAGCTCCATCTCCATGTAACAATCATTTGTCATAGCTCCTTATACATTTGTATCCATAGCTATTAAAATACTCCTTATGTCCCTCTTGCACAACTCACATATGAGTCTGTCTAACTCATTTTACGCCCTTTTTTGGTGATAGTTTCATTCTCCTTTTATCTTCATTCATAAACTTATTATTTCTCTTAATTTTAACCACTCGTTTCTATCACACCCTTATTTAACAACTCAGCGCTTGTTATTTTGAGGGACTTTTTTTTAATATATAGACTTTTAAAATTATGTGTTAAAAAACATATAATTTTATATAAAAGAGCAACACACATTAGTCATTGTATAATTCACAGTTCTTCATTACCTTGTTAATGAGTACATACCAGTGTTTTTTTATTGTTAATTTTAGATTAGTGGTTACACGATATTGTTTGGCATTTTCGATTTTAGAGAAAAACATTGAATCTACGTAGTCAAGTACACATATTGTTAATTTGTTGTACTTTTTGGGTTAAATATACAAATTATTGTCTTATTTAATTGAAAAAAATAAGAAAAAATTGATATTAATAATTCAACCTTTTACCCATCTGTTGTAAATAATCCCACCTTTTGATTATTTTTTAATAATCCAACCTTTGCCCTTATAAGTATGCTAATAGCATAACATTTTATTTTATAATAATTCAGCCTTTGCCTCTAGTTTGCTATCAGCATACTATTAGGGTATGCTGATAGCAAACTAGAGACAGAGATTGAATTATTATAAAATAATCTCAAGGTGAGATTTTTAACGGCGGGTGAGTGAAAGATTGGATTATTAATATTAATTTTTCCAAAAAATTAATACTTTTTCAAAAAATGAAACATGCATGTTCATATTTTTATTTTCGCTCGGAACCCCTAATATATTCGAGACGGCTTGCTTCCTTCACATGACCGGTTTGGCCGGTCGCCATTGCCTCATGTTACAACCAATTATGCCTTAGCAGCAAGAAGCAACGGTAGCTATTAATGTTTCTCCTTAAATGTAGAGTCTCATACTTGACTTACTTTTATTAGCTTGCTTGTCTGTGTTTGACTTTCTTACATTCTGATTTCTGCCAAATATCAATCAATACCAATTATGCAATCTAATTCCATTAACAAGCAAACTTCTGATCGTACCATTTCACTCAATACTTAAATACTTCCTACGATAGTTTTTTTGAGTCAAATGGTGCTATTTTAGAGACAGTCCCAATGAGATTACACCATTTCATTAAAATATGCGAGTTTATTAAGTTAAAATGTCAAATAATGTTATTTTAGAGAGACACTTTGTTTGTCCCAATAGATTTGAAGCGAGGGATTTTTAAGAAACTGGTAATAAATGAAGAAAGAGAGTTGAAATGTATAAATGAGATATACAAAGTCGTGGTGACCATTGTCCAAAATAATGCAAAACGAGTGAGAATGTGAGATAGACCAAAATGACAATTGATGCAAAAAGAACGGGACAAGGGGAGTACAATATGATCAACATGATAAGATATCACAGGTTTAAACCTCAGCCAACACTCATCTAAGGGAAATATTCAGCGTCATGTATAATGAAGTCAGATCTGTATTGTATCCACACTTCTAGCCTAAATTAAAGGACTCTTCTTATGAGTTATTGAGTTAAGTCTTTAAGACGTTTAACGTCATCCCATGTGAATTTTGATGACTACTAGACTGGTAGAATTATATATATGAAGGTGATTGGTGAAGAAGGAATTAAACAGTAGGTAGTAGGTTTCCGTATTCCTATTGAATGCACAGTGAGACTGCACGACTCAATCATAAATTCTTACTACTAAATCCTAATATGGTCGGCTAGGTAGGTCACTTATGAATTTAAACATTTTATACTATTATTTTTTTAGAAAAATTATCTAAAATGATCCAACTTTTCATGATTTTTCTATAATAATCTCTTCTATTGATTAACCATTAATAATCTCAACTTTAAGGAGTATTTGTCTAGGGTAAATTTGGATAACCCAACAACCTGCTATAGTAGGTAACTCACAAAAAAAGTAAACTGTAAATTAATTTAAAATTATAGAAAAATTTTAAAAATTTACATAAAAAATTCTATATAATAAAAAATTTTAAAATTTTTTTCTGAACATTTTTTAAATTTTTTATCGACATTTTATTTTAATTTATCTTTTGTAAAAAAATAAAATTTGCTATAGCGAGTCATTCGGTCACCGGGTGTACTCTGATAAAATTCCCCTCAAAGTTGGGATTATTCATGGTTAATCAATAGGTGAGATTATTGTAAGAAAATCACGAATATGTTAGATTATTCTAGGTAATTTTTCCTTTTTTTTTATTATTATCTTTCCATGCATTAAATCATTATTACAATCTTAAAGCAAGGGAGGTGCAAAAATAAAGGTTTAGATGAGGTGGGAAAAAAAGTCTATTTAACAAATGGTTATTAGCTCGAGTTATTAGTTGAGTTTGACTAACTTAACGTATTAATTGATAAGTTACCTATTTAAGTTAACGGTTTGATAAAATTTATTTAATAATAATAATTTTTTATTTACTAGAAACAGCTTAGGTTAAAAGTCAAAATTCAAAATTCAAAAGCTATGGTAAGGCCTAAGATTCGTTCCTTTTCGTGTTCTATTTTGGTTGTTAATTAGTTTTTTTGAATATATAAAATTAAAAATAAAAAAAATAGAAAAATTAGTTTTGCTTTTTCTCGTCGGCTTTTAAAATTATTATAGTCCCAATATATAAACTTAACTACTAATTTTTAATTAATTATTAGATAAATATTATATTATACTCCTTAGAAAATTTAAAACCAACAAAGCAGAAATCGAACGAGATATTAGTGATGTGGAGTAAGATAAGAGAGTTAAAAGGTGCTCTAGATATAAAGCGAAGACTAAATGTTAGGTTGTTGAGAATTGACATGTAATCCCTACGTTTCTTATTGTTATTCTCGTTTATAATATTCTATTTGGCGAGAGAAATTTAATTAAGATTTTTAAAATATATATAAAGATTTTTAAAGTATATATAAATGATAAAATATATTCATGTGAGATCTCGTTATATTCGTCTTAATGTATACTTTTTTAATATATATCTTTTATAATTTTTTATGATGCGTATCTATAGATATTAAGGCTCAATATTTACTTTGAAAACTGTTTAAAAAAATAAATGAGAAGAACATTTGAAAACGGAAGGATTATTTAGTGATCTATGATTTATATCATTGCTTACCTTGGGAATTGGCATATACAAAGGATAGGAGCGTCTTTAGTGGGACAATTATGTTATATATATAACATGTTTTAGGGTCTTAATCATATCTTTAAGTTTTTGGTTGAGTAGATTTTTTAATATGGTATTAAAAGTCAGTGTGACAAGAGATTACGGGTTTCGAATATCAACCACCCCTCATTTAAAGTGGAATATTTAGCGCTAGGTATGAGGAGGGTATATGTTGCATCTATATACGTCTAGCCCTAGGGATGGCAATGGGTCGGACTCAGCTCGGATTATACGTACTTCGAATTTGCTCCGGATAATAGTCGAACTTTTATTTTCAGTCCACCTCCACTCGGAGTCGGATTATGCATACTCCAAGTTTGCCCCAACTCGGACTCTCGGACCTCCAATGGAGTCGGATGCAGAGTCGGATCATTATCAAACAATATCGTTGTGATATTGTACTAATGATTTTAAAGCATACAAAATTAACAAAATATATTTTTTTTCAAATATAATTTAACAAAAACGTATGTACTTTAATTTGAATTCAATTTTAACAAGAGAAATAAACCTACTATTACAATTGAACAAAATTTTTTCGTATTTTAATTTGGCGTATTTTATTTCGCTTAATTTCATTTGTCGTATCTTGATTCATCAATCTAAATAAAAATACCAAGTGGTTTTTCAAAATCGAAAATTACAATTAGTATGAGAGAGAACTTGAATTAGTCACGTATAGAGTTTTAAAGGAAACAAAATATTAGTGTAAAAGTCAAGTTCAAAGTCGGATGTCCTTTAGGGTCGGAGTGGGGTCGGAGTCTTGGATTTTTAATAAGGTCCAACTCCGGTCCGTCTCTAACTCGGAGTCAAATCGTGAAGTCGGAGTCGGATGACTTTTTCCTCGGACTCGAATTGGATTATTTTACTCGGATCGAGTCGAACTAGGGTCGGATTCAGACTTAATTGCCCAAAGGGCTCTTATATAAAGGGACGTATTAGAATATGTAATATTTTTTAGGATCTCAACCATAAACTTAAGTTTTTGATTGAGTTAGTTGTTTGACAAATTATTCCAACACGTTAGAGCAGATTTGACAAGTTCTTAGACATTGGCGGATTTAATGCATGTCAGTATGGTCAACTGACATCACTTAAATCCAAAAAAAAAAAAACATGTATTACTAGAAAATGGCAATAGAAGATTTGGTAAGAAAGCTATCTTCCATAACAAGGAGCAGGGAGCAAAACCTAGTGCGCCTTTTTTTTTGGTCTTTGAAAATTTGAACTTAACTGATAAAAGTAAATCAATAAAAAAAAGTAATAAATCAATTTGAATATAGATAATGAGAGAGGCACGTAAACCCAAATCACATTTTACTAGTCCTATCCTGGTATTTTTAATTTTAAATTGAGTAAAGGGCGCTTTTAGTATTTCGTATAAAGCAGGGTCTGAGTGGGGGTTTGTCTTTTTCTTGAAAAATGCAGACAAATCATATCCCTTCCCTCAAGGAGGAGTAAAGAGAGATGCGCGCAGTAGAGGTCGAACTCCAAACTTTCTGCTCTACATGCAGATGCTCAAACCATTGAATTTTCTATTTTTATCGTGAATATGATTTTTTAGTCTTTATATTATCTATTTTATCAATAAATAGTCTACTAGTTATAATTCATATCTTGGTTTTACGTAGAAGGTGCTAAAGTCATACTCTATTAGTCCTCACACGAAATTACTATGATCAAAAATAAAAAAATGATTGAATAGCGTTGAAGACATTAAAATTGTGTTGTTTCAAAAATATGATTAAAATGAAAGATTAAATGGCTTTTAAAAATATGAAAACTTGGCTAAACAATTGCATTAATCAAATAATATTGAATATGGACATTAGATTTTTTACTTAAATCACCGACATTACTTGTTTTTTTGGCACCATCCCTGCTCTTAGGCGTCATGATCACCTTTTTACGTTTATAATATTCTTGATGATTTTTAGGGTGCTCAAGTTGACTTTATCCATCTTCAACCAGAACTAGGGTTTAGTCTCTCGTCTTTTGAGTTTGAGTCAAGATCTTTCTTATAACGAGGGTTTTAGATTAGATCTTTATTGTTTATTGCCATAGATTGATTTGACTTTCTCTGTTTCTTAATGTTTCTATTAAAGAGAGAATGCATTCTTTCTTTCTTAAATCCATTTCCAAATTATAAGCTGAATACGTACATTACGGTTGGGGTTGTCTTCCCACAAAAATATTTTTGAAAATTATAAGTCATTAATGACCACACTCTCCTATATGGGTATGAGTTGTCGTCTATCTTCCCTCTTTAGATCCTGACTATAATTTGTCTTTGAGCGGGATACACTGAATATAATGATGATGATAAGTCGTTAATGAAAGTTATACATTTTGCAGAAGCTATTATAGATGCACATATGGAGGGTGCAATGTGAAAAAACAAGTGCAAAGACTAACAAAAGATGAAGAAGTGGTGGTAACAACATATGAAGGCATACATACTCACCCTGTAGAAAGGTCCACTGATAATTTCGAACATATTTTAAAGCAAATGCACATTTATGTTCCTCCTTAATTAGTTTTTACCTATACTTTATACCAACTATATCCATACAATGATCTTCCATCAATATTAACATGGAAAGATCTTTGTAGTTGCTTTTATCTTGCCTTTTTTTTTTAAAAATAATTGTGAACAAATATATGTTCAATAATGCACCAAGTTGTATCTTTTTTATTTATATTAATGTTATATATTTGAATTTAACTTTCTTTTATGATATCATATCTTACTGTGTGACAGTTTGATATTTAATTAATATTTGTTGTGGATGGTTATAATGATTCCTAGTAGGTACTAGTATGAAGAGTCTTCTTAATGCTAGAAGATGTCTTATCATGTAGGTATGTGTTAGTTTGTCTACAAGTTAGCTTTAAAATGGAAGTCATATGTGAGAGGTGTTCATTCATCAAATTAGTTTTTGATGAAATATATTGTGAGAATGATAATGAAAACATAATATAATCTAACTAAAAATATTTCTTCACGAGGTTTATGATCATGTTGATCTGATACTAATAATTTTTTTTATCAAAAAATTTATTTTGATCTATTGTTTTATGAGAATGTGATATGATGTGATAAAAAGATCATGGAAAAAAAAAAGAACACATATTTGATGAGAGCATGACATAGGAGTATAGCACATTTATCAAAATTAACACTAAAATTAATTCTCATTAGTCATTATCACCATTTATCACCAATAACTAAACATAACATTAGTGAATAAGTAGTAATCTAGTATGTGGAAATGATCTAACACACAACACAATAACAAGTATCATCGATGGTTGAGCACCGCCGATGCGTCTCCTTTCTTTGATTGGGACACCAAATGTTGCCTTTGAACCGCCAACCATGCAGTAGTGAACGTCGGACTAGGCTCCAATCCTCGGAACTTCTCCTTTGTGATGCATACTAAATCGTGAACTCATAATAAAGGACAATCGACTAGGCTCCTCCCTCCGAAAAATAAACTCAACTCAAGATTTTTGTATTCGATAAAAGTTCACTCAACTCCTAACAGTGTCAATACGTTAATGTGTCGGACTCGGATCCAAAACATAGAGCAACTCATAATCATCAACTCGCTCAATTCACATCCTTTCTTATAGCCCACAAGGGTTGGTATTGGGTAGTATATTTATGTGTATTTGTATAGTATAAATTTGATTAGGAAAACAGCTCATTATTTCATGTTGGAGTTTCCTGCATAGTGATTAGAGACAAATAGAAGTATATATAACATGTTTAAATTAGAAGAGCTGAATTCTTGGGAGCAGAAGCATTGTGTTATGAGTTATGCTTTATAAATAAATAAATAATGAATAACAAGGCTTGTCAAAAACAGTTACTAGCCCCATCAGGATAACACAATTTCCTCATCTGTGTAATAGATTACGCAAGTATATTTTCACATTTCAAATTCGGAAGGACAAAGTGTTAGAAACACGACGTACTTGTAGATTATACCAAAAAAATAAATCAAGAAATTGTCTATTTATCGAGCTTGAAAAAACAATTTAGAAGACGACAGTGTCTAGCATGGTACCCAAAGTTTGAACAATGTTGGAGGACATCAAGTTGGAGACATGTTCTTCGAGATGCTTCTTAGCATCTTGCCTTCCCACGTTTGCGATTGCTAGTTGCTCTGGCGGCAATTCGTCTTCCTCTTGCACTGCCTTGTTGTACTTAACAGCAAGATTCAACATTTCCTACAAAATTTCCAAAATAGCAACACGCGTGTTATTTTAAAGTTTCTCGACACCCCAAGAGTCATGTATCGATTGCAAACTAGCAACTATCAAATGCATGTAATGAGAAAATTTAGAGAAGCAGCAATCTGAATGACAGTTTCCAGTCATTTGTACACTCTTAAATGCAGCTATATAATAAGTATAAGCAAAATTATTTCTCCAACATAGTTCATTTATTTCACTCAATTTGCTACAATTTCACTCAAAAGCTCTTACATTGAAAATAATAATAGAAAAATGACTACGATGGATTGTACAAGACGTGAACATTTTAGTTCATATTCTCACTTTGATCCTGAGCTAGGAAGGGTTAATAAATGTTATATTAATTTGTAATTTATAACATTGCACATTATAGAGTAGGATTTTTCCTCCCCTGCGATTTTGGAACACCAACCAGGTAATCCTAGTTTCAATTTTACATCTAGTATCCCGAGATCTACAAAAAATAAGTGCTCGATGTCTTCAAAGTTCTTACAAAAAATCCTCATTACCTTCAAAATCATAAATGCCAAAATAAAGCAATTAGCAAGAACTTTATGTTCCTATTCACTCATTTCTTCCAAATTCAAATACTTTTTCACCAAATATAAATCTCCCATTCCTCTCATATCATTTTCTAGTTTTTACACTCATCCCTCTTGCAAAACTCAACAAGATTAACTTATTGGTTTATACAATTTTTTGCCAGCAACTAAACTTTCAAGATCAAAAGCCATAATTATCCAGTGATTCAAATGAAGATGTTTGTTCATGAGGGTACCGAGTAATTTTTTTAAGACCGGAAGATGTCTAACGAAAATACAAAACCATAGGATACTTGCTGAACTTCACAATAAATATGGTTATGAAAGATCCCTAATAGTAAATTGGATTTGGTATCTTCACAAGCCACGTGCCTTCAATCAACTTTCAAATTAGAGATGGCCATGGGACGGATTGTACCACTTTCATCTGGATCGAGTGGTGGGTTGGTTCAACTGGACATGAACTGGAAAAACGTCGAACTAGTTCCGTGCCAGTTCAACATTTGAAAAAAGAAAATATAAAAAGAATGAATCGCTCACTCCTCAGTCTGCAGTGTACATGCGCATATTCATTTCTCAATTATTCTCTCTCCTCCTCACCTTTCTCCCCTCATACTCTCCTCCTCCATCTTCAATTATCACCATCGTCGATCTTCATGTTCACTTCCCCTCAAAATCTTTATTCTTCAACTGATCACTCATCATCTTTAATCTTCATCTATGATTTCAAGAGAGTTGAAGGAAGCCAGTATGCTACCTCAAACGCTAGCCACTTAATTGACCTCACACGACAAATAAGGTAAGAATCATCATATATAACTTTCAATTCCCCAAGTTTAACAAATTTAAAACCCTATTTCCCAAAATTTAACAGATATGAAAGTCTAAATAAGTTGATTTTCTTTTTTATTTCTTATCTAGGGTTTTTAAATATTCTCCAGTCTTAGTTTGGTGATAGCATGTGGTTCCCAGCAGTTCAATGGTTTATACTGTGGAGGTGGTGGTTTACCTCTTTAATTTTTAAAATTTTCCATTTTCAATAGCTGGGTAAATCATATGCCAAACTTTTTATACTACGTGGTTATTTTTTAATATGATGCTTGTAAATTTGAGCTTTTTTGCAATCTAGTTCTGGATCGGGACGTTTTGGAACCAATTTGCGGTCTGATTTCAATCCAATTTACTTCTTATTTTTATGACTTTAAACCGTACAGGTTATTACATAGGGTTCAGATCGAATTTTCATTTTACTTCAGGGCCAAAGCACCCATTGGCCACCTCTATTTCAAATCAATAACCATATTTACATTGATTTAAAATGCCTATCAAAGTGGATGTAACCAATTAATTAACTTTCTCCATAACATCGGAGGTAATATTTATAAATAAACTGCCATCACAAATTGCTTAACCTTAATGATCTGCAGATGATCACATACTTCACATTCTACCATCTATTAGCTATTATTAGTTGTATCTTCAAAATCGAAGAGACAGTTCTTTTGCCAGCTTCAGAAAGCACAGTTCAGAACAATTATGCGATGCTGGCTACTGATAAATGTCTAAGTCTTAAACACTTAAATCATAGCTGACCTGGACAGTCTGTTCGTTGGTTTTGGAATGAGCATCAAATCTCTTGAGTGTCAATCCATCAGTCCATTTCTTTTTGTGAAGGTTTAGTAACATCTTCTCCTCTAATTCATTTTTCCTGTAATTGATGGCTATGGAGTAGTAATGTCGATTCAACCCATGGATCAATGCCTGAAGATCACAATTTCATTGGAAAGAGAACTAAATAAGTAAAATAAAGTAGCATTTGTAAACTCACGCAACATTCTCCTAATTACCTGAATTGATGGTTTGTTGAGATGCCCAAGATTGGATGTTGTTTGACGAGGCTCTTGACCAAGCATCATAGTTTGTGGACTGATCAAACGGAAGGCGTCAATAACAACCTTCCCCTTCACACTTTGTATAGGATCCACCACTACAGCAACAGCTCTTTGATTTAATGCTTCAAAGCTCTGAAATTTTAGGTTAAAGTTAGATGAATTTTTCAAAAAAATTGGTTCTTACATGATCTTTGAGATAAGTATACACAAACTGTTAGTGCAAGTGCCAAAACACTTAATAACGATGATGAATTCGATTGGAGGACTTTGAGAATGTATCGTATGTGAGTGAATTGAGGTTTCGAACGATCGATGAGGTGATTAATGTGAGGCAAATGAGGCTACACTAAAGGAAAGGACAACACGAAAACAAAGTCGGAAGGGGGTTGGAGAGCGGTGCTTGTTCGAGCACTGTGTGCTGCATCAAGGCAGTGGGTTTTGAACTGAGTGCTCGTTCGAGCACATGCTATGCTCTTTCGAGCACTCTACCTCGAATGTTGTTTTGGACAATTAAGCTACAGTGGCATTGTATTCCTTTGGTTAATGTTATGTTAATTGCTATGTTTATCGTCGTAGTTGATTGTGGGTGTTAATTATGAGTTTATGGTGATTTATTAGAGAGATCTAGAATGATGTATGTCTTCCCTATAAAAGGATACATCATTTATAGAATCATACACCACAAACATACAAACTTATGAGAGGGTTATTACATTGTAGAAACTTGAGAGAGTTCTTTGTTTTAGCATTGAGATCTTGAGAGGTTGTTCTCCAAATAGGGAGGGTTATTTAGACATTGTATTGTTGAATCCAATTATAAATAAACTTTATTTGAGGGGGAGATATCCAAGATCATTGTGTCATTTGCTCAGTGTTTCTTTGTGTTCATCATCTTGTTTATCATAAGTGTAACCGGTTGTAGTTTTCCTTTCACAAACAAATTTCCCTAGAGCATATACTCCCCACCCATACCCCCTCCCCATGTCCCATTGACTCATTTTTGGATGTCTTGCAATTTTACTACATTTCTAAAAGTGGGCAAATGGGGCCACATTTTCTCTCCTTACCTTATCCATGTACTTATCCTATCTCATCCACACTCTTGTTTCACTCACTTGTTTGTTTATACCTTTCACGCATATTTTTACCCATTTCACCTAAAGCTTAAAAAAGCATTTGAAATCAAATGTAGCAAATTCATCATAGAAAGTTTATTCTTAAAGGAAATTCCATTTGGTAGCACCAACTATTTTTGACAAATATTAGCCAAGTTTTTTTATATATATCCACAAATAACAACAAAGCATAGGTCTTTTACACCACGTGACCTAAACTGTTGAATTGTCGTTAAAAGGAAAGGCAACATTAAATCAATAAAAGAAAAAAGAAAAAAGGTTTCTTTTTAAAAAAACTTGCATCATCATTTTCTTCTTCCTAATTCAAAGTCTCCATCTAGTTCATTTTAGCCAATCCAACCAAATCAACTCACATCCACCAAAAATTTGGAATTCTCTATCTTTTGCTTACATCCTCACTTAGACTTACACAGGCTCATCTATATCTTAGCGAAAAATATCTCTGTATTCTAATAATCCAAAATACACACTCGCCCCCTTTTCATGGTGAAATAAGTACTCTTTCTTTTGCAGAATATCTTTTGTTTTGCAGAATGGGATTCTGGGTTTTGAAGAATCATTCGGGCCCCCAATTGAGCCAGGAATTTCTGGTTTGTTGGTTGTCACTATTCTGGTTCCATACTCATGTTAAATTTAAGTTTGACTGGCATCCCATACTTTCTTGAAAGTTAGAATGTAATAGAATTTTCCATTAGTAGATTTTGGAGGCTACAAGTATTGATTAATGAATTTTCCATCAACCCTTTATATCTAGATTAAGTGTGGAGTAAAATATAAAATCAGGTAAAAAACTAATTAAGTGGCGATGGTTTAACGAAAAACAATAATGAAGGATAAAGAAACGATTAATAAAAGAGGATGAAGAAAGAAAATAAAAATGAAGATGTAGATAGAAATGGAGGAGTTTTGGAAGGAAAAAGATGAGAGAAATTTATTTATTGTTGAATTTAGTATTCCTAACAAAAGATCAGCCCAATAGGTTGACAATGTGCCTCAGTTTAGTCAATTATCCACCTCGTGTCAGGATTTTTTAGAAGCTATCAGATGCGACTAACACATTTTATACAAAGCTATCAGACAATGTCTAAAGGACGTGCAAAGGGAGACAGTAACCAGCAACACCAAATTCAACTAGATAAGCAATTTTTAGAAAAAATGTGACCTGCTGTGTGTTGATATCCACACCAGACAGCCAGCAACCAAATCCAGGATGCGAATGATACCATCCCACCACCATCTCTGGCCTAAAAAACAAGAAAACCAAAAATTAATCCCAGAATATATAACAAAAAATATTAACAAATCAAAATATGTTGTAAATTAGCTTATAACATAGGTTGACAAATCCCACATCCTTGATACATCGCAAACAATACATGTATTGCCAGCAAGAGATCAGCCCAATAGAAGGGACGTAGGTGAGCCACAAGACATGTGCATTGAATAAAATACACAATATGTAGACTTGATCACCCTAAAGATTTGTTGCAAACTAATCAATATATATATATAACAAAATAGTATTCATTTGGTACCACCTCACTCTAATTTTAAATACCCACTTACTTTTAATCAAACTCAAACCCCTCTACTACATACTAATATTTGCTCTCTTTCATACTTCTATCCCCCCTGTTTTCTTTGCCATTTCACTGCCTCCCTCTCTAATGCTCTCTAGTGCCTCGCCAAATAAACCACCACTATTGTCAGAGGGGTTCACAATATTATGATCAAGAAAAACACGATCTAGATTCTATCCAAAAGAATAAATAACAGATTTCTGAAACGAGCAGAATATTTCAATCCAAATAATGGTCTAATTTTTATTAAAAAGAACTATGTTCTACATTCAAGCATTTATCCGACAAAGAATATGTAATAGCATTCATGAATAATAGTAAAACTAATACTACATTCTCAAAATTAACTTATGAAAGTATCATCGAGATTTGGGGGTTTAGGTGTTTGGGCTTTGTTATAAAAATACAAAAATAAATAAATAAATAAAAAATCACACATATCTATGGTTGAAAAAATAATCCTAAAATTTTCAAATAATCCAAAAATAAAATCAAACTAGAATTTTCAAATTGAAAATGTCAAAATGATGATAGCCAACTTTCCATTTTATAACTCAATAGACGAAAACTCTGCTGCAATATAGCAAAACAAGAATTATAAAAAAGCATGAAGGCTGTAAAAAAGAAAGCTTCAAAGAGACCTCTCAAATCATTCCATCATACTATTATACAACATTGGATCAATCAAACCTTCAACATGAATCAAAGAAAAGGGGAAAAAATATCTCATGGAATGCAAAGGCTAAAAATTGCCCAAATAAAACGAATCCTCACTGAAATGGAAGCCTCAAAGAGGTTCAACAATGAAAAAGAAGATGAAAAATATAAGCAAAGATGAACACAAGTGTTTATTGAGGTATCTTGGATACCTCCCCCTCAATGTAGTTTTATTAGATTGAATTTAACAATTGTAATGTAATAAATCTCCCCTTATCTGATCACAAATGCTAATATTATGATGAACAATCTCAAGTTTCAACAAAGTATAGCTTTCTCAACAATATGTGTTTGTGGTGTTTTGTTCTATGAATGATACGTCCTTTTATAAAGGAAGAAAAGCATCATTCTTAGAACCACACTCAATGCACCATCAAAGCACGATTAATCACCCAATTAACTATGATAATAATCTCAGCAATAAACACTACAATAAACAATAGAGTAACGCACAGATTCAATACACAAAACCGTAGCAAAAAGAGTTGTTGAGTGCCCCCTGACCTGCTGCTCGTTCGAGCGCCCCACATGGTCTTCTGGTGCCTTGTGACTTAACCACTCGGACGAGCTACAACCTGCTCGAACGAGCCCCCTTGTCGAGCAACTCACTGTTTTGCTTCTTCTTGTTGCCTCATTCAAGCAACCTCAAGCCATGCCTTAATTCGTTCAAGGCATGGTTCCCACCTTCAATGGAGCTTCATTTGCCCCACGTTAAGCACCTCGTTAATAGTTCTGAACCTTAAACCCACGCAACTCGACACATCTTTATCGATCCTTTCCAAAATACAAGACAAAGCATGTTCGATTATATGTTTAAAGTTAACGTCATTATTAAGATTATTGGCACTTGCTCTAACACTCACAAATTTATGTGGTTTAGTCCAAAATAAAAGGCATAACCCCTAACAAAAGCAAGATATAGTTTGGTGCTAGAACAGGGGATTAAGCTCAATAGAGACCCCACCACCTTACTAGTTACTAACTATAGTATAAACTATAAAACTTTTCTCATTGTTAGGATGTGACAATTCATCACATAATTACCCCCGTGAGCCTACTCGTGTGGACACAGTCACGGGGCACCCATGGGATCAGGCCCACAAATCCATTGACTTACATACTTTATGAGGTTAATTTTTCCCAAAATCATAAGGTAGTAGCCATTATATGTAAGTCCATAACCCACTTTTTTAAGATGAGGGATCTTCCTCACAAGTAATTATAACACTCCCCCTCACATATGAGCCAAATCATATCCAAACACCACCTTTGACTTGGATACCATATTAGACCATAACAATTCGTCACATAAACACCCCATGGGCCCACTCGTGTGAAGACACATACGGAGTACCAGTGGGCTCAGGCCAAAAACCCACGGGTAATGAATATTGACTTGCATACACACTTAATGAGGACAAATCTTTCCCAAAACCAGTAGTAGGAGGAAGGATTACCCACCAAGAACTATATGCAAGTCCATAACCCACTATTTTTTAGCAATGAGAGATCTTCCTCACATATGAAATATTTTGAACACAAACATAGCAATGATCCATCTACAAGCAACATCAAATGTTACTAAATTTCAGCATTACACCCTCTTTTTTGAATTTTACTTGGAGCAATTTATCAAAATCAAAATGCTTTACCAATCACAAAGATTGGAAGAGGAAAGCAAAAGGGAAGGGAAGGAAACATAGAAGTTGGCATGCGTTTTGCTTCCGGATCTTTTGGACATGTAAATGAATTTGGATTTAACGCTCCATTTCGTTTTGCAGTAACATTTTTCCATCATACCAGTAACTCTCAAATGTAATATATCAATATTATCTACCAATATTAAACATGTTCCGCCAGTTTAAGGCTCCATCACAACTTAGAGATTTGGTGTTCATCATCGTGGAAAAATACATCTAATAGAGGCAATTGCCAAAAATGTTCCGCCAAATCAATATTATCTACCAATATTAAACATAATTCTCGCACAAAGGCAATATATCAATCACATTATTTTGTTCTCAATGTAAAATTCTCCAGTTATGCATACATTTTCTTACAAAAACAACAAAAAACAAGTTGAATAAGCAGCTAAAGCAATCAATTACCTTCCAGTTTGTTTAAGCATATCAAGCATATTGGTTTGAAAGACATGATCAACAGCTTCAACACTAACTCCAGTACCACTTTGAGGCATAGCGAAGACATCAACAACCCTAACAGTGTATTCATCCACAAACTCACCCAACATCAATCCCATAACTTCCATTGGAACACCAGCTCTACCTGCAAACCAGAATCTCACCAAATATAGCGATCCAAATCTCAATGAGCAATTCGAAGAAATTTTTAGATCAAGAATCAAGGAAAGGAAAAAAAAATCAGAAAATTAAATACCGTGTTTGAGCATCTTGAGAAGAGCAAGAGAAGAAATATAGACTTGCTCGGAGGTATCTAATGTCGGAGCATCGGGATGTGGGTGGCCAAGAGCGCCGCCGGCGCCGGCGAACATTCTCGTAAGTCTGTCCATTATATCAAATCAGAGTTCTTGGAATCGGAATCGTACTTTGCTTTTGCTCACGGTATTGTGAAAGGGCTCGGTTGAGTTCTATGTGTCCGCGCTTTATGCTAATAAAAATTATGTAAGATAATTGAATGTATTCGTCATTTTCTTATAATAATTTTATTTATTGATTATTGGTGAATAATTTTAATTTTGAGCGGTATTTTTTTATGGTAAATTTGGCAATCAAATGACTTGTTATAACAAGTTTTATTTAAAAAAAAATAAATTGAAATAAAATGTTCAAAAACATTTATGATTTTTTTTACTATTTAGAATTTTTATAAAAAAAACTCAAAATTTTCTCTAATTTAAAATTAATGTTTGATTTACGTTTTTGGTGAAGCAAGTCATGGGGTTATTCGAACTGAAAAAGTCTAAGTAAATAACGGTTATTTGTGAGATTAATAAATCACCCTTACGGAGTAGGATGTGATAGGATGAGAGATCTTTTTTTTTTGAAAACTGATAGGATGAGAGATTTGTTGTTTTAATTTATCTTTTTTGATTTTTATTATTTTAATATTATTCTTTTTGTCTTTTTGTGGTGATTTGCAAATCACAATTATTGTTAAATATTTTTAATTCGGACTGAGTCACAATGCTAATAACCCCATGACTTGCTTTACCAAAAAAGTAAATTAAACATTAATTTAAAATTAGAGAAAAATCACGAATAAGTGAAAAAAAGTCATGAGGTTATTTAAGTGTACTTTAGGCAAATACCCCTTAAAGTTAGAATTATTCATAATTAATCAATAGATGAGATTGTATATAAGAAATGTGTTTGAGTTGTGTTTAGCATGTGTTCGATATGAAAATGTATGGTGTGACACGAACTTGTCGTTGCATTAAGAAAGTTATTTCTCGACTATCCCATGTGTAAATAAATGGGACTTTCCCAAGGTTAACACAGCCAGTCAGCCACCATTAGCAATGTACACTCACTACTAAAGTCTAAAGGTGTGGAGCAAATACCACTATTGCACAAATGAATAGAAAAAGAGATTAAATTGAGAATTGTGTGTCTTCAAAAAGATGAAACACCCACTATATATAAGCACTTTCGAATGGTCATATTTCAACCTTATTATTCTTAGTCAAAAAGAATAAATGTATTTTAATATATTTCCCTTCATACCGTCCATGTAGGATAATAATTTTTTTTATATTTTTTCGATAGTAAACCGCTACCTGAAAAAGCGACTTACATTGAAGACAAAACCGCTATTTTAGATAGCGGTTTGCTTAAAATTGGTAAAATGAAATATTTTTAGCAAATTGTTCCTCGCTGGTCTTGAACTCGCGTTCACTTTCCCAAGCGCATACCAAGTTAAATCTTCAAACCATAGAGTTTCAATGCTTTAGTTCCTTGCATTTTATTTTTAATTAAATCAGTATTGAATTTTGGCCCATAACCAACTTTACAAGCCCAAAACTTTTTTATTAGTGAAACCGCCATTTGAGATGGCGGTTTACTTATATATATTAAAAAAAAAAATTTCAAAAATATGATTTGAATTAACCGTCATCTCAGATAGCGGTTTGTTAAAAGAACAATACGAAACCGTCACTTGAGATAGCGTTTTGATCTAAAGAATAAATTAAAAAATATTCTATGTACCGTCCTACGTGGACGATATCATGGGAAATAAATTTCCAAGTAGCGTAGAGTGGGAAATAATTTCTCAAAAAACATTATTGAGGGAAAAGATTTTGACCATTTATCCAACAAATTATAATATGATTAGTTTGAAATCATCATTGAGAAATTTTTTTGGGACTTGGGAGTTGGGACTATAGCATACTTCCTTTGTTCCGTTCTAGTTGCACTATTGGGTTTGGCACATTTTTTAAAGGTCGTCAAATCAGTATGGTAAAAGTAAGGATGATGTATGATTGATGGTGAAATGTGGGGTAGAAATAAAATAAAATTATTATAAGTGGATAGTGGTTGTGACTTGTGAGTATATATTAAATAATTAATGAGATGATGTATGATTGATGGTGATAGTGGGGTAGGAATAAAAGTGGGGATAAAATAAGTAAATTATTTTTGCCAAAAATAGTAATGTTGCAAGTAATATGAAATTTCCAAAAACGGCAAGTGTTGCAAGTAAAATGAAACGGAGGAAGTATATTAACATTTCAAAAACAAAATAATAATTATGTAATAAAGATGCGCATATTATTATTTTTATATTTAGTTTTTAATTTACAAAACACCATTTGATCTATTTTATACAAAAAAATATTCATTTATGTATAACCTAATTATATTATTTTTAAATATACTTTTTAAAAAATAAAAGTTCACTAAAATAACTATAACTTCAACAATAATTATATTGTAAATGCAATTTACAATGGCCACGACTTTATCATTATTATAATGATAATGATAATGAATTAATGATAACTACAATGAACAATTAGAATTCCATGTTCAAGAAGGTAATAAAATGTGTATTAAAAATAATTAAAATATAATAAAATGTCGGACTTTTTTCATTTAGGAGAATAATATATACAACCCTTACTGCTGTATATAAGAAAGAATCTTGTAAATATTTAGGAGTCGTTTGGTTGACGTAGGAATTAAATTCCTATGGGAAGTTGTAATTCATTGGAATTTACTTCCTTTGTCAATTTCCTAGGAAATACTTATTTTTGTTTGTTTGACAATAGGAATTTTTATTTCCATGGGAATTGTAAATAACCAAGGGGGGTATATGGTAATCTAATTCCTATGTCTCATAGGAATTAACTTCCCTTGGATTTTATAATTCCTAGGAATTTTAGTTTTTTTGGCAACCAAACAAATTACCATAATACTATTTCCTAGGAATTTAAAATTCCAATGTTAATAGTGGGTAACCAAACAAGCCCTTAATGTAATCAAATATATATTTGCTTTGATATTTTAATTTTATTCTTTCTTGGAAACATAAATTAATTACTTAAAGCATTAATTAAATCCAAATTTCATGTTAGATTCTCTTAAAAAACTAAAAAATTGATAATAAAGAGAATTTAACGATTTTTATATCATGTTATGTGCTTTCTTGAGACCGTCTTTGTTAAAGACGACTCTCAAAAGTCCATCCCTAAGAATTGTAAATGTCCATACCTTAATTTATTCATTTTTTATATCAAAATAAAAAAACCATACACTGCACATAAATTATTTAGTTTTTAACCGATCCAAAAGATTAGGGGTGTTTGGTAAATTAGCTTATTGAGCAATTTTAGCTTATTTTGATATAAATAAAGGGTTGAGTGGTCAAACCAGTCAATGCTAGTGTTTGGTGAATTAGATGGTTGAAACAACTTGTTAATACGAATAAGCTATTTTTGAACAAGCTGCTTATAGCAACGGGTCGCAACGAATTTAAAATCAACTGGTCAAACCGATTAATAAAATCATCCGTTCAAATCGGTCATTACTATGAGCTACCAGCTATCCCATTTGCCAAACACCCTCGTTAACCCGAAATCAGGTGCTATTAAATTGGCGTTACCCTCACTTCCTTCTCGTCCAGTAAACAGTTTCTCTGGATGGAAAATCCAATTCCTTGTGGTGGCAGAAATGGGAATATCGGAAATCAACGATTATCTTCTGCAAGACATTCTATCCAAATTGCCGGCGAAATCCTTCGCATCGGCATCATGTGTCAATCGTGCTTGGAATCACATCTGCGCTCGCATTCTCTGTCGTCCTAATTTCATTTCAGCTTTATCTTTGAATGCCTCGCTTCATGTACGTTTTTTTTAATTTTTTGAATCTAGATTTACCTAAATAATCAATGTTTGTTGTTGTTTGATTGAATTATTGAATTACAGGAAGCTGTCAAAGAGGTTACTGATAAAGCTCTTTCATGCCCAATTCGACCCCAATTCGCAATTGTCTCTATTTGTCCTTTCTTTAATCTGAATGAAGCTCATGGACTTGTAATTTCTAACTTTCTTTCACTGATTTTTCAATTTTTTTTTCGATTCTTTTGAGAGGATTAAGAAAGTATATTGGATTGCAATGTCTTTTCAGATAATGGAGAAATTGGGTACTAAAATCCCAATTATTACATGTGCAACTGGTGGTATTATGGGAAAGCATGCTCTAACTGATGAATTTCAAGAGGTATGAATGTTTTCACTTAAATCCTAGTTATTATATGGACTATGGTATTGAAAAACTGAAGAAAAAGCTTTTTTATAATCAAGTTTTCATTACCATAATGACATGGTACATTTGATAAAAAAGTTATGCTAAATCATTCTCATTGCAACCATTTAGTACCAACAACCAAACCGGCCGTAAGATATCAAGTATCAACCCTTCTCTTGCAATGCTGCATTAGATACATCTTAAGGATGAGAATTTGTTGAGTCCCAAAGGAGGCTCAATCCAAACATGAAGGAGATCGTAAAGACTGAGGTCTTGAAACTACTTAAGGCCATCATAATTTACTCTAAGTTTGATAGTAGATGGATTGGCTTTATCCATGTTGTATCTGAGAAGGGAGGAATGTCCATTGTCAAGGGTGAAGAGGGTGATATGATCGCTTTTGGCAGTACTGGTTCTTGAAGTGTTTGGAATTTTGCATTGATTATCGCAAACTCAACAAGACAAAAAAAAATATTCTCTCGTTTTTGAAGAGCATAATATCGTATTATTATAAGCAGACATTTATACCTTTCAATATTTGTTGTACTGACAGGTGAAGCTCCCATGTTATGACACTGATGATATTTTTGAACCTCCTAGAAGTGGGGGAATTTCATTAACAGTTGGTTATTTACCAGGTTTTGAAGTTGATGTTGTTCCTCTATTAGAGGTACTTGTCATTTCTTTGTTTTTTATCATCACGGTTCCTTTAGTAAAACATTAACAAGGTTGAATTATATTCTTAATGATAGGGGTCGAATATCAACCAGTTTGTGATGGACACTAGGAACTTCTCAGCCGCTGTATCGGGCTGCAGATCCCCTGAGGCAATAATCATATTTGGAGTAAGTAAATTTATATGGTCGCTTTTCTTCAAAACTATTCTTGCATTGGCCCTTGATGTAGTCTTTAATGGCATGTCCTCAACGTTTGATGTTTTGATGTTTTAGGATTCACAATCTGACATGAAACCTGTTATTGAAAACTTAGGTGAGTTTTCATTTTCAGTTCTATTTGTTTTCATTGCCTATTCCCAAAAGACATAAAGAAATTCAGAAATGGTGACTTCCATGGCACAAATGTTTGGTTTAGGAAGGATTTTGAGAAGTTTATGTTTCCAATCTTAATATATGCTTTTGGAAGTTGTGTATGTATTGGATAGTTTTAGGTACCATATGCTTGAGAATACTGACCAAGGTTTTGGAACATTTGTTGTGCCTTACTACAACACCACTTTCATATTTTGTTCGTCAAGGTAAAGCTCAATGTCAAAAATTGTTGTATGTAATCTTACTACTTAAACTTTTGGTTTATGTGACCAACACCATCTGTAATATCCGAGATATTTTAGAAAAAAAAATTAATAAAAAAAAAAATAATAAAAATAAAAATAGAAATATAGATAATTTATAATTTAAAATAAAAAAAATAAAAATTTAAAGAAACTTAAAAAAAAAAAAAAAAAAAAAAGGGTCTCACGGTAACAAATAATTAAAATGAAAAAAAAAACTATATATATAATAAGATAGAAAATAAAACCCAAAAATTTAGGAGTAGTTTTAACAAAAAAATAATAATAAGAATTGTATTTAAAAAAAAAAAAATTTACACGGTTACTAAAAAAAAATATATATTAACTTCCTTCCTCCATTCTTAAAATAACTACCCATTTAACTGTCCTTCCCATTTTTCTCCATTCTTATTAACCTCCATCATTTTATACCTATAAATTAGACCGTTTTTCATATTTGATATTTCACCAAATCAGTTTTCTCTCTTCTCCTTCTAATTCTTTTTCTTTCATTGATCATTTTTCTTTCTTTACACCTATTATCAATTCATTTTTCTCCTTTATAGTATTTTCAATCTTTAGATATCCTATTTACAAATTACAAACAAAAATTATAATTCAAATATAAAGTTCGTAAAGAAAGTTTGATAGGAGAATACATTTATGTTCTAGGGCTCTTTTCACAAGGTAATTTTCGATGTCCATCTATTTAGGATTATCCCGTTAGTATTATGTGCTAAGTGATATTAATTTGTTTAAATGTGTCATATGATTTTGTATGAAATTATATTTTATATGTTTAATTCTCAATTATATTGAATATTATTTTGTGCCAACGTTGAATTTATAATTGTTATTTCTGATAAAATTTGTATTATCATTTTAATAACAAAATTTGATATGGTTTAAATTTGAAAGAAAATATTTATTATTTTATGGAAGTTATATTAATATTTTAATAATGGTTTTAAAATACGATTTGAGTCGAAAGAGAAATACTCATGATATTAATTGTTGTCACCAATTGATGTTAAAAAGGTGATTTGACAAATGAGAATTCACATGGATACTCTTGAGATATATTTTCTTAGAAAATTTGTGATCCTAAAATAAAATAGATAATGTATGTTAGATCGTACGTTTGTATGCTCGCGTATAATTATTAAAATATATTAAATCACGTAAAGTGTAACGATGGGAATGAAGCTATTATTATTATTTTTGATGCTCGATACGATTTTGGTCTTTCTTCTATTTGTTGTGATCCAAGTAGAAGGGGTGTGCACATTAGGGTTACCTGAGACTACTCTGCTGGCCTTGATGAATTATTTGGGGTGACGACCTCTTGATGAAGTAGATATAGGGGTAAAGCCTCGGCCTACTGGCGTTCTCGTTCCCTCAAATTAAAATTGGATATATGTGTTGTCATCATTAAATATCAAACTAATTAATTGGCTTATGTGTTATTATATTTATATTCATAAATCGATTTTTAACTCAGTTTTATATTACCTTATTTTCTACAACTATTTCAAACTCAATTATATTTTGTTTTCTTAAATTATTTCAAACTCAATTATATTTTGTTTTCTTAAATTATTTCAAACTCAATTATATTTTGTTTTCTTAAATTATTTCAAACTCAATTATAATTTGTTTTCTTATATTATTTCAAACTAAACTGCTTTTACTTGGGTTTTTCCCTTTTTCTTGTATTCTTATTTTTGCAGGTTATTGATCGTGTGGGGATCGTAGAGTGAGGTTCACCTAGAAAATTAGTTTTATTAACAGTCAAGTCTCAGTTAAAATTTCACTTCCAGTTGTAAAAATTGTTTAGTTCTTAAATTGTATAGAATTATTTTATATAGTTGTTTAGCCTTACATTTATTCCTTATCAGGGATAGATGTGGCGGTAACGCTTCTGTGATTAGGCTTTGGTTTATGTTTTCCTTAAAAAAATTTTATTAAAATTTGACCTAATTATGGGGGTGTTACACCATCCCTTGGGATTTAGAGTTGAACTTTGTTACTGTTGTAATCAAAAGCTTGACAAGCTCGAGAGTTTCCATTTTTGATGTTTACAAACGGATTATCACCACCATTCCTCATTATAGCCTTTTCTTGAAATGTTGGCCCATTATGCATTTATTAGAAGATTGTAATATTGAAAATTAAATTTTATCCACATTTAGGTGTTCTTTTCTTTTCTTCTTGAAGGATTTCACTTTACTTTACAAATGACCAACAAGTTGACAACACTTTTGTGTTGATTCTTTTCTTCCATGGGCAAAGCATGAATCAGAATTAGGATTTCTTGATTATATTACAATGTTGATGCCATAAATGTCTTTCTTTCTGCTTCCATGTATAGTATGTTAGTCAATTATGGCATTAGTTGTATAGTTTTACTCATCGAAATTGTCGTTATCTCTAATTAACATGTGGGATTATAATAGGTGATGGACTGTTGTTGGGGTTTTTCCTTAAGTTTTTATTTTCAATAAAATTTGAACATTATTTATTTTCTTTAGTTTTTAAAACCTATTTACCTCCCATTTCCCCCTCCCTGTTATTGCCTACCCTTTTAAGCCCACCCACTAAGACTTATTACTTACCAGCTAACTTCAACCATTGGTACCTGACTGCCAGGTGCTTCCTTATTGCATGTTGCACTTGACTCAGTTATCCATTGACCAATGACCACCACTGGCTAGAATCTGGCCATTACAGCACCATCAACCAAACTAATTTCTGCATTCTTCCATGCCTTGCCTCCTCTATCATTGTTCTTTTTGCAAAACCTAATTGGTTACTTAAGTTAACCAAAAAAATAAGCATGGTTACAAGTTCGTAACCTGGCTGGTTAGCTCTGCTGCATCCTTGGCTTGAAGGTTCCCCAAATTGCATTTACCGCAATTTTGCTATTCTCTCATAAATAAATTCATACTTCCATTGATGGTTGTCATTTCAAGGGGGGTAAATTTGGTGGGAATGTATTCATTGTTGGAAATTAGGGATGAGAAGTAAGTGTGACTGCCTGACTGGTGATAGAGGTTTGTAGAGATGATGTATTAAAAAGAAGGGGAACTACTGCAAGGTGGCAATGATATGTTGACATAATCACACATGCTTTTTTTTCGTGGAGTTGATGTGGTGGCATGTGGTACAGTGCAGTGGTTTGGTAGAGTTGTGGAGGCGTTATATGGACGTGTCATTTGTAACAAGATAAGTCTAATGTCTCCAATTGTCCTTTCAAGAGAAGCATGATTGTAGTATGGGTTGAATGATGGTTGGTTAAGGTGCGATTTGAGTTACTAGACACTAGTAGTGTACTAGGGAAGACTAGGGAGCCCTTAGTTTCTATGTCTTTTCTCCTCACTCCTCATTTGCTCTTCATGCTTTACATTTCACTTTATTTCTCCCATAGTGCTAACAAGCTCATTTACACTCAATTTATTATAGAACACATGTTATTTTTTCCCTCCATTTTCTGCCATTGAATTTTTGCTATCTATGAATTACCATCCACTGTCCTGATATCTACAAACCATTTGTTGCTCAAATAAATTGTCCAGAGTGCTTTAAAGAGTCCTCTTTTCATTGGAAACATTATTGATGGAAATAGTTGCGCGAGGAGGCATCTTCTCTTCATGGTGCACTAACCATTCATTAGAATGATCTAGGGCTTTGTTGGAGACAAGCTAGGCTCTAACACTTGGGAATGCAATTATATTTGAGTTAAAGGATTGATAAAAGAACTTGGGTAAAGGCTAATCACTTAATTTAATTGGTAAGGGAATACGGGAAAAATATAATATGACTGTGCCCATATAAGGACTTAATAGTCAAGTAGGTACATTATTTACGATTTGAAAACATAGTTTTTGTGAACGAAGCCTATTTTAGCATGTATCTCATTGTACAGTTCTCTCATGAGTCATTTTACCAAACAATACTTGAGTTTTGGATTTTTGTGCTTTATGTTGCTTTTTAAATGTGCATTCAAAATATTTGATCATTTTATTTTTCATTTGTTCTATTGGTGACTTTTATTTCTTGCAGATTGTGCGTTTTTTGAACAGACTATCATTGCTGGAAATGAAAGCTGCAGTTTCAAGTATTCGACACCTCGAGGAAATGAATCATCTGACGCATACGCTGTTGCTCTCGTGTTTGCAAGGCATAAAAATATGTTAAATGGTACTTTTTTTACCTTCTCTTTTTCGGTTTTGAAACATCAATGATATCATCATTAGGTTTGGGCCTTGCAACTAGGTTGGATGAACTGTCTTTTTCTGAGCTTTGGTACCTTGGTGAACAAAATACTGAAGCAAAAATCTTATTTCCCTGAGCATAATTGCATGGGTCGATTTCTCAGTGTTAGAAAGCTTGCCTAGGTGCCTTTAATGCAAGCATGTTGGGTGAATGGGTTAGGCACTTTGATAGGGTTGATCAAGATGATACCTTAGGAGAGCACCTTAGATTACCTTGAAAACCTAACACATAAGCCTATGGGTGCTAAGGCGCCTTTTGGTCTTGGCCTTAGAAGTTGGAAATAACACACTTCATGCGAGCCTTATGTTTTCTCTTCTCTTCTCTCTTTTTTTATTCTTCTTATGGTTTAACTTTTCTAGGGTGTTTTAAGAATTCTAAAGTTGTCTTTTATCTCGATTTGTGGGCGCCTCACCCAATGGCTAGTGTCTTCGCCCAGTGCCTAGAGCGAAGGCAGTAAGGACTCTTAATGCCTTAGGGCATCTCACGCCTTTTAAAATTAAGGTCATGATATAGTAAGTTACCCTAATCTGTAATCAGGATTTGCTATAATATGTTCAGGTTTCTCATTTGGTAATTTGGAAGTATGGGTGTTCATCTGTTCATTCAGCATTAATTGTAAAATTTATTAAGTACCTTGGTAATGAAGAAAATACCGAAGTGATTCAATTCTTGTATGCTTTCTAGTGTTATAAAGCTTTCAAATCTGTTCAGTGATTTATTATGCAGTTTACATCTGTCAATCTGCAAGAAAAAAAAACACTTGCTCTATCTTTTTGAAAGATCACATGAAGCTATATTCTTACTCTTATCTCGATGCAAATTTATTGTTAGAGTTTGCATCAAGTTTCTGTTACTTTGTGTGTTATGGGAAGCTCCTGCCTTTGTGTGATTTTTCACTCTCCAATTTAAGTTTTCAATCGTTGGCCATTCACTTAATCTCTTGTTTTCATTTTCAGATTAGGACTGTTATGTGGTGAATGCACCAAATATTTTTTTAGAGTTTTGGTAATCATTGTATGCTCATCACGTGATACCTCTAAGTTTTGACATCTACATTCCTTACTATTAACTGTTGGCTTTGTTTCATTGCTTCATCTTCTTCTTGCTTCCTATAATTCTATGGGAAGTTATGTTACTTTATTCTAAATCTCATTATAATCGTGTTACATTTTGGTTTGCTTGTATGATAGTTATAATTGTTTTTTAAAGCTATGTCCTCACTGTGTTAATTAGTTTTTTTATAAGATATCTATACATTTTCATTTGTTGATTTGCTATTGATCTCAACACTCTAATGATAACAGAAACTTTTAGTCTCATGTCAGACTTTAAGTCTCTTAAGTGGTTGTTGTACTATTCAAAAGGTCATGAATATTTCTCTGTAATTTTATTTTGTTCCTACTGTGTGTGAATCCCCTGTTTTATTTTGGCTAGGTCTTGAAGAAAGAAGATAATATCTATCAGATATCTTCAACATTTTCTTTATTAAACAGGTAACTTGCATTAACATTTTTAATGTTGCTTCTTGATGAGCAGGTGCAGGGAAAATTGAGTTTCATTTTGCTGTAGGAGCTGGAGTCACTGCTTTGGGTCCAATATATAGAGTAGTTTCTGCAAAAATGAGGCAAAATGAGTTTACAACATGGTTGACCGCTAAACGAGAGGGGGGAAATGAGACTCTGGATGGTCATGAAATGTTAGATGATTTAGAAGTGGAGGTATGATATTTTTATTTGTGGAAAAGCATTCTAAGTTGAAGTTAGCTCGAGTATGTGGATATCTGCCTCAACTAAATGTTAGAACTAAGTGAATTTCCTGATGCTTATGATTCAAATTGGTTGGCTTTGTTTAAAGAAACAAGAAGCTTGGTGGAAGAGTATTGTAGTAATTTTTCTACATTGTGGTTTCCAACATGAGAGCATTTTGGCCAAATATAGCAAATTCAAAGAGATGGAGCATACAATGATAAGTGTCATCTTCCCTCAAAAATATAATAAATCAAGCAAAATATAATTAGTCATAAAGGGACACAAAAACTCTGCTCGCAAACCGTGGGTCCCAAACCCGGTTTAAGGAGGTTGAAGGATAAGTTAGTGACACCAGCTTAGTAAAACTTACTCGCATCTCATTATAATGAACCATAAATCAATTCAAAATGAAAATAAAAGATATAGTTTAGGATTCACAAATATTGAGGAAAAGATGAAAGAGAATCCATTAAGAGGGTTTGGACATATGAAAAATAGGGTATTAGCAAACCCGTTAAGAAAATAGAAAGTTGTAACTTGGGGGATTTAAAGAGAGGGCGAGAACGACCGAAGATGACTTGAAGGGCAGGAGTGGGCAGAGTAGAAAACGATATGAAGGATTTAGATTTAAAGATTGAAATGAGAGAAAATCGAAATGAATGAAGAAGAAAAATACATGTGGACGATCATTGGAACTGTGAACTGAGATAACCCCAATCTTTTAGGACTAAGACTCCAATATCATTGTTGTTGATAATCCAACACAAGAAGAGCCACATTTGATGGTATTATAATGCCATAATGAATATCTTTGGCATAGTTTTCCTTAGATAAATATCAAGAGCAACCTAGTATACCTCCGAGTTTAGGTTAGCAAAATACTTGACAACCAGTAAATTGACATTCGTAAAAAATTAATACTCCGAGGTACTAAATTCTCTAAACTTCGTTCCATGTCATTGATGTAGTTTATTGAACTATCAACTAGAGTACTTACTTATAAGTAATCACTCACTTCTGAAATTTATACACTTGACTAGAGTATTCTCTACACGAAAATTAGTTATATCCCCAAATTAAAGCAAAAATCATACTTGTATACAAGTGTGGGACTATTGAGACACACCTCAAATATGCGTGATAGCCCATTTTTCCAGCACACATTTATGAATGTTCCCAAATTTAGGGAAATAAGTTTTTAAAATGGGAAATTTCACGTGGTAACCCTGAGGTTTTGGCTTTTCCACGTGGTAACCAAACCTTTTAAAAATCCACGTGGTAACCCTCAGGTTTACGTAATTGTTCCACCGTGACCTTTTTACACAAAAAACGTTAGCAAACGGTAATTTCGAAGCTTTGAGGCTGTTGTATGCCTATTTATGTGACTCGCCATTTCAAATGCCATCAGTTTCTACCTTTTTCCCCAAAACATAAACCCCAACTCTACCATCTTTCATCCAAATCATATTTTTTCCCCAAATCCAAAGATGGTAGAGTTAGGATTTATATTTTGGGGGAAATGGTTGAAACTGATGGCATTTGAAATGTTGAGTCTCATAAATAGGCGTACAACAATCTTTAAGCTTCGCAATTAACGTTTGCTAACGTTTTGCTAACGTTTTATATGCAAAAAGGTCACAGTGGAACAATTTGGTAAACCTCGGGGTCACCGCGTGTATTTTTTAAAAGTTTTGGTTACCACGTGGATTACCTAAAACCTCAGGGTTACCACGTGGAATTTCCCTTTTAAAATTTTGTGGACTCCTGTTTGTTGGGAACTTCTTCATCAAGGGTCTATTTCCTAAGAAAATTTAACTTGTTCTTTTTATATAATTTCTGTTCCATTTTACTTTCTTTTTCAATGGGAGGTCACATGATCATGCTCGTAGTTAGGGCAGATAATGAGGTAGTTTGATCTTCTCTCTTAACTTTCAACCTCTACTAGTCTTCCATGTAAGTTTCTTTTTATAGCTTTTTCCAGAGTTTTAGGACATCTACAATTTCTTTCCCATAAGACCAACATCACAAAGTACCTAGTCCATACTAAGAACAAGGGAAAATGAACCAAGATCTCAAGTTACCATGATATACTTGTATAGTTTATAAGAATTTGGATGATTTGTAGTCTCTAATCCGTGATTGTTTCTTCATTGTGCAATTGTAATTAATATTAGCAATAGTATTCTGATGATGATTAAATTACAAGTTTTGTTAAGATCTTGCAAGTTGGATCTCAATATCGTATTGGCCCAGTCAAAGCTAGATGAAACAGTGAGAACTGAAGACAAGAACAAAATAACTGGTGGTAGCACCACAATCATAGCCTTATAGACATTGTAATTGCAAATATAATCTAACAAGTTGGAGTAATAAAATTTTTCATAAGCTCACAAGAAAACAAAAAAGTTGCTTATGATAAAATCATAAGCTAGAATGAGTAGCTCTCTTATGATTCCAGAATTTTCTAGTAAATAAGAACAACCAAATATTCGATCTTAATTAGATAAATATTCAACTTGGAAATAATATTACTGACAATAAATTGCCAAGTTTCAAACAAGATAGGACTCCTAATAGTTAATCATGTAGTTACGTTTTTGTGCCTAAAGGGCAACCTGCTCAATATATTTCACGATTTAAGGAACATTCTGTTTATGTACATTAGCATTTACCACAATTCAAACAATCCATTGTTGTTCATATAAAATATTTATTATTTCATTTTATTTATCCACGTTGCATTAGTTTATAAAACAATGGTTGACGATATAGGGGGTAAGGAGGGGAGGAGTAAAAAAAGTGGGAAATTAAAAGTTCGTAAATGGGTAAGTGCAGATAAGTGGTAGAATCAAAGATGGAAGATGTGCCATTGTGGTTTATTTGGGAAATTAAAAGATGGAAGATGTGCCATTGTCATGAGTATTTTATAGTTTTAGCTGTGCTCTTGTAATATATCCCTGCTGTGATGAAGTTTCTGTGAACTCACTAGTCTCATTTCTTTTCTAATTCTTTTGGTATTTATTGTCCCTGATTTGACTGGCAGTGCATTGTTTTAAAATTTTGGGGTTTCATAAAATGCTCTTGCTGGATTATGGCAGATGGCTGAGCCTCTCTCAAGTTATGATCTGTACATCGGGGTTAGAAAAAGAAGAAAATATTCTGTTGGTTCAGAGCAGGTGAAATCAATGATGTCTCTAACCTATCATCCTGTTCAGGAGTAAGATATCAACTATATTCTTTACTTGTCATACTTGCTTATTCAAACATGTTGGCTTGTTTCATACTTGAAGCTTTTCTAGTGTAATCTAGTGACTCTGTTTTGAGTGCTTGTTAGTGAGATCAACGGTTACTTAATCAGATGACGTAGAAAGACTCCATCCACTTGATGCAAATTGGCACTGCCAATTTGAGGAATTACATGCAATCATTGATGACCAGGAAACAAAATCACGAGCTTTAGTAACTCTAGGAAAGCCGACTTATTATTGAACCACTATTTGTTTTTAGCGCATACTAAGTTGCCTAATTAGGTTTCAAATGGATGATTTGTTTAATGATTAAGTTGTAGAACCTAAATATTTCCGCTCCCTCCGTTTCCAAATATTTAATCCCTTGCTCTTTGCACAGTCTCCAAGACACAATATGGACCATTTGTATCTTTTATAAGACAGCTCGGTGTACAAAGCATCCCCAAGAGCAGTCTAATTTGAAAGAGGGTGTTTGTACTTTGTAGTAGGATAGATTGTGTCTTCTACGTGTGTCACGTAACAAAATAAAAACATATTAATCAGTGTGGCATATTTGATTTCATAACAAGTTGGCAAGTACTATCTTTTGTTAATCTTTTGAACATACTTTTGGTTCATATCAAAGTATTTAAATAATTTTATTTTATCAAAAAAACCTCAAAATATGCTCCAAAATAAGTTTCAAGTGTATTGTGTCTTCTACTCTTATGAATGACTGTAGGATTATTGAATTTAATTTAGTGACTAAACTAAATTTATATTAAGTTAGGTTAAATGTAAAAAACTAATCTACCCCAGATACCGCTAGGCGGTATGATAGTTTTCTTCTTATATATAAGTGAAAAAACTTGGTTAAATGATATGATCATTGACCTTGAAGAAAAATGGGATGACTTGTTTTGAGGCGGACGGAGCTTTTTTGATGAGAGTTGATATTATGAACTTCAAAAGAAGTACATTAAAGTGTAAATCAGCAAAAAAAAAAAAAAAAAAGATCTGTAGAAAATAAAACTCAGTTAAAGGTGGGTGTCTTGATTGTGCTATGTTTTTGATATTTCTTTCTGTCTTGCTTCGTGAAGGTTTATCCTAGAAGTTCTAGTGTGCATTTGTGCATTGTAGGATTTGAAGCCATATAGTCCTAGCTTGTTGTGTACTTTGTTAATTTTGGAGTGCATCATTTCTTGGTAGTTGGTGGCATGCAAATCAAGAGAAGAGTGCTAACAATGGGACTAATATACCCATGACATCAAAGGAGAGAAATGTGGTCACAAGTCAATGTAGTACCTTAAAGTGTGAAAATGTGCCAAATGACCCCTAAAAAGTTATCTAAAAACGAAATGATGCACGCATTTGGAAATTTCTTGTAATAAATATGTACCTAAAAACAGAGGAGGCGTAGGCGTAGGAGCTTGAGATCATTTGTATTTTCAGTGTTTCTTCTGTAGGGTCCAGTTCCTTCATTTGTAATCTTCAGAGAACTCTGCAGCCTGTCTTATTGAACACATTTGTTATCCACCTTGGTATGGTTAGGACTTATCATTGGTGTAGTTTTTGACTTCTGTTGCTTTCCCCATTACTAGTATAGCAACCCTACCGCTGAGTATTGATCCTTGCTGTAACGAGCTTTGGTGATATCTACAATGTCACCTTACTCCTATGTCGTGATTGCTAGATAATCAGTTTTCTGATTTCCGTCAACCAGTTCTAGTGAAGTGTTTTATGTGGGTTTCTGAACATTTAATTACTCCAGTTTTGTGTCGACAAATCTGTCAAATTTGATTTTTCAGGGGTGATGAGCAATACCTGTATGTTGGAGGTTGGGACATCAAGACTGGAGATACATTTTCCTTTTATACTCCTAATGTAAATCGCGCATTAGCCTCTTGCGGTACTGTTTTCGAAAACTTTGGCAAGTTAAAGCACAAGGAAATGATAGGAGGCTTTGTCTTTGCTTGCTGTGGAAGGGGCGAAACGTTCTTCGGAAAACCAAATGTGGATAGCTCCCCAATCTTGGATAATTTTCCCACCATTCCACTTGCAGGAATGTATTGTGGTGCAGAAATTGGACGCGGTTCCCCTAATTTAGGAAAGTCAAATGAAGAACACGAGCAAGATTTCCCAGACACTCACTCACATGTGTACAGTACGATTTACCTACTCATGTCTTACAGCTCTCCTTCTAGGCCATAGGATGTTCATTAACAAAGCGATTGATATGTTTGCTTGGTTTTTCGTTGATGTAGCCGTTCTTATGAGGTTGTATCATAGTCAAATTGTCTTTTACTTTGTAATTATATAAAGGAAAATCAGTACTGATTTGTTATAAACCCATGTTTTAGACTGGATTAGATGTAAGAGGAGGTTCTTAAACTGATTCCACCAAAAAAGGTAGGACTTTTTTGAATCAAGGAACGAGAGTTATGATTTACACCATTGTTCTTGATTTGTCTTTTTTACTAGCCACTTGGATTAATTATTGCTTCGACTTGGTGAAATTGCAAGTAGGACATTTTGTATTCGCTTCCCAAATCATTAAAGAACCAAATCATGATGCAAAATTCAGATAATTTTTTTGATTTTTGATACTAAATAGTGGGAATGAATGATATGTAATTTCATGCAACTTAGGTTAGAGGAACTACTTGACAAAATATTTGATCATGCTCAATGATGTTCATAACAAACTTGATGATTTGACATTTATCTGACTTATAATCGAATTTGGTTTAACTCGACATAAAAAATTGATTAATAATCATGTAAAAACAAATATGAACATATAATCCAACTTTAAATCAACCCAAAACATCTAACTATGCACTTGTACCATAACCTTTGTCTCATTGCTTCACCAATTACCCAAAGGTCTTGTGCTTGATCCTAATGTTTTCATGCACGGATGGCGCGTGTCTTTAAGGGTATAACTTACGATAAAGTCAATTTCAATCTTTCAAAGGCATTACAGCAAACCATATGGGACTAACTAACATAGTATCTGTAGCAAAAATAAAAGGACAAAGAGCAATATTAGTTAGTACAATTTCAACAAAAACCCGTATTTTAATAACTCAAGAACAACACATTAAATTGATGCTTTTTTGTTGGAAATTTTTGTTTTAAAAATTTTACTTTTCACTTGTCTTCTTAAAAACTCGACCTTGGATCACATTAGTAACTTGACGTAGGTCTATAATATTTTATTTTAATTGAATATAAAAAACAAACTTAATAAAAAAAATTAAATAATCCGAAATAAAACCCTCCCCACGTCTTTCCATCTTCACTTCATCATACTCAAAAGTCAAAACACTAGGATTTCATAAAAAAAACATAAATAAAGCCATTGATTATTACTCATCATAATAAAAGTCTTCAAGCCATTTTCTATGACAGATTTTTTTTCCCTATTTTTAAAAGAACCAATTTTTGTAAAATATTTTTTTGGGGTCGAATATTTACTGTGTTTGATCTCCAATATCCTCGTATTTTTCTACCTTACGAAGGATAACCGAGAGTATCATTGAAGCTATCGAGTCTTTTAGCAGTTAGCATAGGAAGGTGGGACTTGCAAGTCTACTCGTTAGACATTACCACAAGAAATACTCGCTTTGATAGTATGAAGTTCCACGCCTCCATCCGAGAAAAATTAGGAAACTTTTATTTTTTGGCTTCAACCCGCATAACAGGGTGAACAAACACAAAATCCAAATAAATGAAGATCCAAAATTAATGAACACGGCAAAATCATTAGACAATACAATGCAAAAATCATGTTACTTGAGTCATGATACTTGGCTTATTTCGGAGATGATGTTGATTGATACAATGGAACATGAAAATCTCCTAAACCAAAAAAAAGATTCAAATATTTATCCCCAACTTCTTCTTTAGCTTCTCAACCTCCAAATATACCGTCGAATATGGAAGGTACTCCGAGAAGTAACTTTTGCTCAGGTCATTGATTGCAACGGCCAGCTTAGGTATCTCGAGTGTCTCTTCATGAGTCAAGGTTCTCACAAATCTGGCTGGATTACCAGCCCAGAGTTCACCAGTCGGAATCCTTCTTCCTGGAGGAACCACGGAACCCGCTTCGAGTATTGAATGAGTCTCAACCAAAGAACCTTCCATTAGAGTTGAGCGTTGTCCTATGATGCATTCCGGCTCAATTGTGCATGATCTTAGGAGACAGTATGCACCAACAGTCACAAATCTATCAATAGATGTCTCAGCCGGTAGACCTGAAAAAATTCAAATATAGCAAGATTCGAATAAATCACAGCTTGTGCAATATACTCTTAATGGTCAAAAAAATAACTAGTCAAGATAGTCATAGATATAGCAACAATTAAGAATAATTAAGATTAGCAACATTTAAGATGGTTATACAAAGCTTTATACGTAATATATACAGAATCACAATTCTACGAGTCATTTTCATGAAAACAACAAAACTTCTGTGGGTATTTTCAACATCTTTCTTCTAATAACATTAGTACATAACAGGAGTGAAAAAAAAGTCAAGAGCTATTGGGCATCTATCTTGATGTCGTCTTGTCCGACAATTGACATATTATCAACATCCAACATAAGAAACTCATTGCTTGCATACTCCTTTATAAACATGCAAAGATCGCTATTGGGCATCCCAATACTTGATCGATCATGAATGAGTCAAACATTTTGTGCCATTGTCTTAGAGCTTGCTTTATATCACAAAGTTTCTTTCTTGATTGGGCACCAAATTTTCTTTGTCACAATGTTTCTCCAGATGTAGGATAAAACGATTTCTTTTATCCAAGTCATTGTGAAGAAAAGTTTTCTTGGCATCAAGATGTGCAATCTCCAAATCAAGTCTAGAACGGTTGGTGATTGCGAAAGCAAGAGCTTGGAAAGACATTTTCCAGCTAATTTGAATAACTTTTCATATCAAGAACGATCTGCTTTCGAGCAAAGGATGTGCCTTATGTGTCTTCAGTCTTTTATGTAATTGTCGAGTTCACCTCTCCTTTGCAAAGTTTAACTTGCATCATATATAGTATGCCTTATTTTCTCAAGCCATGACTAAATTTCTTTTACCAAGTTTCCACTTTGCTTCTCCAAAGAAATTTTAAAAACAAAGGCATAAGATAGGAGCAAGTCTCGCATCTTTCACGGCAAGCTTGCATCCAGTGCTTGTTAAAATAGCATCTCAAATCCAAACAATCTTACTTCTATTTTGGATCCCCATTTGATCGTACCAAAGTATCCACTTTGATAAGATAAGAAGTGTTCATGGAGATTGGGCTAGGATGGTGAGATATGAGGGTTCCTTGGTTCCTCCCCTATTTATACGAGTTCTCCTCCTAAATGGATAGTGGAGATAATTCTCAAAAATCCTCCAAACATCTCCAAGAGATACCTACATCCTCTTCCATAGCCTTTCATAAAATTCTACGGAAGTTTACACATCTCTAGAATAATCTACACTAGAGTATTCCCGATGCTTTCAAACAATTCTTGAAAATTCTAGTCTTGTCATTAGTAATTGTAACATTCTAAAGATTCTAAAAAAATCTAGATTGTTCTAGAGTTTCCTTGGATCTTCTTGATTAAGAGGGGACACAAACACTCATGAGTCCTAACTCCTTGATTTACATAGCTTGGTAATTAATGGACTTCCTCAACGACAATAAATCGTGTTAATCAACATGGATGAAATCAAAGAGAAAATGTGTGACCTACTAACATCGACTACTTAACAACAACAAAAGTTTATCCAAGGGCTTTGGGCTTAGACTATGCAGATTATGTACAGCGAAAAATGGGAAGTGAAAGGTGGAATATCATTTCCAAACATCTGCATGGACCAATGTCCACTCCGTTAGCTTATTTTATAGAAATTTTTCTGACCCAACAAACATAAATAATAATAATAAAAAATCTCAAAAAATACCACCTAATAGATTTTGAACCTATATTAAATTAAAGCCTAAAAGTAGCATGAGCATTTAGAATTTCATGCAATTATTATGCACAACAAATGCACATCATCATCATCATACCTAGTAGATCAACCTCAAGGTGGAAAACGGCGGCCCATACCCTTGATAAAGGAGATATAAGGTGGTTCGACCAATGAGACTCTCGGCTCAAGATGTAAACACAATAAATGCACATCAATAACTAAAGAAGAATTACCTAGTGAAACTCCAATGAACCTCGAACGGACCTTTTGGTTCGAAATGTTGCTTCTTCGGGATAAAATTATCTTAAATCATGCCATTTAGTTTTCAAAAACTAAGTATTCAACCCTAATCCTAAACTCCCTAAACTCTCAGATTAGGGGTTAGATTGAAGATGTGCTCATCTTACACTTGTCCTCACCACATGTCTCATGTATCACAGTGTTAGATCCTTTGGTCATTACTTACTCAGTACGACATATATGAAATTACAATAACAAAGTAAAACGTTGATAAAAAGTTTCTTCATTAATGCCCAATACTAACAATTCGAGGAGTTTTGAAGTGATGTATTTATGTCCTTAACTATGCTCCTAGAGGAAAAAAAAAAACAACCATCCCAATGAATAACTTGCTCAATAAAATCAACAAACGTAATATGCTAAAAACTAATTTGTAGAATCTACTACAAAAAATTATGTTGATTGTAGGCCATACACAATACATGTTTCATTAAATGGGTAGATGCACAATATAAAAGCCTACTCAAGTTGATAAAGTATGTATGTAAGCACACATACTTCAAGAAACAATTTTGTTCGTCAATAGTCACTAAAAACATGACATTGGAGAGCGAGTTTAGCAAGGAACATCCAACAGCGTGCATTTTCCTAATGCAACCCAATTTAGTCAAGGTCGCATCAACTTTTTCACGGCAAGCAAGAGCGAATATTTATAACATTTACCCTTAAGAAACAAGGGCCAACACTATTATTTTTAGTGGGGATTGACAATATACTAATTTTCTCAATAAGACAACGTTTCTTCACCAAATAACCCTAAATAACCAAAAATACAGCAAACTAACAATACCTATTACGTAGATCCAATGATTTCAATTGAAAGAACCCAACTAAAAATACCAAACAATACGAAGAACACAGTAAATCTACAATGACTGTTACCTATAATATAAACAAATATAAAATAATCAAACACTGAGAAAGAATCTCACAAGAGCGGAAAAAATACCAATAAGTAAACTTAAAATTAGAAGCCCTGCCAAAATTGGGGACTGAGCAATCATTCAGTGTGCTCATGTGGACGAGTTGGCTCTACCTATTTGTAAATGTACACCAATCAATGGACAAACCACCACAGTTTTGTGGTTTAAAATTAGGGATTTTTAAACAACAATAATAATGCAATGAAAATCCTTAGTTTCAAAATTCGAAACTGAATTGAAACAAAAAATTAGTGAAACGCAAGTGATCTATCTTGCTTTGAGAGATCTCCACACAATAATTTTAGCTACAATTTATGGTTTTCAACTTGCAAAAGGCAACAGCTCAAAAGCCATTACTGAAAAGACTTCAAGGAACTATAACTGTATGAGTTCAAATACCAGAAATCTGAATAGCATTTTGCTCAGGCTCCCCAAAAGAAGTGGGGAGTCAATGGAAGTATTCAATATAGGAATGCAATTGCTTCTTTACATTTTTCTGTTACTTCACCAAAATCAAAATTTAATTATCCACACCAGTTGAAGAAGAGGATAAGATCATTGGAGGAGTCAAGTGCAATTAAGAGTTTTTCATTTCAAAAATTCAAGATCAAAGCCCAACACACAACAAAAGTGTCAAAAAGCCATTCAAGGAATTCAATGACGCAACAATTGCTAACGTATAAAAGCAGCCATAAACTCGAGAGCCTTGACCAATTTGAAAGATCATTTGATGTAGCTGAAATAACTAAATTCTAGGCCATTTGATCAAGGAGTGAATTTATTCTGGTTCTCCTAATTGTAAATTCAATTAATTCATATTCTATTTTTTCTACTCTATAAAATCCATCAAAGACAGCAAGCAGTTGAGCAATGGAAGATACTCTACATGGAGTTATATCTTCTATGTTTACTGTTCAACAAACACGATGATTCTCCACAGTTAAACCATTGCCAATGCAAGAATTGAATACAACACTATACAACTATACAAGTCCATGTGTTAATGGCAGTTAGAGTGTATTGCAACGGTGATTTGGTTTCCTCAAATTTCAAAACAACATAAAAATGCAAATTGAAGCTTCCTATGAACTTTGGTAAACCTCATCACAAACTAAACTTCCAAAGGAAGTAAAATTAATCAACCAAAAACCCGTAGTAGTACCAGCCACATCATTTGCTGCGTATCCCAAATTTTGATTATCCACATTCACAAAACAAATTGTAAACAATTGCCAAAAAAAATTGAATAAAATCATAAGGGACGAGTAAGAAAACCTGTAGGAGAAGACCAGGCAGCATGAAGAACACACTTTTCCTGAACATTAGAGCAAAACCCAACAGTAATTTTGTTAAGATCACCGCGAAGAATAGAGCCATTCCAAACGGAAGCACCATCACAGACAGTAACCTGACCAGCAAGGACAACATTAGGAGCAACATAAGCATCAACAGCGATTTTAGGGTTCCATTGACCTAAAGGAATCATCAATCTCTGTCCTCTATAGTCCCATTTCACTCGATCTGGGTTTTCAACAATCTCTCGCTTCGGAGATTGCTGGTGAGTTTCCACGGCGGCGGAGGCGGCCGATGAAAGAGAGCGCAGAGAACGGCGGTGGTGGTGGTGGTGGTGGTGAGGGGATACTGAAAATGAGGGAATAAGTTTTAGGGTTTTTCTTGAAAGCCTAGCTAATGTCGCCATTGTTGAAGTACAGGAGGAGAGATTTTGTATGGTGGAGCCTGAACACAAAGGGCAGTGGAAGGGGGTGTATTTTGCGGTGTTCTGATTTCGAAAGAGGAGACCGGTGAAAAAAAAAAATATTCCACGTGTAGAATCCAGTTTTAATGAAAGGCCAGTGATAACACTTTTTAAAAAAAATTTCACATGGTAGCATCAGTTTATGCACTATCTAATTGTCGTAGTATTTTCCGTTAAGTTTTTGTTAAATTCCGTTAAGTTCATTATTTTGTAAGTTTTTTTCCACATGGCATCCAGTTTTTGTTTAATTCATCATTTTAACGTTTTATTCACCATTTTAATGTTTAATTCACCGTTTAATTCATTAACACTCATAAATGTTTAATAATTATAAGAAACTATCTAATCCGGTTGAAACAAGTACTTATTCACCTATTTTTTTATACGTAAACCGAAAAATATATTTGGCGTCATTTTTACTTACTATAACGATTTTTTTCAAAAAACGGACGTTGCAAACTTGCAATTGTCCTTATGGGGTAACTCTTTCGAAAATCCGGTCGAAACAAGTACTTATTCGCCTATTTTCCGAAACGTAAACCGAAAAAAATATATGACGTCATTTTTATTCATCATGATGATTATTTTTTGAAAAAACGAACGTCGTTATTATCCTTATGGGATAAATCTTTCAGAAATTCGATCGAAATAAGTATTTATTCGAAAGAGTACTTATTGCGACCGATTAATTAAACATTAAAATGGTGAATTAAATGTTAAAATTATTTTTCCGTAAAATTATTTAACATTTATAATTTTTCCATATTATTAAACATTTATGGACGTTAATGAATTAATCGGTGAATTGAACAATAAAATGGTGAATTAAACAAAAACTGAATGCTACCATGTGGAAAAAACTTACAAAATATTTAATTAAACGGAATTTAACAAGAACTTAACGGAAAATGCTACGGCAATTAGATAGTGCATAAACTAGATGCTACCATGTGAAATTTTCTTTAAAAAGTGCTACCAATGGCATTTCATTAAAACTAGATGCTACCATGTGGAATTTCCCAAAAAAAAATTGTTTAGACAATTAGGAGAAATAATTATATATATTACTAATTTTACAAATTAAAATGTCAATTTGAAGAGTTAAAAGACCAATTTGAAAACTTAAAACAACAATTATAACGATTTAAATTTGACATTTTAAATTATGAAATCTGACAATTTCAAGACTCAAAAGTTCAATTTCAATATTTAAAAAACCAATTTTTAGACTTAAAAGACTAATTGTTAGACTTAAAATTTTCATTTCAACTTTAAAAGTATGATGATTCAAACATTAATATTGATATTAAAAACTTTGAAATTGACCTTTTAAGTCTTAAGATTAGATTTTTAAGTCTTAATATTGTCCTTTTAAATCTTAAAATTAGTATGTCAGAATATTCTAATAAACTTAATGGGTCTAGGCTAGTGGCACGGATAAGGCAGTTTCACATGAGAGTTTATGTTGATTTTTAGTAATAGAAATTTATTTTATTTATTAAAATTGATTTTTATTGATTGTTATTAATTTTATCGAATGTTACTAGTTTTTACCAACTAAAATTGATTGTAATTGATTTTTTGTTATAAATTATAAATTGGTTATACTGAATGCAACTGGTTTTTATTCAATGTAACTATGTAAGTGATTTTTACGGACTGTTATTGATTTTTAATGATTATTTATTTTTCGATGTGAACTAAATCGAGTCTTAATCTTTTAAATGGTGGAGATATTATAAATAAATTGTTTACTTAAGAAGATGAGAATAATAAAATATGAAGTTAAGAATAATTTGTAATGTTTTTTTTTCAAACAACTTTCAGCTATTAGCTAAATTTTACAAACAATGGATTAGCATAAACCTTTGAATGTGTGAGTCTGATTTTAACCTAAATAAAGTAATAAATATACACAAATATGAAGAATTACGAAATATAAGAAACATTTTGGATGCAAATCATGAACAATTGAAGATGATGAACGATTGTTCGTGAGGTCTTACGAAAATTGACACGCTGTTAAGTGTGATTATGATATACTCCTTTCGTTTTCTAACGTTCTTCCTATTTAGAATATGCCAACAATATTAACGAATTTATTTTCTTTCTAGTAATTAACATGGAAATTCCCTAACACTAAAATTTGTTATGCTAGTATAGGTTAATCACTAACATTATCATGGATATATATTTTTTATCGGATATTCTTCCATTATCAATTTGTTGGCCATCTTTCACCATAATTTATCTCTACAAATTCGAAAAAACCTATATATATATATATATTTTTTTTTTATAAAATTTGACTAATTGACATTTCTTTTTTGATTTATCATATTTATAAATTAGCATTATTGGAAAAATTTATGCATTGATTGATGCCATAAATTACTATTATTCTTATTAAACTATCATATCATACAATTATATAAATAAGTTGTTAAATAACAAATGTCATATTTATAACACTCTTGCCAAATGGCAAAATATAATAAGTGTTGTGCTTATGTGGCATTAACGTTACAATTTCCACTACCCGCCCAAGCCAACCCATAAATAACTTTAGCTACTGAAAACTAATTATTTTGATATAAAATAATAAAATTATCATTCATAAAAAATAATCACAAAAATGTAATAATAATATATATTTGAATTAATATAACAACATAAAAACTCAATTTATTTTAGATTTAATAATATAAAATTTTTACGTATTAGTTTTGAGGTTTTATTTTGCCATTTGAGTTTTTATGTTGTTATAATAATGCCAATTTTTTAAAGATTTAAAATATTCAATTCTATGAAGAGGGCTCTGCTGAAGGTGCTGAAATCGGTGCGCTTGCTTGGGCTATGTCCATTGCGAAAGATCAGAAGTGGGAGCATGTTATGTTCGAAGGAGACTGTAAGGAGATCATCGAGGCGGCTAATTGTAGGCGGTTTAGGGGCTTCCATACTCAAGTCTTGGTCGGCAATTGTATCTTTTATAGCAAGTTGTTTAGCTCCTGTTCGTTTTTGTTTTGTTTACCGCGAATGTAATAATGTAGCGCATAGGCTCGCTAGATGGGCTGTTTCGAGTCCTAGTGACGAGGTTTGGGTTCATTCTCCCCCGACCTGGCTGGTGACGCTTTATATTCTGATTCCATTTTATCTGATGCTTAGCATTTTTGCCCTCTCAAAAAAAAAAAAATTCAATTCAAACTTTAAAATAACAACTTTAATATTATGGGTTGAGCGTGTAAATATTAATGGTACATATGAGACCGTCTCAAAGCAGATTTACTGAACCTAACAAAAGTCGAAGAAAAAGAAAACGAAAAAAAAAGAAAAAGCAACATTCGATCAACCATCCATCCCACAAATTCAAACAAGTCTTCCTCCCATTTTTTTTGCCCCAACAATTTTCTCCTCCTTTCAAACGCGTCGTCGGTCGACATATTCTCCGGGAATCATTTCTCATCTTCCCGATCATTTCCCGGCCGCCGATCATCTTCTCGTTCTCTCATTTCTCCTCGTTATTTATTTGATCATTTCGCTCTATATCTGGCAGCTCCGCCTCTAAATTCCTCGATTATCAGGTAATATATTCGTTAATTTATCAAATTTTATATATTTTGATTTTTATTTCCATTTTTCCATTTGCTGCAATCATTTTGAGCTTATTTTCTGCTTCAGATTACTGTTTTGCGCCGAGTTGATCAGATTCGGTCCTCTTTGATATTTTTTCAAGATTGATGGTTAATTGATGGCTGTTTTCTGTTATTGATGGATTATTGTTTATTGATTGCATCTATATTGGTTGTTTGTAGTGTTGATTTGAGGAGAAATGTCAAGTCAAGGCCGGAAAAGTTTATCGTCGTCATCTTCACATGCCAAGAACAAAGCCGTTGAAAATGGAGGTCTATCTGATGCTGCTCGAAAGCCTTTCCCTTCCTCACGCACTACGTATGATTAACTTCACCTCTTTCAATTACCTTTAGTGTTTCGTTACAAGGTCTTATTATTTTTTTGAGAAATTCCACGTGGTGACCTTACCTTGAGGTTTTGCACATAAAAACATTAGCAAACGTTAATTTCGAAGTATTAGGGTTGTTGTACGCCTATTTATACGTCTCACCATTTCAAATGTCACCAGTTTCAACCTTTTTCATAACATAAACCCCAATTCTACCATTTTTCATCCAAATCATATATTTTCCCCCAAATCCAAAGATGGTAGAGTTAGGTTTTATATTTTGGGGAAAAAGGTTGAAACTAATGACATTTGAAATGGTGAGTCGTATAAATAGGCGTATAACAACCTTAAAGCTTCGAAATTAACGTTTGCTAATGTTTTGTTAACATTTTATGTGCAAAAAGGTCATGGGGGAACAATTTGGTAAAGCTCAGGGATACCGCGTGGATTTTTTTAAAAGTTTTGGTTACTACGTGGAAAACCCGAAATCTCAGGATTACCGCATGAAAATTCCCTACTTTTATGTTCATCAAAAAGATACCATTATTCATTAACCAAATGCTCCACAAGAGATTTTCATCAAAGCAAAATTAATCGTCATTTGCGAAACTTGTTTTGATCAAATATTTTGCCAAGGAAATGCAAAAACATACCCTTAAACTTGTTACCTGCAGTTTCCTGTCATTTATTTTGTTGATCGTTCATCATAGTTTTTAACGTATATTTCTTTCACATTATCAGGCACAATAACTATGGTATGGCCACACTTTATTTTTGGGCAAAATTTAACACTGATGTATAACCGAGTTAGACACAAGTACTTGTGTCCGAGTAACATAGCCCATGACAGACACACAAATATGGAGATTTTATTCAAACTCTTTAGAAACCTTGGAATTGTTTGAATTATCCTACACGGATAATTTGTTTTTGCAATGTTTTTTCTTTACCTTTGAGATATGTCAAATTATCCTTTTTTATATAGAGAATTAGATTGTAGTAACAACTAACGAGGTATATTGGAGAGTGGGGTAAATTGGTTTATGCCATTGGATTTTGATTGGTGTTTTTGATTGATGCCTTCAACCACCAGTTAGTGATTGTGATGGCTGTTCATTGAGAATCTCAACTCTCATTCATTATTTGTGCTTCATTGAAATATCTTATTCTAATATGGGTTGTATGACTACGATATTTACACATTATTACACTATTACACTATAGTCAAGTATTTTTTCGCAAGGCTTATTAGGGTGGAAGTGGAATAGGAGGCAATAGTCTTTACACATGGGTGATGGGAGTATGTGGTCAGTGATCATGTTTATTGTAAAATGGCTTTTTGAAATTTTGGGCTTAGCTTCCCATCGCTTATAGGTTTCGTTATGCTTTAAGAAAAATTACCTAAAATAATCCAACTTTTTACTGATTTTCCTTCAATAATCCCAACTTTTGATTAACCATGAATAATTCAATTATAAGGGATGCTTGCTAAGAATGCGCTAAGGTAATCTCTTACCTATACAACAAGTTATTTTGCATAAACAAATAAAATGTAAACAAAAAGTCAAATTGTAAATATCAAAAAAAAAAAATTATCAATAGAGGAATCGAGTAAGTTTATTTTTTGATTTTAACTTTTACATTCTAATATTTTTGATTTTGATTTTACTTTTTTTTTTTGTGAGTGGCAATTAACCTGTAAAAACTGGTCACCATTTGGGCAATAATGTTATTGGGTAAGTGAGTAAGCTACCCTAAAATTCGGATTATTCATGGTTAAACAACAATTTGGATTAATTTAGGAAAATCAATAAAATGTTGGATTATGCTAGGTAAGCCTATGCTGTAATTTATTTCAATGAGAGGCCATGCATGAATAGTTGTCTAATGTACTTGGAATCCACTTTTCCTTTTAATGCCAGTATATATATTGCATAAAATAATCTCTTTAATTCAACCAAAATCCTCATATTGGAGTAAATAACGAATTTGTTGGTGTGCAAGTGGTCATCAATGTCAATTTAAGTTTCTTACGTGAACGGTTTTAACTGTTTATTTCTTTTTATTTTTGTTCCTTAATACATATCTCTCGAAGAGTGGTTTTATTTTAATTTTATGTATACGACTCTTTGATTTTAAATTACTATCCTTCGACCTTTGCTCCATGTCTACTCTTGTTGAATCAAATATCTTTCATTTAAAGCTGCTACGATGTGATCAATCGCCATAGTTATAAATTTACGCTTTTGATCTTTCATGGTTGCCTTCCAAATTGTCTTTACCTTTGAGGTTTATTAAAAGCTTTCCTATGAAGTTTTCCTAATTATACATCTAAATTATAATTTTCCCATAAACTATAAATAATCCACCAATATGCAACTAAATTATACATCTGATTTACCTTTGAAGGCCTAGCCTAGTTTAGTTGGCCTATCTAAGTTCAATCGAATTTACTTTATGTGCTTGGTTTTGCCTTTGCCCTTCATGCATGATATATATGTAAGAAGTAAGAATGGATTTTATGTTAATATATGTTGTTTAGGATATCCATTGTGTTGACCTTAGCAAAGCCGCCACAATTTTTCCTCATATAGTAGATACAATATTACATGCGCAAAGTAGAAAATGATAAAAAAGATGCTTTACTATTTAGAGAAAGAGAATGTAAAAGTGTCAGAGTTGAGCCTTTTGTTTGTTGAGAGTGTGTTAGGCATATGTATGGGACGGAAGGGTAATCTAGAAATTCATTCTGAAAAGTGTAGGCATTCTCTCAAGAGTACATGCCTCATGACAGTGTGCATATCTGATGATTTTTGCCATTATCAATTTTTCAGTCTCTATTAATACTCTTTCTTTGTTCTCAATCTTCTCTCCTTTTTTCCAATCTCTTCTCCTTTGGTTTTTTGTCTATCTTAATTTTAGTTTTAGTACTCAATTCAATTTGATTCATCACCTTTTCTAGTTTGTTGTTGTCAAAACATTGTAAGTTAGCTACTTATATTCACTTGTATTGTTGTCATTAGAGAATTTTTGAAAGTTTTTAATGTATGTTTTTTTTTACTTATAATTTTAGTTATAGTACTCAATTTAATTTGATTCATCACCTCTTCAGTTTGTTGATTGGTAAAACATTGTATGTTAGCTGCTTATATTGACTTTTTATTGTTGTTCTTAGAGAATCTTTGAAAGTTTTCAAAGTATGTTTTTTAGTTAAATTGAAGCATACGACTATCAAATTTATATAGTTTCATAGGATTTATGACATTTTTCTTCGTTTTTGTTTACACAAAATGTATAAACTTTGTTCTTCTTTCTGTAGAACTAAAACGTGATTGAGGAAATGATCACAATAATGTAGTAACAGTGGTGATGCGGTTGTCATACCACCAATATTGGTCCTAATCATGACATACTTTATAACTCTGAAACACATTTATTACACATGTACACATGGTTATCAGAATTTCGATTCTGATCAGCGATTCTACGATCCAAAATTAGGCGACCGATCCGGATCGTAGGTAGGATCTTAATGTTGGTAGAATCGTACGATTCTACATAACTCCAGGATTTAAGTGGTAGGATCATAACACTATTCTACGATCCTACGATCTTACGATCCGATTCTATAAGGGTAGTTTTAATTGTAAAAAAATTTAATATAATCTAGATTTTACTTATGTATATAGATGTATATATCTAAACAATTATATTAAAATGACTAAAATTCAAGTTTTTCTTGATTCGCATTTTAAAATTGATTTGTTAAAAGGTATTCTTTTACAAAATTTAATAATTGAAGTCAAATAAGTATAAATTTATACCTTAAAACTAAAAAAAGAAAGAACAAATACAATTGAAAATCAGTTATCTAAAGCATATTAATGCATATCTGTAGGACCACACGATTCTACGATCCGATTCTATCGATTTTGATCCAACCCCTCAACGATCCTACGTAGAATCCCGATCCTAACAACCTTGCCTGTACACTAGTTTTGAAAACCTTTATGACCCGACAGGCACCACAGGTTTTGAAAATCTTTATGACGTGATTGACATGATACGTTGGGATCTTGTATTTTAATTATGCTTCTCCATGAAGAAGACACAACGAAAATGATTTAAATAACTTCGTTTTGTCCTCTTTTCTGTTCTTTCTATGGTTTTCTGTGGCTATTACTTGTCCATACTTTGAAATCTCAAATATGTACTAGTACATGCATGTTTACATGTGTGAACATCAAGTATGTCGACACATTGTATTTTTGATTCTATGTCTTTTGTCGTGGATTATAAATCTTTGGCCTTTTATTGAGCAAGAAAACCTGAAAGATTTCATATGATAAAATCTACATGCAATAAGCATTTTTGTCCAAGTGTTTTAAGTGGTCATGCATCTAATGCACATAGTGCGTGGGATACAAATATGGATCTACATAGAGAAGTTAGCATCATTTCCATCTTTTGGCACCACTTGGGAAAGGAATTTATTACTTCGTTTATGCAGGGGATTAACTGGAGAACGGACAGTAAAGCGCTTGCGACTATCAAGGGCTCTTACCATTCCTGAAAGCACAAGTGTTTATGATGCTTGTCGTAGGATGGCTTCTCGCAGGGTGGATGCTGTATTATTGACTGATTCAAATGCTTTACTCTGTGGTATTCTTACAGATAAGGTTAGTTGTTGCCTTTCTTTCTATGACATTACTTGTAAAAATAGGAGGTTCTGTGATGTTTTTCTACATATGGAATTTGCAAGTTTACTGGTAAGTTAAAAAAACCTTATTATGTTTTAAGGATATTGCTACACGAGTTATTGCTGAAGAGCTGAATCTTGAAGAAACCCCTGTTTCAAAAGTGATGACAAAAAATCCTGTATTTGTTCTTGCCGACACTTTAGCCGTGGAAGCCTTGCAAAAGATGGTGCAAGGTAAAGACATTAAGAATCTATTAATGTAAAGTAATTTGGAGATTATGTCCACCTGATTTTAAATACTACATTGCAGGGAAATTTAGGCATTTACCCGTAGTGGATAATGGAGAGGTTATAGCTTTGCTTGACATAGCAAAGTGTTTATATGATGCCATTGCCCGTATGGAGAGGGCAGCTGAAAAAGGAAAGGCCATTGTTGCAGCTGTTGAAGGTGTTGAGAAAAATTGGGGCTCAATGGTGTCTGGTTAGTTTCTAGATGCATTGATAAATTAGGCTTATAGAAAATCATAATCTTTTTTCTTTCAACATTGGTGATGCATTTGTTATTTTTCTTTCTTCTTGCACTTACGTTTCCACCCCCTCGTTTTTTTGTGTTTGGATCTAGGCCCTAATACATTCATCGACACACTAAGGGAGCGAATATTTAGGCCTTCATTGTCTACAATTCTCTCTGAGCATTCAAAGTAGGTAATATCTCTTATTTGTTCAGAAGTTCCATTGATATAATTGGCATTCAGGGTACTTATATGACTGATTTTAAGTATGTTTTCTCAGGCTCCTAACTATATCACCAACTGACACTGTCTTAGAAGCAGCAAAGAAGATGCTTGACTTTCGTGTTAGCTGTGCTATTGTGACTGTTGAAAATAAGCCAAAGGGCATTTTAACGTAAGTTCTTTTCACAAGATAGATTTTCAAATGGTGATTATTGATCAATTTTTGTAGGGGAAATGATATACTAGCTCTTTCTCAGAGATATGTTCCAATGTGATTAAAAACAATAGACTCATATAAATAAATAGGTGGAACATATCTTTGTGATGGAGGGAGTATTGGTTTTATTACTGCACTCTCACGTTTAGGCAATCTCAATTTCCTATCAACTTACCGTTTGTTTTTGCATTCTTTCAGTTCCAAGGATATATTGATGCGGGTTATTGCACAAAATCTTCCTTCAGATTCAACACTTGTTGAAAAGGTATATACTGCTGTCAATTTCCGGACGGTCAACTTTATTGAGTATCGATTTCCGATGAAAGAAAGAATCTTATGCTCTTTGTATTACAATTGATCTTATGAATATGCAGATCATGACCCCTAATCCAGAATGTGCAACGGTTGATACTCCGATAGTTGATGCTTTGCACACAATGCATGATGGGAGATTTTTGCATTTGCCTGTTGTGGATAGAGGTATAGCTGATTTAGGGGTAACTTAGTAACTAATGTTACTTTCTTATTCTTTTCTCATAACTTAGCTATTTGGGAACAGATGGACACGTTGTTGCTGTTGTTGATGTAATTCACATCACCCATGCAGCTGTTGCCACTGTGAGTCAGCTCTTTTACTTTCTTACACCACATGTGATTTTATTTATTCTGCTATTTTGCAAGCTAGTAGATATTATCTTCTGGTTATAAGCTTTTCCATTTTTAGAAGCTTCACATCTAATACGTTCTTGTTAGGGTCAGTGTTACCATCTCTACACATTGATGGGGTATTTACGGGGGATGGATAACATTTAAAAAGTAATTATGGTTCTCGTGCAGTACACATGAAACTCTATATCCTCCATCTTGGTTTATAGGGAATCCCCTCTTAATTGAGTGTGAGGATGTATTGCTAGGAAATGGTATCCACAAGATTGACTGGTTCATAGCTGCAATTCATCTTTTTACATACAGAACACAGAAAAATCCTGCCTAGCTTCCATAAGGAGGAGAGGGATGGTTGAACTTTGTTTTGAAACATTTAGGGCATATATTAGTGATTTACAAGTTTCGTTGAAGGATCTGATCTTCTGTATATGTGATTTGGCCAAACTTTGTAGCATTGTTTCTGAGTTTTATGCTAATGGCTGAGGCACCTACTGGTGTTTCTCTGGGTCTCTTCGTGAATATTAAATATTCTCTCCATGATGCCTTTGATAATCAGGTCGGCAATACTGGTGGGATAAATACTGAGGCTACTACCAATATGATGCAAACATTTTGGGATTCTGCTATGCAATTGGGGCCTGCAGACGACGAAGAGGATTCGAGGAGGTAAAGGCTTTGACAATGTGTCTCTTTCATTTTGAATTGAAGGAAAAAGTGACAATAATTGTTTCAACTATGCTCATCCTTCTAAAAAGAGTCCCACCTATATTACTATTAAGTGTTCCCAAAACTGACCCTATTAGAAAAGGTTTAATACACCATTTGGTGCGTTCTCATTGGATCTCTTCAAGTATTGTCATGGGGTTCTGTTGCTTTTCCTTTGCTTCCGACTTAGACATAGTGGTTAGCAAAGAGTCTCATATCTATTGTCACTGCCTTGCTATGAAGGATGAGCCTGCTTGTTGGTCACCGTTACTAGTATGGCCAAAGAAGCTATAAACATGCTATTTCTCTCTCTTCTTACTAAGTTGTGGCCCACAGGAAAGATAAGGAAGTTTGTGTGGGATTAGACCAGGTCAATTAATGAGTTAATGAAAAATTACCTTTTGTGAATGTTGAAGGTCTAATTGGAACCATTTTTGGAAGAGACAACTTAGGATAATTGTTAATTGATGAATAATGGGTAATGAGAGAAGGATGCACATAGTTGCAGTTGTTCTTGTCAATTTTTTTGAAATATTGCTAACATATTTGATAGCTGTTCATCTAATCTCAGTGAGGGATCCCTTAAATTGGCATCTGAAAGTGGTGACACAACAAAATCCTTTCTCACATCTTCGATTCAACCAAATAGCTTTGCCTTCAAAATAGAAGACAAGAGAGGCTGGATGCATCGATTTATATGTGGTAAGTCATAACTAATTAGTATTGGTATTGTTTCTAATGATTAGAAGACTAACAATTTTTTTGGTAAGTAGGGGAGGCATGGACCAAGTCCATTTTTGTGGTGGAGAGTGTTTTTAATTTTATCTTTGACGCTTTTCTAATGTTATATGCATGCAGATACTCAAAGTTTGACCGATCTCATTACCTGCATTCTTCAAAGAGTGGGTGATGATATTGATCACAACAATTTGCCTCAAATTTTGGTAAATTTTTTGTTCATGTTTTGGGTTTCTTGATTACCAATGAATGGTTTTAATACGTTCTTGAGCATGTTTCTAATAGTTGTGTTTACTTACAGTATGAGGATGAAGATGGTGATAAAGTTGTCCTTGCTACCGATAGTGATCTTGTTGCAGCTGTAGATCATGCTAAGCTAGCTGGGTGGAAGGTGATACTTGCTTCCTTATTTAATTGTTCATTTTAAACCATACTTCCTCATATATTGGCTATCAAACTTTGAAAATTGTAGTTTTTTTTTCTTCTTTTTGGAATGGTTTAAAACCTGGATGCTTGAATCTTTCCTTGTTCAATACAACATATCCATCCACTTTTGTGATGGTGCAGATGATGAGATCTAATTAAATAGAAAAGGTTGAGAAATGAGTTCTTGAGGAAGGCCCACTTTTCAACATAGTGTAAAAATAAGGTCGCATCGCATCGTATTGACTGGGTTGTAAATGTTTAAAAATAAATTAATATTTCTTGTATTGGCGTTAAAAATCCTAATTCGGGGCTGTTAAAGGGATATGTCATGCTTTGAGCATATATTTGGCGTTATGATAACCACATCATTCTCGTGACCGCATCACCATGTTGTTACTGCAATTGCGAATGCTACAACATTTTTGCACCATGTTTCTAACTCTTGAAAGCCTTAGATGAAGATTGAAGACGATGACTAATGAAAGACGAGTCATGAGAGACATAGCATGATGTGAAATTTTATGTACCGAAAGCGCACGGTGTACGTGTTGCGCGGTTCAAACACAAGGAAGCTAATTTATATATTCCCGCACTACTCTAGATGCTAAACATTGAAAAAAAAATATATGATTGATATTTTTCTTTTTTTTTTAATCTAAAGTACTAAAAATTGTTATTTAAATAGGTTCAAACTATATAGTAAAAAGGTCTAAGACATAGAGAATCACCTAATATACTGTTGGAAAGCTCTTGAAGTCTAGTATCCAAATTCTCCCCCCACACCCCCTTCAAATTTGCCATTCAAACAAAGAAAAACACATCTCTCCAATTCTCCTCCGTTCCGTTCCTTTCAAATCCCTCAATCCAGAAAAGTGTGTGCAATGAAAAATTTATTTTTTTAACCAATAATAAAATACTATTATGAGAGTACAACTTTGCAAGCACTATAGTACGATCCTACAACGTAGGAATTTAATAGTGTTGTGAAAATTCTGGGGTTTTTAATTTTATTAATTAAATAGTATTAGTCGGGTTGGTTAAGTGGGTCTCTGATATTTTACTTTATAGTTCAAAAAGTACAATACTTCACTAGTACTTCTAGCCTTCTAGAGTTTTAATGTAATTATGAAAATATTAAGGTGTTTATATAAATAGATAATTTTTAATTCTAAATTCTTTCAATTTATGTATGAAAGTTATATTTCAAAAGTATAATATATCGCGATCGGCTCCACAATAACCACATTTTATCCGTTCTCGCAACTCGCTAACGCGACCGCGTTTTTACACGATGCTTGGTATAGGAAAGTTCTACACTCAAGTGGTATAGGATAACGCTTTGTTACTTGGATGTGGCTGGCCTGTGTTTGACACGACATGGACATGAACATAAATCTGGATGGATTTGACAATCTACTTAGACACATCACAAGGGAAGAAAAACCCTACTTTTTCAAGTCAAACGGAAACATTTATCATATTGCTAACGAAAAGTTAGGATTTATAGTAGAAAGGTGAACCTGTGATCTTCTCCAACGTCTTGTATGGCTGCCATGATTGTTTTTCTCTCTATATCTTACAATAGACGAAGATGGTAACTGCTAATTTTATAAAGAGAAGATTGAGAAAAAAGAGAATAGGGGCAAGATAGAAGCGATTAAAAGAAGGAATTGCTGATTGAAAGAAGGAATTGCTATCACTTCTTTAAGTGGTGATTGAAAAAGAATGTATTTGTTAATTCCAATGGATTTAATTCATTTCAATTCATTATGTTGAGAAAGAAAGTTCCCAAATGAAATGCAAATGAGATAAGAGTTAAATTATAGGCTAGTGGTGAGAGAAGCGACCAAGAGCAGGCCATCACATCACAATTTGTTTTCTTTCCTTTGGTTTTTTCAAGAATTGACTTAATGCTGTTGTGGTCCTTCGTGCAAGTATATAATAATCAAAAAATTTGTTTTTATACATGCTGGTGTATCTGTGTTCAAATTTCGGACAGTGTCTCCATCTCCATAAATTCCAAGCACTAACGAGTTGATTAGTATAACCAGTCTTGTACGTTCAGTAACATTGATTTCTCTATATCTTCATCTTTCTGTTTGTATGTTTTGAAACTAATCATGTATGTTTTGTAACTTTTGATTTTTCTATCCTCATCTTGTGCTTTCGGTTTCCCTCCTTCAAAATTGCAAGTTCACAAACATACACCATTTTAGCTTTTAGTTTAGTTTAAACAATCTCAGCGAACTATATGCTTCACATCTATAGTAAAGTGTCGAACATATTTTAGATCAAAGGTCAATTTGAAACAGTTTTGTTGCTAACTCCCAGGAAGGTTGGCTTCTTCAAAACTGCTTCAAACAAATCTCATTTGTTGTTCTAAACGTGATTATTAGGTTTACAACAGTCTCCATTGGAAAATGTTCAGTATAATACAATTTAGTAATTTTTCATGGCATAAGCGCCTGACTCTTGAAATTAAACCTTTCGTTTTGTTTCAAGAGGATCTGATTTATTTTGCTTTTGTACAGGGATTAAAGCTACATTTAGATTATTCTGGCTCACGACGTCGTAAACATGCTTCTGGATCTGCGAGCTTAGACTATGCTCAGGCTGATGCTTGGGCATCTGCATACAAAACAGTTGCAGCTAGTGCTGCACTTGTTGCTGGATTGGGCGTCCTTGCTTATTTGAGGAGAAGTGGATGATAAGCATACTTCAGTTTTGGTAATGAAGGCTCTTTGATTCAGCAGCAAATACAAGAATATTTCATTGGCAGGACCAAGTAATGAGTTGCAATTCTTATTCATGTCGATTTTTTGTCGGCTAACTGTGTGATTAGCCATGCGTGAAACAAATGACAGATTTGTAAATGTTTTATGGAAGAATATAGCTAATAAAAATCCCAAATGCATGTAATTTCGTACTTTTTAACAATACGAACAGAGCCAGCCGATGAGTTTTGATATATATGAAGCATTGTGTTGGTGTTTTGCTAGATTTTTGTTCGGAATGTCCATATTCATTTTTCCTTATGCGTGAATTTGCAAAAGCAAGCCTGAGCTGAATGTTAACTTTTCCCCTCTTTCTGCGAAATTTGTTCCACATTCCTTTTTAGTCAACCTTATCAAATTTGTAAATTTTTTATTATAACTACGATAAAGAATCTTTCTTTAATTTTCATGTTCATGTTTAAATTATTTTTCATTTCATTCCACATTTCTCCCACTGTTCTCTAAAATTTATTTATTTTTATTTCATTTTTCTTAGTTTTCCATCGGGGTAAATTTGGTGGGACAGACGGTTAGCTGGATTGTATTGATAATAAAGTAATAAATTATTTATAAATTATGAAAAATTATACATAATAATCCAATCTTTTATTGATTTTTCTAAATAATCTTAATTTTTGATTAAATATGAATAACTTCAACTCCAAGAGATAATTGCTAAGAACGCACAAAGGTGATTTTCATCTTATAGGACAAGTCGTTTTGCATAGAAAATAAAAAGGTACGAAAAATCCTTACATTATAAATAAAATTGAAAAAATAAAATAAAAAGAGAGATTAAGTAAGTTTCTTTAATTATAAGTTAAAATTTTTAATATATAAGTAAATAAGAAATTAAATTATAAAAAACTAGATATTTTAAAAAAAAGTAAAAAGAGAAATTGAATAGGTTTATTTTTAAATTTTGACTTTTTTTTTGTTTCTGGAAATCGATTCAAAATTTCTAATATTTTTTATGGCACTTAACCTGTAAGAATTGATCATTATTTGGGTAATAATATTTTTTGGAAGTAACTCTAAAAAATCTAAATTATACATTTTTTTTTGAACAATAAAAATCAATAAAAAAATAAATTTTTCATATATTTTTTACAATTTTCCCCCTTACATTATTTGCACTTTACTCTCCCTATTTCGAAATTTAAAGGCGGAAAAACTTTCTCCGGTAGACATAAACCACTCGCCACCGAACCCCAACTACCCCGCCTCTTCTTCTCTCGACTGCTAATTTCGCTTCATCTGCTGTGGTCTTCTTACTATCTCATGCCGATCAATCTACCTGTGGTTAGTATTTCTTCAATTTTACTTTTCCTTTTATTCAATTGGATGATACCCTAGTTTGGAGATTTCTGGTTACTTTTTGCTGATAAATTCTTTGACTGTTTGCACATATTTCTGTTTTAAGTTTTCGATTTGTTGCTGTGTCCTCAAATTTGGTGTTTTATGGCCGTATGCTTACATTAATCAATTGTTTTCCTGAAATTTTTGTTTCTTTTTCTTAAAGAAAGTTGATGCTTGCTTTTGGTTTTAATTAGGGTAAGGACGCGCGCTGTGTGACCAATTTGCTATTTGACTTAGGGCTTGAAATTTTTACTTCTTTATATGGCTGGTTTTTTCTTCTCAATATATGCCCTTGTTGTTATTGTTCTTGAAATTCCCTTATCTTCTGATGTTCTGATTTCGAGATGATAGAATTAGTTGAGAAATGGAGTTTGGGACTTGGCATATGTTGATTTTGAGGAGGAGAGGCTATGAAATTTGATACACCTATCAGATATTGATTCAACCCAAACTAACATAAGGGGGTCATGATACGGAATTTTGACCCATAACATGAAATCTACCTAACCAATTATATTCTTCTAACCTTCTTCGTAATTCGAGTGATTGAGAATAAACAATAGCTGTGTTAATCTCCGAAAATTATAACCTATAGGTAGCTTTATTGAAAAATATACATTCGGAGGATTAATTTTCAGCGGATCGAGTAAAGGTTGGTTAATTATTTAAAATTTCGTCTAATATTAAATAAATTAGGTTATCATCATTTTTGAAAACTTTAATGATATACAAAAGGAAAGTTTAGATCAATTGACCCATTGGGTCTACCCGAACTTGATTAAATTGATAGTTGCCAATTGACCCAACCTCAAAATGTCCCATCATGACATGACTCAAAAAAGCAACCCGTCTGAAAGATGACTCACCTGGAAAAGGTTTAAATTTGATTTTGCAACTGAAGGTGTTGTTGGATAATAATTTTCTTCATTAGATCTTTGGTGCTAAGGTATGCTCCTTAAAACTAATATCAGTTTCCACCTTAGTTCATTTTAGTTTGATTAAGCGCACCTTAGTTGTAGGCCAAATTAAGCCCAAACTAATCCCATAGGGATGTTCAACTAACATCATCCTGAACAACCTAAAATAATAAATTATGCTTCATTGGCTGAAGCTATCTCATTGTTCATTTGTTCCCTTAAACACATCATCGAAATATCAAATGTTGGACGTGAAAGTTTAAGACCCAATCCGCACCTACATTAAAAAAAAAATCAAGGGTTGGATATGGGATCCCTGTGGGTATATTTTACCAAGCAAGAGGCACTTGACCTTCATAAATCATATATTTTGTGTAAGAAGATTTACTTGTTTTTAATCCCTCTCAAAATCTTGGTCATCGTGAATATCATTTCTGGTGATATTTAATTTAGACTATTGGAGGGAGGGAAGCAATTTAATATCTGAGATTAAGCCTTTTCATTTATTTATTTGATCTCAAATAGTATTTGTTTACCTTCTTGGATTCCTCACTTTTTGCTTGTGAGTGATGACTTTCTTAGTTTATCCGTCTCTCAATCTCTCTCGTCCATAGTGCGGAACGTCAAATGAGTTGCGACTGTGTGGTAGCAGTTGCAAAACCATTTTTGTGATCATTGTGGCGGATGTTTCACAATTTTCACGATCTAAATCATGTTAGCACTATTTTCAAAAAACTTTACAATGCAGTCGTGATGCTGTGATCATGTGGCTGATATTTTGCACTATGTTATATTCTAAATCTGTTACGCCCTCTCTTTTCTCATACTCCTCAATCAATATTTGAACATACTTCCATACAAACATCAGAAATTTCAAGGTAGATTCAATAATTTTCTCATTTTTGAAATATTTAACTTATTGCCAACAATAGGAGTTCTTGCGTTTTTGCTAAATTTCCACTGAAATCGTATAATTATTGGGAAATTCCATGTGGTAACCCCGAGGTTTTGGGTTTTCCACGTGGTAACCAAAACTTTAAAAAAATCCACACGGTAACTCTGAGGTTTACGTAAATGTTCCATCATGACCTTTTTGCACATAAAAACGTTAGCAAATGTTAATTTTGAAGCTTTATGGCTGTTGTATGCATATTTATGCGACTCACCATTTCAAATGCCATCAGTTTGAACCTTTTTCCCTCAAAATATAAACCTCAAAATTACCATTTTTCATCCAAATCATTTTTTTTCTCTCAAATCCAAAAAAGGTAGAGTTTGGGTTTATATTTTGGGGGAAATGATTGAAACTGATGGCATTCAAAATGGTGAGTCGCATATATAGGCTTACAACAGCCTTAAAGCTTCGAAATTAATGTTTCCTAACGTTTTGCTAACGTTTTATGTGCAAAAAGGTCATGGTGGAACAATTTGGTAAACCTCAGGGTTACCATGTGGATTTTTTAAAAGTTTTGGTTACCACGTGGAAAACCCAAAACCTCAGGGTTACCACGTGGAATTTCCCATTATTTTATAACATATTTCACTGTTTTGATTCTTTTTGCTAAATTTTGATTTATGCAGAGTTGGAAGTATCTTATTTTTTTAAAACTTGCCTAGGACCCTTAGGGCAGTCTTGATAGGGCCGGGCAAACATTTTATAGCGCCTAAGTCAAATTTTAGAGCAGCTTTTGGTCTTAGTATGAAAAGGAGTCCATTTATTTGATGCAAATATGTTATCTCTCTCTTCTTTTTCTCTTTTTTTTTCTTCTTTTTATGGCAGTTTTTCTTATTTTCAGGAGATTTATATTTTTATCCTGTATTTTGGGGCGCCTCATATGTAATGGCTAGCACCTGGCGTGCACCTAGAGCCTAGGTTCAGGGGACTCTTGGTGCCTTATGGCACCTTACACCTTTCAAAACTAAGGGAAGTAGATTTGATAGTTTAGCTTATGATTTTATTTTGCCACACTTGTCATCCGATTTTGAAATAGTATATTTATTCTCCTTCTACACTCACTTGATTTTATCATTGATGATGTGAAATATGGTTTGAGATTTTAGGATGTTCAAATATTTATTGAGCCTTCTATTAAACTTACAATAGAAAGCGTAAAAGGCTTTTTAAGTTTATACAGTGTAGCGTCTCTTGAATCTATAATACGTTTAGTGGGAATGTTTTGAGAATGAATGACATTAAGAGGAAACTACCTAATACTATTAGTATGGTAAATTGGATGCTGGATGGTATCTCAATTTTTTTTTCTTGAGAAAGATTCAAGCATTGATGCATTTGTAAATGGGTTCCAAAATAGCAGTTTTCAATAAAAATCAAAAACACTGGTTTTTGTTATCTGAGTATAATTTGTACAGATATCAGTGGAGTCGTATCATATTCTGAATTTGTTATTTTATTTGGTATCTTATGTGTTTTTATTCATGAAATCAATCCTATGAAGGTCTATTTTGTTCTGTTTTTGTGAATATTTCTGTTATTTTTTTAGAAAATAAATTTGTGTTTTCTTGAGTTTGTATTTGTGAATTCCTGACTCCGGAGACATTCCTTTCTAATTGCAGATCTGGCTGTTCTGGAATTTACGGACATGATAGCTTGAACATTCTTTGATCTGCTTGGTGAGTGCAGAAGTTCCTCTCTTTAACAGCAAAGTGATGTACTCATAGCCTTGTTGCATTATCGGTTGACTGGTAATGCCATTTCTCCAATCGAACGGAGAGGAGATGGATCAAATGTTTCTGATGATGCTTTCACATCTGCTTCACTTGCAGAACTACTTGGATCCCACCTCTTCTCTCTTCTCATCCGATGCCACTTCCTTCTCAACCTCTTCCACCACCTCACTATCCTCGCTTCTTAACTCCTCCTCTGCTGCCCCTCTTCTTTTCTTCACAATTGCTTCAGTCCTCTCCTTCGTTGCTGGATCTCGTCCATCCTTATCATTGTCCTCTCCTTCCTCCTCACGATCTCCATCTCGTTCTCGCTCATCTTCCCCATCCGACCATTCCCTCTCGGCCTTCCGCGCCCTCTCTACTGAGCTCATCTGGTCCATGGATGCCCCTGTCCGTGATGCACAATGGCGTAGGTCCTATGGCCTTTCCTATCCTGTCTTTACCACCGTTGTTGATAAGCTCAAGCCCCACATAGCCCAGTCCAACCTCTCCCTCCCACCTGATTATGCTGTTGCTATGGTTCTCTCCCGTCTATGTCATGGCCTATCTTCGAAAACCCTAGCCAAACGCTACTCTTTAGACCCATATCTCGTTTCCAAGATTACTAACATGGTCACTCGTCTCCTGTCAACCAAGCTCTACCCTGAATTCATCAAGATCCCTGCTGGTCGCCGACGCCTTCATGAGACCACCCAGGCATTTGAAGAGCTTACTTCTCTGCCTAATATGTGTGGCGCTATTGATTCTACTCCTATTCGGCTCTATCGCCTCCCTACTGATGTTGCCGACCCTTCATCTTATCAGTGTCGGAATGGTTTCCCTGCCATTCAGCTCCAGGTGGTAGCGGACCATAAGAAGATCTTCTGGGATGTTTGCGTCAAGGCCCCAGGGAGTGTCGATGACGCCACTCATTTCAGAGATAGTGCTCTCTACAATAAGCTCATGTCTGGTGATGTCGTGTGGGATCAAGTCGTCAATGTGAGGGGACATCCCGTGAGGCCCTACATAGTTGGGGATTGGTGTTTCCCACTGCTCTCCTTCCTTTTAACCCCATTCTCCGGTAATAACAGGGGTTCCCCAGCCCAGAACGCATTCGATGCTGCCTTAATGAAGGGTAGGTCAGCTGCGATCGAAGCCATTGAACTCCTCAAAGGGAGGTGGAAAATTTTGCAGAATCTGAACGTCGGTCTACATCATGCTCCTCAAACCATTGTGGCTTGTTGTGTGTTACATAATCTGTGTCAGATTGCGAGGGAGCCAGAACCCGAATATTTCAAGGAGCCCGAGGAAAGTGGGTCTACCCCACGAGTGTTGGACATCGAGAGATCATTTTACTATTATGGTGAAAACTTGAGGCAAACGTTGGCTGACGATCTGCAGCGGCGATTGCCATCTAGATGAAACGTAGGCGTACGAAGTTTACAGATTCTAAGAGGGTAGGCAGATTGTATTAGCAGTAGTGATTTCTCATGAACTCATCTTTATATACGGTTGCTTGTAATGCCTTAAAATTATTCTGTTAGTTTTAGCATTCCTTAAGCTGTAATGTCTAATTCTAACAAATAGTTTACTGAATGAATGAATTCTCATTTATCAGTAGACCCGTCAAATCTTAACCTGGATTCCACTAATTCTTTATTGAGACTGTTTCATTTCAATTGGGTCAGCTCAACTATTTGAAAAAACTACTTTTAGTATGAGTGTGAATTTAGATTTTATTGATTTTATTTATTAATGGACTGCTTATATGCGCCCGTCTCACGATGAGATGGTGTCATACACGACTTGCTGCCTAGATATTAGAATGTTACTTTAGATAATGCTTAATTTATTCAAAATTCTGAAATATTAAAGCTGATAAGAAATAGTTCAGCCTAAACTTGATATTGTCATATCGTTTATGAATTATGACAAGCGATTTTATACCTTATATAACAAAAATTACTAATCAATAACCGTGATTTGTAAATCACTATAAAAAGACAAAAAATTAATATTAAAATAAATAAAATCAAAAAAAAATAAATAAAATTCTCACCCTATCATATCCTACCACACAAGGATGATTTATTAACCTTACAAATAATCGTTATTTATTAAGACATTCTCCTTAAATAATACTTTGAATTAACTCTAAATTAAAGAAATATATGACTAACTTTTAAAAATGATGGATGCATTCAGACACTCTCAAATCTCAATCAAGAAGATCCAAAACTATTCTTACGCGTTTTACGTCCTCCTCAAGTGTGTCACCCCATTTTTGTGGCCTTTTTTTTTTGGAAGAGATACGGATTTGGATTGTCGGTTATTCTTTCTCATCTGAACTCTATTTTCAAACGAAATATTAAATTGATGATGATGACGTGTAACCAAATATGCCAACACATCAATGAGGGAAGTTGCAAAAAAAGTTCGATGAATTTCTATGTGATCGTCTTACTCTCAGATACATTCATATAAAAAGTCAAGATTTAAAAAATGAGTGTTTCACAAATTATTGTATATGAAGTGATCTCATAGTGAGACACGCCTTGTTTTTAGATTAAATAGTTCAACTAACATGAATTATGAAAATACGACTCCCTATTTTGAGGACGTCTTGTTTTGAGAATTATGTTTAGAAGATGCTTTCTTTGTGATATTTTTATATTATTTGCTTATTCTTTTCAAATTTTCGCATTAAGCTTTAATAGGCAGGCCTAAGAGCTCAGGAGACCGACTGTTCTTCATTTATGGTAACCCTTATTTTGGTATCTTGAGTTCCATCTTAAGTCATGGAATCCTTTTCTTTTACTTCCATTATAGTATGTTCAAGTCCTCGAACTTCTATACGATTTATGATGGCATCTTCTTTTCTTTTTAAGAATTTGTCTAGTTAAGTATAATATGTTGAATTGTCTTTTGCAATCTCTAACTGTACATAATTAAAAATTATAGAAAGTTGATATAAATAATCTTTGTATTGAGACGAATCAAACAAGATCCCACTTGACTATATTTTAACTTATAGATTAATGATAAAATATAAATTAAGAGTAAGAGATGAATAGTGTCCAAAAAGCAAATGAGACGTTAGTGCTAAATTGGAAGGAGTATATAAAAGATAAAGCTTTTACTCGATTATGAGTTCTTACTACATAAACTTGCATATTTATAAGAAAACTAGTATAAAACTCATGCAATTGCATATTTGAAATTTTTAGAATGAAATGTAACTTTTAAAATTATATTGTATTTAGTATAACAGGAAATCATTGTGATCCTGTGATGTTTTATCATAGGAAATTAATTGTTTTTTGACTGTTTTTATTTGTGATGTATATTATTTTCTTACAGTTATTGAATTTGCCTGTAGATGCAGTAATAAAGGAAAATAGTAATATTTTCTTACTAAAATAATTTTGGAAGGTATATTATTTTTCCATTCCATTATTTTAATATGTGATGTTATAACTATTGTATTAATGTATTTTTAGAAATAAATTGTTTTACTATTAAAGGACCAATAATCTTGCTGCATTTGACAAATGACTGTGAGACAATCATTCATCATTTAACAGCAAAATTATAAAACTGTATGATTCTACCTACAATACATTAAAAGCATTCACATTGGTGTTAAAACATTAATTGCATTTCACACCATTTTTAACAATATTGTTATATATCTTTTATGAATCATGAGTTCATGACAAACAATTTTATACCTAAATCAACTCCAACTATGATGGATGCATTCATACACTTCCAAAGATCGTGTATGACAAAAACGACTCTCCCAACAGCCCAGTTCAATGATTTTAAATTTAAAAATAAGGCTGATGAGTGATGACTACTCAGTTACTTATTTTGCAAAATGGGTTGGTCTATATTTGCCCGTCTATACTATAAACGGTCTATAGCAAGAATTTGTGATCAATAAATTTGGAGAAAACTTAGTCTTACGCGTTTAGGTCCCCCCAAGTTGGCCCATTAGACTAACCCAACCATTCTCCAAATATGCCAACACATCAATGTGGCATGTGGGTAAGTCACATCAAAAAATCAGGAAATTCTTATATGAGTTCGTCTTATGGTGAGATAATTATATGATAAATCTTAATCTAAAAAATAAGCATTACTGATTTCACTAATTGTTATATAAGACAATCTCATCGTGAGATGTACATTATTTGTTGATTAAATAGCTCACCTAACAAATTATCAGAATACGCGCTCCCTGTTTTGCGAAAGTCTCAATAGTAGACTATCTCTCACAATTTTAATTGATTTATTAGAACTATTTAACCCAGTAATTTAGGACCGTCTTACAATAAAATCGTTTTAAATGGTATTAGAATTTTCAACCGACAACCATCAAAAGGATTAATCAGAAAAGCTTGAATTTCTAATCATTTGTAAATTTAAATTATGTTTTTTTGCACTATTATGGTATATAAAATAAATAAATAACACCAATGACTCTTTTCCTCATCATGAATTAATCAGAAAAGCTTGCTAAACATGAAGACACTATTTCCTCAACCATAACAGACCCGCTATCTTTAAAAAGCGCCTGATACCCTCAAGACGTTTCGGCTATTCGACTTAGATGCTGTAACGTATAATAAATCGTAAAATAGTTCGTCGATTTAGAATCGCACGTGTCAAACATGGTTAACATGCTGATTTTAAGACAAGAGTTGTTTGACTGTAAGTGGACATTGAAAATAAACAGGTTGTTCATGTTAAGTAACAACAACAACCTGTTCGCTTTTATCTGCTCAAGACTTACTAATTGCGAACAACCCGAACCTAAGATTTGCGGATTACACGCTTAGTTTTGAAATAAGTTTGATTATAATCTTAGTGTATGCTTTTTTTTGAAATAAATAATCTTATTTATTTCAAATTTTCTCAACTTATCAAGTATGACCCGATCTGATCCGGGCCCGAACAAACAAAAAATAGCCCATATATAAAAATTAAAATTAAATTGTTAAAATATTTAAATATACTCCACCTCTAAAACTAATCTCATTTCCTTTTCAAAAAAAAAAAAAACTAATCTCATTTAATAAACACCTCTAATTTTTAATGATAACGTTGACATGAAGTTGACATCACTGGTCACCTGATTATTTCAAATTGGTATAAATTCAAAACTCCTAAACATATTCATTAAAAAAAAAAAAAAAAAACTCCTAAACATATAAAGTTCACATTCATATTTTATTTTCTTTTAATCTTAGTTGCAAAATTTGCCTAATATGCCTGACTACTATTATAAAGATTCAAACTTAAATTCAGATTCAAATTCAAATTCAAATTCAAATTCAGATTCAGGTGCTATTATAGGTCAGCTTTCTATCTTCTCTTAGAAATTTCTTTATTTACTCATTTTAAATCTAATATATAACTAGATAGATTCTCGTGCCAAGCACGGTTTATGAATTTTTTAAATAAAAAATTACTAATTTTATTTATGTAATTAAGTTATTATATGACTCCTAGATTATATTAAAATTATAAATTGATTAATTTTAAAAGATGTAAAAATATTACTATTAGATTAAGATATTACTAATATATATAAAACATAATCATAAAATCATGATAGATTATAAGTAATTACATACAAATAGTAGAAAATTTCAACACATAAAATTTAAATGTTTAATCTATTTGTAAAACCTTAAAATAAGTTTTCAGCCTAACGAACACTCTCTCCATTCCTTAAAGAAATTCTCATTTTCCATTTTGGAGTGTTCAATTTGTTGTTCCCATAAAATTTTTTTTTGTTTATGTCATAAAATTTGAACAAAAATAACCTTATTCATTCTGATTCAATATTTTAATAATACTTATGGTCCCTATATATCTTCCACTAACTTCATTTTAACACTTTTATATTCTTTATGGTCCTTATATATTATCCACTAACTTTACAAAAATATTTTTTATTAGTTGTGATCCTTATATTTTTCCCACTAACTTTTATTTAAAGTTTTTTAGTGTTTATAGTCTCCACTTTTCTAAATTTATTATTTCATAAAATAATATGTCTATTATTGAAAAGATATTAATTTTTTTGATTCTCGTGAACATGTTTTGTGGGAACTTCATTAAAGAACAGAGGGAGTATTATTTCACTATAGAATCAACTTATAACCTAATTTATTTATTTATGTATTATAACTTTGTCAAACATATATAGAATTATCATTTGAAATTTATTTCCTTTTTATTATTATTTACTTAAATAATTAATGTATAATCTATTTAATTTGTGTAGTTCTCTTACTATAGCCATGGAAGTAGTGTATATGATTATATATAAAAAATATTTTAAATTATTTTCTTTTCTTAATTTATTACAAAATATTTTAATGAAAATATTTTTTTACATAAATAATTAATATGTTATCCGATAATTATCCATTGTAATTAAAAAAATACTACATATCTTAATTGATTGTATATGGTAAAAAATAGTAAATGAGATACGGTTTAAATTAATCTTTTGTTACTAATCTATTAAACAAATCTAATCAAAAAGATATTACATGATATGCTAAAAAATATTTTCCTAATACAATATGAAAAGAGCGGGAAAGTTTTTATTGTGAAGTCGACATGTGTCCTAATCGTTTCTTTATTAGTATATTATATAAATCTAATCAGGATGATATTATATGATATGCTAAAAATTATTTTCCTAATATAATATGAAACGAGCGGGAAATTTTTTATTGTGAAGTCGACATGTGTCCTAATCGTTTCTTCATTAGTATATTATATAGATATAGATAGATAGATATAGAATATAGATACTTAGATAGATTATATAGATTATAAAAGTAAAAATTTGAGTTTGATTCTCACTTATCTATTTTCTTTCCTTAATTACTTAAATCAAATGGATATGTTATACTCCCTACGTTTCTTTTTCTTTGTCCACATAACTAAAACAAGTAGTTCTATAAGTTTGTACCCTTAACAATCATTTCCTTTTGGACATAAATTTTTCCAAAATTGACCCCATACTCATTGTACTCTATATTTTAGTAATCTATGTGAGCATTCAATTAATTTATACTATAATGTCATTGCTATCTATCTTTTATAACTCACATTCATCCTTTTTGGTGTGTATTTATATTATTGCTTTCTTAATTTTAATAGTGTTTTTTTTTGGAGACTTATAAGGCAAATATATGGAGTCAAAAACACTTAGGTTTTTTTTTCAAAAGGGTAATTATAGGAAAGCTTCAACTCTAACTCTATTTGTCAAATATCATATTTGCTATAATTCAAGTTAATTTCAGTGTATATGATTTTCATATAGTTTAACTAGTTTTTATATATAAATAACTTGCTAGTATATCAACAATTTGGCCTCTCTAACCGAAAATCCTGACTTCGCCCCCAAGTATACTCTAATAATCCGCACTAATTCAACCAAAAATTTAAGTTAATGGTTAAGTCGCCAGAATATGAAATATATCACTCTAATTAGAGGTGTTCATTTGGGTCATGGGGTTGATTTGGGTCATGGGGTTGATTTCGGATCAGGTGTTTCGGGTCGGTTTAAAATCGGATTTTGTGTTCACATTGGTTTTTACATAATTGTAGATCCATTTTTAAGTGGGGTCAAATCAAATTCGGTTATAAAATCGGGTGTCTATCGGGTCATCGGGTCTGTTTTGAACACCTCATCTCTAATGGTGTGCACTTAATATGCAGCGTTTGTGTTGATTGCATTGGCTGTAGTTGGTGTAAAAGTAATAATAATCTACTCTTGCTTCAAAAGGGCAGTAAGAGAAGCAATAAAACACAATTTAAATGGTATACACCCAAATTATGCACAAGACCATATGGCTATCCAACTGGATGCTGCAACATTGGAAAGATTTCTTAGTAATATCGCACGAGAAAAGCCCCTTCGCTTTTCTCCTCATCAGATTGCTGGGTTTACTCTTAATTTTTCTAAGGTACTTTTTTGGTTCCTTTTTGATGTTTTTATTTAGGTTTTTCACCAAGATTAAGAAAAATGAAATCTTTGATGGTAGTGGGTATTATTTTAATTATATAGCAGTGGAAAGTAATGATTGTATTGAAAGTATGAGATAAAAAATAATTTTTTTTGAAGTTGAGATAAAAAATAATTAAATAATAGTATAATGTAATGATTGTATTGGAAGTATAAGAGAGAAATTAATTAAATAGTAGTGTGAAGTAAGGAAAGTGGGGTTTTAAAGGATAAAAGTAGGATGAAAACTTTCCAAAAATGAAAAGTATTCTAAAGTGGAAAAACTTATGGAACTACCCGTTTTAATAAGGTGGAAAAATAAAAAGGAACGGAGGGAGTATGTCCTTTCTACTCGTGAGTTTATCGATATATCTACTTTGAACTGTTTTTTATTTTACAATATTTTTATTTCATACTCCATTCAACTCAAATTAATTGTCCACTTTCTTTTTTGGGTTAATTCACCCTAATTGTCCACTTTTCTTTTTTGGCAAAGATTTTTTTATCTAAATACCCTATGTTCACATAAGTAAAGATCATAATACCCCACTTATATTATTTAAAATACCCCAATTACCACTTTTACAATTATCATAATCACTTAAATACCCTAAATACCATTTTTTTAAAATTCGTGTCCAACTTAAAGTGGACAATTAATTTGAGTTGGAAGGAGTATTTTGGGATGCTAGCTAGCTTGTTTAGAGCTCATATGTATCAATAGTTTGAACTCTTGAAGTCTGAATGATTTGTTTGATGGCCTTTTTGTTTTTTTTGGAAATTTCTCCATAATAATTCAACTTTTTAATGATATTTTAACAATAATCTTAATTATTGATTACCATGAATAATCTTTATTTTATGGGTATTTACTTTTTTTTTGAGATATTTATGGGTATTTACTTAGAGTAAACTTAAGTATTTGGATGACCTGCTATATTAGGTTATTTATCAAAAAAATAAATTGAAAAGGAAAAATTATAGTGAATAATACAACCTTTCGTTAATTTTCCTACAATAATACGAACTTTTGATTAACCATGAATAATACCAACTTTAGGGGGTTTTTTCTAGAATAATACCAACTTTAGTTTATTAAGTAATTTACTAAATTTCTAATTTTTTGTTTATTTGTTGAAACTTGAAAAATTGAGTTGTATAGGTTTTTTTTATGAGAAAGTATTTTGTAAAAACAAAAAAATAGTTTCTACACCTTTTTGATAAAAATTTAGTGATAAAAAATATTTTGAAATTCACGACCCATTAGTTTGACACAAATAATCAAAATCGAAAATGAGCTGATCTATAGTTGACTCGCCCTAAATATAACCCAACCCAAAGTAACCCAACTTAAAGCCCACCCGCTCGACCAATTGAAATTGACCGGTCTCAATACAATATAAGTAATAACCACCACAATTACTAATGTTGAAATTGGAAATTTTACAAAGAAAAAGATTATGTTATATACTTCCTCTATTTTTTTAAGTTGTTTTCATTTGTTCTTTGCATCTTTTTCATTTGTTATTTTTCTAAAGAATATTTCTATATGTATCATAAATTTCAGCTAGTCTTGGCCGAGACCGTCTCAATATGAGACGGCCCATCTACTTCACAGCCCAATCTCCATCAACATTCAAAAAAAAAAGAAAAAGAGGAAATATAAAAACTGTTATTTGAAAACGATATTCACGGAATTAATTTTCAAACTGCCAAACTTCAAACTCGACATTTAGAAAAGAGAATAAAAAAGATTTGCATATTCAATTCTTCACAAATCTTTGTAAATATTCAAGAAACTATCAAGAAAATCGATATTTCATATGTAAAACTTCAAAAATCTCTCTAATGGAGATTTAGTGAATGAATTCCTCATGAAAACAACTTTACAGACATTACAAAGAGATGCTGACGAGAATTTAATGTCAATTAATGTATCATAATTTTAATTCTAACATATTCAATTTGAACTTAATGCGTTATAATAACTCCATTCGATCGGAATACTTTTTTTTTATATTGATAAGATTATAAGTTCAAAATTGAGTTAGATTATAAAACATCTATTGTCAATTTATATGTCACAATCTTATCATTTAACCAATTAAACAATTTTGAATACTTATTTTTAAAAGCATAATTGAAGATTATAAGTTCAGAATTGAGTTAGATTATAGAAACCAATTGTCAAATTATGTAATAATTTAACTATTAACATACTCAATTTGAACTAAAACCTATACAATATCTTTATAGACGACTTTGAATACTTATTTTTAAAACGATAATTAGAGTTTATAGGTTGAAAATTGAGTTAAACATAAAACATCAATTGTCAATTTATATGTCATAATTTGACTATTAACATATGTAATTTAATACTATTTACAAAATATATATAAAAACGTGTTTAACAATGGTGAAAATGTGATCTTCAATCCCACAACAACATTACAATTTTTAGGGTTTCTGTTCTTGTCTTCCTCCTCCAATCCAATTCTCCTTGTAAGTAATCTTCAATCCTAAATTATTTAATTATGCTTTGAATTAATTTCTTTTTTTTATTTTTGAAAATTCATAATCAATAATCATAAAAAGCTACTATAAAGTTATGGTTGAATTTTTTTAAGGGTTTTGAAGAGGAAGAATCAAAATTTTTGAAAAATAGCAAGAATCAAGAGGAAGAATCAGTAATTATAAGAAGAAAAAAAATGACAACAATCAAGAAAAGGAATAAAATAGAGAAGGAAAGAATAGAAATTTTAATTATGGAAAAAAAAGAGGGAACTGTGACGGGAAGATGGAATAAAGGAGGGAAGAGAAGTGGATGTTGTACCACGTAGGGGTGTTCATTGGGCCGGATAAGGGCCCTATAAATTAATATGGGCTTTAAATGGGCCGGGCTTTGAAAACCCGGTCCGGCCCAATCCGGCCCATTTTTACTACTAAAAATGTTTTTAATCTCCATTTATCAATTTGTAACAATTAAATTATCATTTATAATAAAAATTGAAAAGATATTAATAATTTCATTGATATTGTCATTTATAATATTTAAATTATGCTAATTACAAAGGCCCGTTTTCGGCCCTTATTGAACCCTTTTATAGCCCACTTCATTTTACATAAAGTGTAGCCCGTTTTCGGCCCGGCCCTTACAAAGCCCTTCAAGAAACGGGCCGGATAAGGGCTTAAAATGGGGGCCCGGCCCATTGAACACCCCTAGTACCACGCGAGAAATTGGATTGACCAAAATTTTTTTGATATATTTAACCTTATTCTTCCTCATTTTAATTTTTTTCTTGTGGTAACAAATATTTTTCATTAACTTCATTTTAAAATTTTTATAGGAATATTGTGTATGGTCCTCACATGTTTCTCACTAAGTTTATTTAACTATTTTTTATGTAACACCTCGACCTCTCGGACGACTAGTACGTGACTACTCATGGAGACTGTAGACTAGCCCTACAGACCAACACAAGTCTTTCCAGCGCACTTTGTCCTCGCTCATGCGCACCTAGGAAAACTTCCCAGTAGGTCACCCATCCTAAGAATAAGATTGATACCCACCAAGCACGCTTAACTATGAAGTTCTTAGCAAATGAGCTCCCATGAATAGAACATGCATCTTGTTGATATGAGTAGTCTATCAATCATTTTTCAAGCTCAATCTGGGGTATCACGTTTTAATAGTTGTGTTCTCCATTTTTTTCCACTAACTTTATTTTAATATGTTTCCAATGCTTAAGGTTTCCACTTGTCTCTATTAAATTTATTATTCAATAAAATAATATATTCACGTACCCTCTAAAATATTCTATTTTTCTTACTTCATATGAACATTCCTCGAATTTTTTTTTTCTAAAGTTGTTAGGCTCTGGAGGCTTTGGGATGGTGTACAAAGGAGAATTTCCCAATGGAGTACACATTGCTGTGAAAGTCTTAAACAACAATTCAAGTAAAACAGCTTCAGAGCAATTCATGGCAGAAGTAGGCACCATTGGCTTAACCTACCATAGAAATCTAGTCCGTCTCTATGGCTTCTGTTCGCATACGTCTATGAGAGCTCTTATTTACGAGTTTATGGAGTTCGGATCACTCGATAAGCTTCTCTTCTATGGCGACCACAATACGGTTTTTGAATGGCACAAGTTATATGACATTGCAATAGGGACTGCTAAGGGTATTGCCTATTTACATGAAGAATGTGTCAAGAGGATTATTCACTATGACATTAAGCCGGCTAATGTGCTTCTTGATATGAATTTGAATCCTAAGGTTGCCGATTTTGGACTCGCGACATTGTGTAATCGTGATGTCACACATGTTGTGTTATCGGGCTATAAAGGGACGCCAGGTTATGCAGCTCCCGAGATGTGGAGTCCTTATCCGGTTACGTATAAGTGTGATGTTTATAGTTTCGGAATGTTACTGTTTGAGATTGTTGGGAGGAGAAAAAATCATGATATTAAATATAGTGGGCAAACCCAAGAGTGGCTTCCAAGATGGACGTATGAGAAGTTTAACAAAGATGAGTTATCGGATTTTCTATCTACCTGTAACGTTGAAGAACTGAATAGAGAAAAGGCTGAACGTATGGTGAAAGTTGCCTTGTGGTGTGTACAATACTTGCCTAAGGATAGGCCAATGATGAGCCTTGTAGTAAAAATGTTGGAAGGTGGGATGGAAATTGATACACCTCCAAACCCTTTTGAGCATCTTCAAGACTTACCCTTGGAATGTGGAAGTAAAGATTATTCACAAGGATCAATATCTATTGAAAATAGTTATGGATCTATGCCTCCTCTTATTGCTTTGAATCATTCTATGGAACCAACAAATCATGAATTGTGGGTGCCACTAGAAGATCTTAAGGGAGCTAGCACCTTATGAGTTATGAATCTTATAGGGGAAAAATAAATTATGATAGTAAATTAAGGACAAAAGGTTGAACTATTATAAAGTAAATAGTTATGCTGATAGCAAACAAAAAACATAGGTTGTATAATATTATCAAAATGTAATCCAAACGTGAAATTATTAATCCCAACAGATGGGTAAAAAATTAATTATTAATATCAATTTTTCATTTTTAAATAAATTCCAAAGAAAGTCTACCATAAAATAAATATCCAATTTTACAAGTCTATTATTTTACTCTCTAGTTTTTATAGTTGAGGTCTTATATATCATATACACAAATTCTTACTTGAGACCGTCTTTTGTAAAGACGGCTCTTAAAAGCCCAGTCCAATTCTAAATATATATTTTTACAACTCTAAATATAGATTTGGGCTGGACTTTTGAGAGTCGTCTTTACAAAAGACGATCTCTCAAAAGAGCACCTGTATCATAATTCATATTCAATAAAGAAATGTTCATATAAGTGTCATACATTCGAAAATTTTTACATAGTTTCTATTTTTCATAAACTAATATAGCGTAATTTTTCATAAACTATTCATCTCTATGTAAAATGTATTATTTGAAATATAAAATAGTTTCTATTTTTGTTTATATTTTATTGTAATACACGATTATCACTATGAATTTAATAAAAATCCTTCAAGTTAGGTAAAAAAAATTATATGGTTTGAGCAAATGAAAAAAAATACAATATAGATAATGATAAATTGTTTCACTTGAAATGAGAGGTAAATGAAATTTAAATCGGGATTTGAATCTTTAATACCATGTCAAAGAATCAAGTCGATCACCCAAGCTTAAGTTGATGCTTAAGATCCCAATGTACGTTATATACTCTATCATCTTTCCTGAACTAGCTAGTGGACATAGATGAATTTATGTAACTAGTATAGAATAAGATCAGAATACTCGTCGAGTCGCTGTTATGTCATACTTCCTCCGTTCTTATTTACTTGCACCCAAAAGCTTTTTGTGCATTTTAATGCGTTTGTCGAATTGTTTATATTTAGAGTAATATACAACTAAAAGTTATTAAAATTTGATATCATAAAAAGATGCAATGAGATAAATAAAACAAAATCCCACATAATTATATATTTTTCTCATATTATAATTACTTCAAATAACAAATACAAAAATTAATTTTAGTGCAGATAAAATAGAACTAAGGTAATACTTCTATATGATTGTTTTGAACCTAAATTTTCCATATGAATGCAAATCACAAGCTTAAATTTGACTTGCATTTGTCACATGCACTCCATCTTGGAAAAAACTAACCAAAACATTTATCCAACACAAAAATTCATAATCAATAACCGTGATTTGTAAATCACCACAAAAAGATAAAAAAAAAATAATGTTAAAATAAACAAAATCAAAAAAGATAAATTAAAACAAGAATTATCTCACCCTATCACACCTTACTACATAAGGGTGATTTATTAACCACACAAATAACCGTTATTTACTAAGACTTTCTCGAAGGAACATGAAGAGATTATTATTGATTTATTATTCACCTTTTGTTATTAATTAATAGGCATAGGACTAGAATAGCCTCTTTGGCCAAACGATTTATAAATAATGATAACTTATCGTTTTATAATTTTTTCTGACATCAGCCCTTATCATATTTTAGCCGCTTATTTTAAGATCCATTTGGTAGTAATAAATAGTGGAAATGACAATGAAATGAAATATTAGTGTAATTTTGGTAAGAATATCTCTTGATAAATTTAATGATCATACTTATTCTCCTTCAACTAGCTCATTTTGTTCACAAAATTTGTTCCAATTCATTACCACGTAAACATGTGATATTAGATGGTAATGAGAAATTGTGAACACAAATTTTTTTTTATGATCAAACTTTCATTACCATGGTAATGACATGATGCATATCATGAAAACTTATACTAAAAATCATTCTCATTACCATCGTTTAGTGCATTAACCAAACGGGTCATAAGTACCTATAAGTCGTTACACCCACTTCTTCCTTTTTATTTCTCTTCGTTGGTCTACTCCTACACCTCTTTGGTAGTACGTTGCTATAGTAGTCGTTTAAAATATATAAAGGGGTAATAATATCAACAAAAAATATAAATACTCGACAGAAAATATGTCAGCCTATTGATTAATGATAGTATGAAAATTAAGTGACATTTATAAATAATGCATTTGAGTGCAAATTAAAAAACAAAGGAAGATAAAGAGGTGTTTGGCAAAATGGCTTATAGAGCAAGTTTAGCTTATTTTGATACAAATAGAGGGTTTAATTGTCAAACTAGCCAATTCTAATGTGGAAAACTAACTGGTCGAAACAGCTTATTCATATGACTAAGTTCTTTTTGAACAAACTGCTCATAGCTGCAGATTCAAAATCAAACCAATTGATAAAACTAACTGATCAAATCAGCTATTATAATCAGATATCATCTGTTTGCCAAATAAGCCCGATAAATCCATACATAACAACCCATCATTTATTATGCTCCATACATTGTAAAAATATTAGGCAATAAAATTGTGATTGAGAAAATTCGTTAATATTAATTTTCACAATTTATTAGCCAACTTGACATGTGCACTTCTATTAACCCTAGTTAAAATTTAACCTGGGTTAAAGTTAAACTTTTTTCCTAAAAAACAGTTATGTTATCCCAAATAAATACGTATTAAATATAAATACTGGAAAAATAATGATCATTTTCTCCTAAATAATTCATAGATATTTCTGTAATTAATTTTACTTTAGGGTTTGTGTTTTTTCTCAAGAATCGTAATTTTCGGGGAAAAATCATCATCCATATAGCAGCGACATTGAAGAAACAAGGGTGTTTCGATTTCCTAAAAGGATCTTTCGATGATCAATAGTCCTGAATATGAGTAAGGTTTTATTCTTTTGATATTAATTTTTCTGATTGGTTACTGTTTTATCACATTTAAATGTGCCAGCATTTTGATTCTAGAGTGAACTTCAATGTCAATAACATTTTTTTCACTGATTTTGATTCGATTAGTGAATATTTGTTTGAAATTAGTACAATTTCCACTGAAATCCAATCTCAATAGATCTGTACAAATGATTAAGTTGAAAATTCTGTGTTTTAAGTGTAAAACAGTCCAGAAGATGAAGAATTTGTTCGTGCACGTAATTTGAATTGAAGCTAAAGTTTATGCAATTTGTTTTGTGAAATTTAGCAGATTTAGGACTAAGATTACGTTATATGAAGGTTGGAATGCTGGACCCTTATATAAAATTTGAATGAGATCATTTGGCTTGGATTCTGGAGATTTTTTTTTCTTCTTTCGTTTTCCTAGTGTGATTTGACTGACTAATTTGTTTATTGTATTGGGCAATTTGTTACCTTAATTGATCTGTTATGTATAGTATAATGCTGAAGAAATTGATGGAAAGAAGTACATAGATTAAATGTTTTGACATTTTTGTTTATTTTTTCTACATTAAGTTGAATATTCTAATAAATATGTATGCATCATGCATGTTATTGATGTGTTAGAAACTTAAAGTCTGTTTTTCTTCATTAACTTTGAGTTTGACGGATTTTAATGCTAATAATAACAATGGAAGGGGAGGAAGATGAAGGGATTGCATTTCTCTCATTCGGAGATTAATAGGGGAAGGGTGGGTAATGGAGGGAAGGGATTTGGAAGGCGGAGCTACTTCACTATTTTTGACAAAACAAATCCATTCAACACAGGAAAGGTTTGGAAGGGAAATACACCCATATGGCCATATCCCTTCCCCTCTGTTCCCCTCCCCTTCATTCTGAATTTGTTATCCGAGCATAGTGTAAGGGTGTGCTAGTTTTATGCAATGTTAATGATTTTGATGTCAATACAGTCTTTTCTTGTTATTTTGCTTTATATGTGTTAGCTGGATGCTTTTGGTTGATTCTATTCCTTTTGACTTCGAGAACCCTTTAAAAATCCAATTATGTGTTTTGTGTGTGACTCTTGAAATAGTCAATGTTGGTGAAAATTGTTCATTTGATTGCAGTTTCTGAACTTCAACTTGATGTTGATGTAGGTGCTTATCAGTGATGGCAGACCTTTGTGATTTTTAATCGAATTTTGACGGCAGAAATCATTTGACTCTGTGCTTCTCCTCAGCAAAGAGCTTGAAACTAATACTTTATACAGGGAGTCATATAGAAATGGAATGCAACAAAGATGAGGCTTTAAAGGCTAAGGAACTTGCTGAGAAGAAGTTTGTGGAGAAGGATATAATTGGAGCAAGGAAATTTGCTTTGAAAGCTCAAAACTTGTTTCCTGGGCTAGATGGTCTGCAATCTTTGTTGGTAACGCTCAACGTTTACCTTTCTGCTGAGCGAAAAATAAATGGGGAAGTTGATTGGTATGGAGTACTTGGCGTTGAGCCATCAAGTGATGATAAGACAGTGAAGAAGCAGTATAGGAAACTTGCCCTTTCTCTCCACCCTGATAAAAACAAATCAGTTGGTGCAGATGGAGCATTTAAAATCCTTTCAGAAGCTTGGAGTTTATTGTCTGACAAAGGCAGGAGAAAAACGTATGATGAAAAGAGAATTTCAAGGAATATGTTTGATAAAGTTGTACCCATGAAGCCTTCAGGACCCGCTAGCAGGGACAGTCACCATGGATCTGTCAATAATGGTAATTTTAGCATAAGGAGTCAGAATGTCCCAAATCCCCATTTAAATTTAGTTCCTCCAATCAAACGTAATACATTTTGGACTATGTGTACTAGTTGCAAAATGCAATTTGAGTACGTTGTTCAATACCTCAACAAGAAGCTTCAATGCTACAGCTGCAAGGAGCCCTTTCTGGCAATACAGATCCCACCTCCAGAAACACATTCTCATCAGCCGCTGACTGCCCACTTGCCCCAAGATACTTTTAGCTACTCCTTTGCCTCTGTGACTTCATCAGCAGGGAGAAATACAGGTGCATCTATGACTTCTTAGTTTTAAATGTTAGAAATGCATAAATGGCTAGGGTCGTATGTATATACTTCAATAATGAGGGAAAGCGTAGGATATAATGAAGGGCTCCTTCTTTGCGTAGAAGGGAAGGGAACGGAAGGGTAAGGAAGAAAATGAGACATGGAAAATTTCAGATGTATCCCTTTTCTTCTTTTCTTTCCCTTTTTCTTTCCTTCCTTTTTCCACAAATTCTACCATCTTTCTTTTGATTATTTATTTATTCTTATGATAAAACTAATAGCAAAATTATCATCGTCTTGTTTACTTTTTCCCAATCCTCATGTTAAATATTATAAATTTAACCTCTCTTTGTTGCATGAAAATTCCAAATAATTGTTATATTTATTTGCTTGTTTTGTTATACATTTATTAATTGGAGAATTGTCTTGTAAAGCAACTAGTGCCTCTTGAGCATTGCCAATTCATGGGAAACATAGGTATTAAGAAAACCAAAACCATAGATTTCTGATTTGGTGGCTTAGCACAAAGAGTGGAGAGAGAAACAGCAAGGAAACATGGGCACATAAAGAAAAAAAGGAAAGCAAGAAGCTAGTAGGAGTTTATTGTGCTTGAGTTTTCAATGAAAATAATGAAGGGTAGACTAGTCTCTTTACAAAATTTGATTTTTAACATACCATTTTCATTTCAATTCTTTTTATTATTGGAGAGATATGGACATATGGTTATTAAGAAAATTGTGGGACTTGCTTTCCCTCCAATTCCCTTAATCCAAACATGGTGCAAGGGAAATATGATTAATCGATGGTATAAGATGAATGCCATTTTTAGACTCAACCCATACAATTGTGAATTGCTTGGAGGTTGCTGTCATTTGCAAATAGTTATTTGACTTATTTATTTCAGTAAGAGAATTTAATGAGTTTCTTACGTTTTTCTGGATAGAATTTGAGTCTGTTTTTTTGAACAGTGTCAAATTAAGAAAAAGCAAACTTTTCAAACTAGTTTCTAGATTTTCTTTGAATTGAGCAAAAAATAATTTAGCGTATGTGAACGTACTTCAGGACCACTAGCACCTTCCTCAGCTGCCCAAGCTATGAATGGGATCCAGTTGCCACATGGGAATGTGAAGAGAAAGCATGAAGTTTCACAAATGAGTAAAACAAGTGCCTCTAATAAGCCTATTGCTGATGAAGCTAATGGAGCATGCTCTGCCTGGAAGGGTGAAAAGCTTAAAAAAAGAAGACGGGCGAGTGAGTACAAGGTCTATGACAGTGGAATTGAAAACACTGATCCATTGTTAAGGGGAAATGGATTTCAGAGTGGCATCCCTGAAACAGAGAAGGCAACTACAGTTGGGACTAGATTACCCGCGTCTTCAAGAGAGTTGTCACTACTCGAGACTCGAAATATGTTGATGGTAAAGGCGAAGAATGAAATTTGCAAGCAGATGAACAAATGGAGGAACACAGATTCCAAGCTTGCGGCTTTAAGAAAATTTACATATTCCAAAGTAAAAGAGAAGACTAAAGAGGAAATATCTACTCTCAAAGCTCAGTCTAACGCTGAAATAAATGGCAGAAAGCAGGGCTCATATGCAGGATTCAAGCATCCAGAATGTGATTTGAAGACTTCTTCCCCCTCTTCTAAAAATGATACAGATGCTACCCACAACGTGCCTTTGTCTATAACTGTCCCAGATCCAGATTTCCATGATTTTGACAAAAAACGGACTGAGAACTCTTTCGGTGACAGTCAAGTTTGGGCAGCCTATGACGATGATGATGGTATGCCCCGGTACTATGCGATGATTCATAATGTGATTTCGAGGAAGCCATTTAAGATGCGCATTAGTTGGCTTAACTCTAAAACCACCTCTGAATTTGGGACAATCAATTGGGTTGGCTGTGGCTTCTACAAAACCAGTGGTGATTTTAGAGTAGGTAGGTATGAAATCAACAAAAGTGTAAATTCCTTTTCACACAGAGTGAAATGGGCAAAAGGAACAAGAGGGGTGATCCAAATATACCCAAGTAAAGGGGATGTTTGGGCTCTGTACAGGAATTGGTCCCCTGAGTGGAATGAGCATACCCCAGATGAGGTAATACATCAATATGAGATGGTGGAGGTCCTTGAAGATTACAACGAAGAGAAAGGAGCAACTGTCATTCCGCTGGTGAAAGTTGCTGGTTTCAAGACTGTGTTTCGCCAACACTTCGATAAGGAACATATTAAGATAATTCCACGCGGAGAAATGTTCAGATTTTCACATCAAGTTCCTTCCTTCTTGCTGACTGGCCAAGAATCCCGTACTGCCCCAAAAGGATGCTGGGAGCTTGACCCTGCTGCTACACCATTGGAACTACTTCAGGTGATGACGGAAGCCACAGAGGAGCTGAAGAAGGAAAATACATGGAAAGTTGCAAGAAATGGCATATCTGATCTCAAAGAAGCAAAGTCGAATGACCCTGTTATAAGTGAAATGAGGAAATTGGGAGATGAGGTAACTGTTCAGGTGGGTGCTACTATCGGATAAAGACCCACGCTGATCAATCACCCTTGAATAAAAGAATAGTCATATAGAAATATCATTTGATCATGAAATTAGTTTGAGGAATCGTTTTTTCGAGTACTGAAGACTTGAAAGGAACTTGAGACATCAGTGCGGGAATTTGATGGAGTAACGGATCTTTCTTCGCTTTTTGCTCGGGAGGGAATCAATGGCGTAAATTTTTTTTGGAGACTGACTCAAATGGAATTATTTGTGTAGTGTACAGCCTCACTTACCACAGGTACACAGGTCTTTTTTGCTATATAGGTACAGAAACTCGGAAAAGTCCACATTTACTCTATAACTTCATTTACGGTCTAAAAGTAGTTAAGGTGAAATTTAGGATGCAATTTTTTGAAAGCTTTCTATGATAGCAAATTTTTACTTTTGTTTATTTCTACTGGTAATTGTCATTTTGTCAATGTCCTTTGCTAAGACTAATTTTACAGACTTGTTATTTTCGTTTAAAATGTTCCGTATGATACCGAACCAGAAAGAGAAACAAGAAATTTGGGGGAATTTTTCTCGTCATATGTTAGATCGAAACCATATAATCAGCTTGATCTTGGTTGTACTGGTGATTTTCATGGTAAATGATTCAATGTTTTCAAAAGCTTGTAAATTGTGCTACGAAACTGCAGAGAAGTGTAAATTGCTGAAGGATATTTTGTGCTTGTAACCCTGATAACTTGGGGGCCAATTTTGTTAGGGTTAGATTTGGTGCTGCTTTTGAATCAGAGATGAAATCAGCCGAGAAATGAAGATTAAGCGGGGTGTTTCGCAAAATAGTTTGTCGATCAATTCTAACATATACTTCTTCTATTCTTTTGTTGACTTTGGAACTATTCGTCGAAATAAATTGACTTTCATATTGTCGGTAATGTATAAGTTAAAAGTAAAAATATAGGCATTTGAGATCTTGTTGAATCGTCTCGATTCAATGACTATTAATTTCTAGTTTTCATATGTATAATAAGAGATTTTAACAATTGATATCATACATTTGGGGTTTGAAAAAGCAAATGGCCAATTATAACTACTAATAAATAAATTAGTTGGCTGATAAAATTAGGTGGTTAAATCACTCACTTGAATTAACTATCAACCTCAACTGTTTGACAAAGATCCTAGTGTTTTTAAAATAAATGATTTAATATTCAAAGTTGGTGTTTAATTAACTAAATTAAACTACTTAGATCATTTTGATTTGTCTCGTCATGAGACTGTATCAAATAGCTAATTTATCATCACCTAAATACCTCATAAAATCTATAATTAGGATTTTTAGAGGGATGGAAGAAGACAAGTGAACCCAATCACCTAATCATCTCTTTGATGTTAATAGTAGCATAAAACACATGACATGAGAACAAACACATCAACCCTATCTTATCCAAGAAAATACCCCATTAGGCATTAAGGTCATTTTCTTTTGTTTTCTTTTGTCCCCAAAAGAAAAAGTGGAAACCCAAAAAAAATCAATTTCACGTTGCAAATTGACAAATTTTTTTATAAAAAAAAAAATTGAAAAATCTTTATACCACAAAAATAAAAAAAAAGAGAATTTAGAATCATATCAATCTTGATATTCAAGGGTATTTAAGTAATTAAAGAACAACCATTGTTAAGCGCCTCCACTCTGGGTGATTACCTTTCTCCATTCTCGCTTAGCTTTCCTCTCACACAAATTACCTTCATTTCCAACCTTTCAAGCTTTCAACAATGGCGTCCACTTCTTCAAACCCACCATTTTCCTCTTTTACTAAACCTAACAAAATCCCTAATCTGCAATCATCCATTTACGCTATACCTTTTTCCAATTCTCTTAAACCCACTTCTTCTTCTTCAATCCTCCGCCGCCCTCTTCAAATCTCATCATCTTCTTCTCAATCACCTAAACCTAAACCTCCTTCCGCTACTATAACTCAATCACCTTCGTCTCTCACCGATGATAAACCCTCTTCTTTTGTTTCCCGATTTAGCCCTGAAGAACCCAGAAAAGGTTGCGATGTTCTCGTTGAAGCTCTTGAACGTGAAGGTGTTACCGATGTTTTTGCTTACCCTGGTGGAGCATCCATGGAAATTCATCAAGCTCTTACTCGTTCTAATATCATTAGAAATGTTCTTCCTCGACATGAACAAGGTGGGGTTTTCGCTGCTGAAGGCTACGCTCGTGCTACTGGACGCGTTGGAGTTTGTATTGCCACTTCTGGTCCAGGTGCTACTAATCTTGTTTCTGGTCTTGCTGATGCACTTCTTGACTCAGTCCCTCTTGTCGCCATTACTGGGCAAGTTCCCCGGCGTATGATTGGTACTGATGCTTTTCAAGAGACTCCAATTGTTGAGGTAACTCGATCCATTACCAAGCATAATTATTTGGTGTTAGATGTTGAGGATATTCCTAGAATTGTTAAAGAAGCTTTCTTTTTAGCTAATTCTGGTAGACCTGGACCTGTTTTGATTGATATTCCTAAAGATATTCAGCAACAATTAGTTGTTCCTAATTGGGAACAGCCCATTAAATTGGGTGGGTATCTTTCTAGGTTGCCTAAACCCACTTATTCTGCTAATGAAGAGGGACTTCTTGATCAAATTGTAAGGTTAGTGGGTGAGTCTAAGAGACCTGTGCTGTATACTGGAGGTGGGTGTTTGAATTCTAGTGAAGAATTGAGGAAATTTGTCGAATTGACAGGTATTCCGGTGGCTAGTACTTTAATGGGGTTGGGGGCTTTCCCTTGTACTGATGATTTATCTCTTCATATGTTGGGAATGCACGGGACTGTGTACGCGAATTACGCGGTTGATAAGGCCGATTTGTTGCTTGCTTTTGGGGTTAGGTTTGATGATCGAGTGACTGGTAAGCTCGAGGCGTTTGCTAGCCGGGCTAAGATTGTGCACATCGATATCGATTCTGCTGAAATCGGGAAGAATAAGCAACCTCATGTGTCGATTTGTGGTGATGTTAAAGTGGCATTACAGGGGTTGAATAAGATTTTGGAATCTAGAAAAGGAAAGGTGAAATTGGATTTCTCTAATTGGAGGGAGGAGTTGAATGAGCAGAAAAAGAAGTTTCCTTTGAGTTTTAAGACTTTCGGGGATGCAATTCCTCCGCAATACGCCATTCAGGTTCTTGACGAGTTGACGAAGGGCGATGCGGTTGTAAGTACTGGTGTTGGGCAGCACCAAATGTGGGCTGCCCAATTCTATAAGTACCGAAATCCTCGCCAATGGCTGACCTCGGGTGGTTTGGGGGCTATGGGGTTTGGTCTACCAGCTGCTATTGGAGCTGCTGTTGCTCGACCAGATGCGGTGGTTGTAGACATTGATGGGGATGGGAGTTTTATCATGAATGTTCAAGAGTTGGCTACGATTAGGGTAGAGAATCTCCCGGTTAAAATCATGCTCTTGAACAATCAACATTTAGGTATGGTTGTTCAATGGGAAGATCGATTTTACAAAGCTAACCGGGCACATACATACCTCGGGAATCCTTCCAATTCTTCCGAAATCTTCCCAGATATGCTCAAATTTGCTGAAGCATGTGATATACCAGCAGCCCGTGTTACCAAGGTGAGCGATTTAAGGGCTGCAATTCAAACAATGTTGGATACTCCAGGACCGTATCTGCTGGATGTAATCGTACCACATCAGGAGCATGTGCTGCCTATGATCCCTAGCGGTGCCGCCTTCAAGGACACCATAACAGAGGGTGATGGAAGAAGGGCTTATTAGTTGGTTGGAGATCTTTATAGAGGAGAAGCTTTTTTGTATGTATGTTAGTAGTTCCATAAACTTCTATATTCTCTGGCCGTTCTCTCGTTTAGCTGTTTTTATTTTAGTTTGTTGTTTTCATGTTGCTTGCTACTTTGAAAAACCCTTTTGTGTTTTAGACCCATTAGCATGAATAATCTTCCTATATTATTGTATGGTTCGATACACGCTAGTTGTTTCTTTTTATTATCGAGTTAAAGACAACTACTAATCGGTGTAACCAAGTTTGTCTCACATTGCTTGACGTTTTGTTCTCCTTTGATGAATTTGATATTAGGAAGTTTGTTTGATACTAGTGAATCCTCATGTCCTATCCTGTTTTCTCGTCTTAGCGAACATTGGTATTGTATCTCTTGGTGGGTTTTTGGTGGGTATAGGAGTATTCGATTCGTTGTTATGTTCAACTCCTTCAATGCTTTTGGTGTGTTTTTCAAAGAAGAAAAAGGAGGCAGAAATGGCCTTAGAATGTAAAGTGGTGGAATGGTTAGGTACTTATGGCCCCCTTTTTTTGTAAGTGGGTGTTGCCTTTCATCAGCCATGTTTTTATGTTTATATTTTGTGGTCTTTGAGGCTTTATGTTCAGTGTTGGTGTCTTTTCGTCGTATTCTATGTTCAGTTCTGAAATGTGGATCGTAAAGACATAGATGATGAGGAAGAGGGTCGGGATGAGAGCACCGTTTTACTCGAAAAGCGAGCCTAGTAAGGACAGAACCGAGTCAACGTTGCGAGATGATATGTGTTCGAGTAAGACATGAAAATCTGTCTGCCTGCTCAGTGCTCACAATGGTAAATTGTACTGTAAATGATTTTTATGTCATGTGGGTTTTTCATCTGGAAATGTGTATATGTAATAGTTCTTAGTTGATTGTATGGCCAAGAATTAGAGGTGTTCATTCAGGTTGTCGGGTTGATTTTAAGTTAAGTTTTTTCGGTTTGTTTGAAATCAGGTTATGCGTCCATGTTGTTTTTTTTATATAATTGTAAATCTGAAGTCGGATCAAATCGGGTCCAGTTATAAAGGTCGGGTGAATTTCGAGTTATCGGGTTTGATTTGAACACCTCTACCAAGGATTATACCATTTGCTGCTATTTTGCTCGTCATTCTTAAATTTGGCTTCCTCACGGTGTTTCATTTAATAAGGTTCTATTCGAGTCTAAAGCCGAACACACTTGAACATTAACATATGAGTAATAAATTCTATTAAAGCAATAGAAGAATGTGACAAGTATCACAATTTTAAGAGTTATTTTCCCCCTAATTCTACTTAAGTTATTTTAGGTAGTTTTTAAATTTAATTTTATTCCATTGATTTGCTTAATTAATTTAACCCATATTTGATTTTGCCTCATATGTTTTTCCATTAATGCTTCTTTTCTCTTCTACAACAATCTTTACTGTCCAATTTTTTTCTCATAGTTTTTTCCAAAAATTATTATGATTTCGTGCTTAGCACGGGTATTTACCTAGTGTAATATAATTCGCTTCTTATTAGCCTTGTAAATTCAAAATCGCTAAAAATTGTTGAAAAATAGCCTAAAATCGATCATTATTTGTTTTTTTTTTTCGATTTGCGAGAGATTAGCAATCATGTGACACTGCATATGTCCATTTTCATCATCACTTTCGTCAGTCACTTTCATCTTATTTACTCTTCGTTTCCCTTGAGAACTCCATAACTCTTTTAACCTCATAAAATTACAATGAGTTTTTTTGTTAAAATGTTTCAATAAATTCCAATGACTTCAATAAGCCCTAAAGACGTATAATCACTTTTAAAATCTTTTAATTTTTTAACGTGATCTGATTTGATATCTTTTTATATACTACTGTTCTTAATCCCACTCTGATATCAATTGTTGTGAAATTAGGCTCATCGTATGCTACAAATTTGAGGGGAAAACTATGAACAATAATTCATACTAATATGTTTAACAAACAAGAAAAATAGAAACTTAGTAGACAATGACTCATCAATAAATTATGTGTACTTTTTATTCGTTTGTGGTTGCATATGACGTTTGCTACCAAGAAACAATCAAAAACAATAATTTTATTAGTTTTATCATTGATAAGAGTAAGATTGCGTACCCTAAATGAGAGCCACTTATTAACATTGGGGTAATGCAAATGTGGATCCCTTTGGGTTAGGAAACTAGATGAAAGTTCCTTAGTGTAAATCTTTATGGTTGGATTGATAGTAGGCCCATAATCAGCGTCGTCTCGTCATTTTTGGCGCCCAGATTAAAAGATTATAAAGGCTGCTAAAAACTTAAGGCGTATCGCATAATATAATACACCTTTTGTTTTTAATTTAAACTACTTTATAAAAAACACTAAAAATAAAAGTTCTTAGACGGTAGCCCGCCATAATTAAATTTTGTTGAATGTTAGACTCAATTTCTAGAGGCTAAATCAATTGGGCTGCCTAACAAGTGTTGATTTAATATCAGGTTGTTTGTGCTTACTTAATAAATCTCTACTCTAGTCTTAAAATTGTAATCTAAATTGTGCTACAAAAATAGGTAATTAATTAGAAAAGTCGATTAAATCAAACTTTTAGGGTATATTAGCAATTAATAATTGATTATAAGTAACCGAGAGGCCTTATCATTTAGGATTAATTCTATGATTATCATAGACAGTTAAAATAATAATAATAATAATAATAATAATAATAATAATAAACGTCTGTATTGCATCCACACTTCTATAATTAATAATATTTCAGATGATTTCTAAGTTTTATTTACAATCTGTTTTTTATACAATTCTAATCTACTTTAAAGCACCATTGAATTATCTCTAAGAAAAAAGTTTTTTTTGTTTTTTTTTTTTGTTTTTTTTAATAATCAAGTCTACCTCATATGTGTAGGTTGTTTGTTTATTTTACAGATATTGTTAGGTTGTTTGAATTATCTCAATTGTTCATTACTCTAATATAAAATCTGAGACGTTTAAATTTTTTCTAAGTGTATGATTAAAATGCAAAAAATAATTAAAAATAAAAAATCATTTTTTTACAAAATAATTTAATTTAATTATCATAAATAATTTAAAACTTAATAATAAGATTTTATGTAATTTAAGTTAATTAAATTTATTATAGTACTTGACTTTACTACGAAATTCCCTATAGTGATTTACGAGTTATAATAATGGACCACTAATTACAACTTCTATTGATTTTTCTAAGACCTTCCAATTAAAAGATTGCATCAACTTATAAGCCTAATAAGTATATCAACTAGAAATGGTCATGGGTCCAGGATCCTATTGGACCCATCTCGAATCCACCCTTTTTTAAGGATATGAATCTTATTTTTTGAGACCAATCGGATCCGGGTCGGATCTGGATCTAAAAAATATTTGACGGGTTCGGATTCGGGTCTTAGGGTGTAGACCTGAACCCGGATCTAGACCCAGACCCGACCTTTAGACCTGGACGCTAGACCCGCCCTTAGACCCAGACCCTATAAAATTTTATATTCTAATATTTAAAATTAAATATTCTAACCGGCCCTAATTTCACTTCATATATAAATACTCCAAGTCTTGATTGTGTTTGTGTATACTGTATAGTATCACTATGCATTGATAACCCTAATTGGTTATATGCTCCACTGGATTATCTTAATTAGCTATGGATATGAAATTAGTATTAAATATATGTAAAATACGATAATAAGTCGCTTATAAAAATACGAAAAAGACTTGCAAAAGGTTCAATTTTGACAAATCAAAGAGACTTTGTTTTCGACTCATTAAGGACCCTTAGAAAATTTTACTTATGTGTTCTTTAGAACCATGGTCTACGTTGTGCTAAAGATGAATATTCTTAGTTTTGGAAACACTTAGAAAATCTTAGTAAATAACTGTTATTTGTGAAATTAACAAATCACGCTTATGTGGTAGAATTTAATAGGATAAGAGTTTTATTATTTAAATTTATCTTTTTATTTATTAGTATTTTTTTGTTTTTTTACCATTGTTTTTTTTTTTTTTTTTTTTTTTTTTTGTAACAATATGTATATGTTCCGTATGGCGTTTCTTATTACAGGCAAGGTAGGCATTTGCTTACATCCTAAAATTAGAAAAGGCCATAACAACTGAAAATAAATTAGACAGTTAAAAATTTGTAATTTATGTATCAATTAAGAAATATATAACACGTCTACATTTATAGTGATATTATAATATATATGTTCCATCTCTGTTATTTTTCCAAACACACATTAAAGTCAATCAACCCTCTATAGAGAGAGCTCATTCCTTTGCTTCTCAAGAAAATGTTTAACTTGATAGTTTGATTCCTAATTTATTTTAGATATACTTTGCGGCAATGATTTTCATACGTGATTTTGTACGATAAAGTGTGGAAGCAATATAAATCTTGTTTATAAATGATTAAAAATAATTTCGATCAAGATTAGGTATAATCTCGCTCACGACTAACCCTAATTCTTCATAGAAACTTATGCCTTATGCTGAGTTAAGCATAGATAGAGATATTGGGTACTAGTCTCGATCGAAACTAGTCTCGATCGAGACTTCATAACCGAGACTCTGATCCTCTTCAAGCCAACCATCGATCTTGTTTTAACCCGCATGTTAGTCAAGTCATCGAACATTAACCGAAAAAGTTTAGTTATCAAAGAGAAACGGAAGATAGTATGAGTTGCGACGTTCGCTATGCAGCCGCACTCGGCCCCATCAGTTGCAGAATCAGAATCTTATCTTTTCCTTATTTGTTTCTTTTTCGAGTCGGAGAACTCTTTGGCCGTGCTCTCCTCTATGAGTATGAGTTGTCGCTGTCCTTGTCTATCAAAACCCTAGCCATAGTTTTCTATGGGCGAAATATATTGGATAAGATGATTATGATGAAAGATAGTATTATCAATTATGCATTATTGGAAGATAGCAATAGTACTAATATTACTTTACTAGTTTACAACCAACTAGTTTTCATATTTCGTGAAGATTCAAATGGGCCGGGGATACCCTACCCGCTGGAAGCGGGTCCAATCAGCAACCTATGCGAAAAGAAAGTTTATCTTATAAACGATCCTCCCATATACCGTTCTGAAATAGTTGCTACATAAGTATTTTTAGTACTGTTTATTATTCGAGCTTATTTTATGTACTGCAGTGAATATGTAAGAAAAAATATAATCAAATAGGATCTTGTTGAATCGTTTAATCGCGTATTTTTACAATATTAAATTTTTAAAATTTTTAATTATGTGTAACTCAAGATATAAATGATCAAAATAAAGTGAAATGTAGCAAGTGTAATAGAACGGAGGAAGTAGATCATGTAGTCTTAATTGTCTATGCATTTTAGTTGCTTTTTGTAACAATCTATAGGGAGGGATCAAAAGTTGTTAAGAGAATGAGCCACATTTTAGGACCCCGTTTCTTTGATATGTATAATTATTTTTTATATATATTAAAAAGTGTAATATTTTTACATAGTCGAAAAAGTGATCATATAATTAATAGCAATAATTTTCCATATTTAATGATTATTTGTAACCTTGTTAATAAGTTATTGTTTGATTTTGGGTTATCAGTTGATGGATATAGTTTGGTATTTTTTTCATCGATAACCGTTGTATTATTTAAGTAATTAAGTATTGATATTTTTAATTTGTCGTATTTTAATTTCTAGGTTAGTAGGTTAATTGAGTATATTAGTGTTTTGTTTATAATGAGAAAATTAGTACGTAGTTTATTTATTCGTATTTTAAAACTCATTGTTTAACTCACGCTCAGGGCCCAAAAAAGTCTGAAACACCCTAGTTAATAAATGCCTTAAGGACTAACATAAGCTGAAACAAATGTGACAAAAGGTGGTGAATTTAAATTTCATCTACCTTCATTATTCAATTGAAATATTTAGTGTCATTCACCATCATTATTTCAGAAGGTAAAAGTTTGAACTCTAAATCTAGCTTTAAATAAAGAGGATACAATTTTAAACTCTTGACTTCTTAATTATAAAATTGTTAATTCTATTATTAAGCCATAATTTTTAAGTGTCCTTCACTCAACCAAAAGTTTAAATTCATATAATTGAGTATATATATATATATATATATATATATATATATATATATATAATATATATATATATATATATATATATATATATATATATATATATATATATATATATATATATATATATATATATATATATATATATATATATATATATATATATATATATATATATATATATATATATATATATATATATATATATATATATATATTAAAAATAAAAATAGAGATATTGGTCAAGAATAAATATTTAATGCTAGAGATATTGGTCAAGAATAAATGCAATTTATTAATTTACTCAAATTACTCAATTTAGTTTAATAAATACAGCAAATAATGAATTTGATTATTCCATGTGAGAAATAATTTGTTAGCTTTGACTGTAATTAGTTCATTTAGGCAAATTTTAAATTGTGACATTTAATATAAAAATAATTAAAACACCATAAGTACATAAATTATTTATGGTCTAATAAATTATTCCTTAAATTATTTATGGTATTCTAATAAATTATTCCTTAAATTAAGAAAGCATTAATGTAGATTGAAACAGCAATGCAGAAAAGGCAGTATTACTTGAAGAAAGAAATTTGTTAGCTTTTAACCAATAGAAAAATTACAAATGGCACACCTTCTCTTACATTGACATTTTTCATTTTCCAAGAATTTGATTAGAATGTATATGATTGATTCAATATTTGACAATCATTTTTAAAGTATACACAACATTTTGTTTTTATTATATTGTCATTTAAAATTAGTGATGATCATCATCATACCCAGTGTATCCCGCTTATAGAAAACTGTGATCAGGGTCTGAAAAGGGAATAAAGACGACAACTTATATCTATAGAGAAGAGTGCGGTTAAAGAGTCCATCGGCTCGAAAAAGGTCTTTAAAGAGAGAGAAGCAATATTAATTAGACATTGGTTTCCATAATCCTATGTTCAACAATCATGGAATCTTATTAGAAAATTAGATGTGAATGATGAATTAAAGGGTAATACACTTTTTGTAATGAGATTTTGAAAACTATAATTAATTTACAAACAAATCTTTGTAAAAGTGATAATGAGTAATTAACACAACTATATGATACTCGTATGTGTTGCTATCACAAATGCTCCAATCCATCCCAAAATTGATTATCTTTTGAAAATAAATAAACAATAAAATATTTATACATCAAAATTAAATTCGATACATTTACTCCCTCCGTCCCTATAACGAATCACCATGTAGCTCAATAAAGTTTTATATATTCGTCACAGAAACCGAGGGGGTACAATCCATCTATCTATAGCTATTACTAAAACAAAACATTGCTGACAATACATCATCACTACTTAATAAGTAAAATTATTTTTATTATGCTTAATATTTATATCTTTGACTTTATTACTTTCTATATTACTTTCTAAGTATGAGTATAATATTATTTATATAATTCAAGTTGTAATTATTTTTATGTAAATAAATTATATTATTCATAACAAAAACTATTTTTTTCGTTTAAACTTTTATAAAATAATTTTACATATTTTTGTGTTAAATTTGATTTTGAAATGTGTTACTAATAATTATATAATTTATGTAAATTAATGTAATTTATGTCAAAAAGTTTAATAAAACCGTGTATCGCACGGGCACTATCTAGTAATTACTAAAAACTAAAAATTATTAATTAAATAAATAATAAAATCACAATTATTAATTCATTCATACATACTTCTATAAGGAGTCATCAAAGAAGTAAATATTGGCATCACCAAACTCAAATTCTAGTTAATTTAGGAAATACTACAAGATTGCACCAACCAATCTTTAAAACAATGATCAGTTGGATGCTTAATGCTCTAAAACCCCCCCACCAAATTAAAGTAAATCAATCAAATTTTCTACAAAAATACATAATTTAAAATTTTGGATATATTTTTTCTTTCACCCTCTAACTAGTTTGATTCTCATCACATACAGAATTAATTAATTTTCATGTAGGTGATTCTCCGGCCAACCTTACTTACCCCAATACAAAACAAAAATTAAATATTTATTTATTAGAAAAAATTATCCTGAATAATCTCAGCTCTTGCGCCAATATGTTGTGAATAATCTCTATTATTAATAATGTCTAAATATATATATATATATTTTACTGACAGCACAAAGCTCTTGCGCCAATAAGTTGTGAATAATCTCTATTATTAATAATGTCTAAATATATATATATTTTACTGACAGCACCCTTTGTTACATTTTAATAGCTAGACACCTATAATAGCCGGTTAAAATGTAGCATTGGGTGCTGTCAGCAAAAAAATATACAAAAATTTGATTATTTAAAAATAATTAATAGTACTTGATTGTTCACAGTAGATCAAATGAGCAATGGAATTATTCATGATAATTTTCCTATCATTATATAGGCTTCATCATCCACATCATACTCGGCCGATATATCCCTCTATTATTATACGAGCTACCTTGTCTCTAACTCAGTAAGAAGACCTCAACCTATATTCTCACGGTATGTACTCCCTCTGTCCCTATGAGAATGCACCCATTTTATTTTGGATGAAATTTAGTGAAAAGTGAAATTTGATTGATAAATAAGACAAAAAATAAGTGGATAATAGGAATGACCGGTTATGATGGAGAGAGAAAATATGTTTGTAGATGAGATTTAAAGAAATAAAATGGGGTCATCGCCATAAAATAAAAGGGTGCAAAACGTAAATTGAAAGGAATAGAGGGAGCATGAGAAAAACAATTTGACTATAAGCTATATCTCACGGTGAAACTGTTCTCATAAAACAATTTCTATTATTATATATAGATATAATAATAAGAAATTAATATAAAAATAAAAATAAAATGAGAATATTATTAATTAGGTCGAAATTTTTGCCTGCAAGAGTGACAAGTGATTTCTCCCATGTAAGTAGTAGCACTATCCCTAAGTCTTTCAGCCTTTACAACTTCTTCTCTAGCTTTATCCCACATAGCACGAGCTCGAGCGAACTCGGAGTGAGCCAACTCAATTTCTCTCCGAGTCAACTCTCTAACTCGCTCTGCATATGCTTTTTCAATGGCAGCTACTCTTAGTTGCTCCTTAGCTTGCCATTTCAACGCTTCGATGCACCTCAAATCGGACGGCTCAGATGGGTTTAAACTTATGGACAGCTTCAAATCAAGAGATGGCCCAGGCCCACCATTTGTATGATGATCATGATGATGATGATCTCCGCCGTTAGATGGGTGGTAAGATCGACGGTGGTGATTGAACCAAGGAAGAGCACGTGAGGAGGAGGTGGGAGTAGGAGGTGGGGGTGGCAGAAGTTGGAGTTCTTTTTGATGATCCAACTCTTTTTCCATGTGGGGAAGAATATTATAGAGAAGATTATATTATCTTTTTTTTATATTTTTTTTTATATTTTTTTATATTTTTTTTCTTTTTGGGTTTTTACTTTTAGGAAGAAAAAGGAAAAGGGTTGTATGTATTATGTGTTCTTGTGACCCTATTTAGAAGAAAGTGAGAAAAAGAGGTGGGAATAGAGAGATGTGAGATTTTTAGTTGATTTTGTAGTTAAGGGATGATAATAGTACACACTACATCTCAAGTGTTTATATATATATAAAAACTAAGGGTAGTTTCATTTACCAACATACCCTTAAGTTCCTTTGTAACAATGATAGCTTAAGGTACTAAACCAACTCATCAATGTGGTATAATAGATAGGAATCTAGGCAATTCATCAATTGGATAACACAAATTCTTGTGAGAGATATTTTTTTGAGAGATCAACTCTAATTGGGTCCGCCCATAAAAGAAAATATAGAATAAGAGTAAGAATTAAACTTTAATGGATTGAGCCTGAGAGATGTCTATCAAAAAGACGGTCTCCCAGGAGACTTGCTGATTGGATAATAGTATTTGATGGTGAAGAGTATTTGGGTTGTAAGAGATATAAAATATTTTCCTTTGTAAGCTTTTGTAATTATTTGGTGTGTATGCACTAGTGAAAAAATATAAATATGTTGCAGTTTTTTGGCCATTATATGTTGCGATTTTGACCCCAAACATTAGTGATGTCAACAGATGCCATATTTTAAATGCAAAAAAATTATATGCTGCGGTTTTTGGGGTGAACCGCAGCATATATTGTATTTTTTGATTTTTCAAAAAATATACTATATGTTGCGGTTCACCCCAAAAACCGCAACATATAGTCTAGATTTTTTCCACTATTGATGTCTAGACTTTCTTAGTAATGAGAAAAGTATAACATTATGGTTTTTAGTTGCATGCATGTACCTAACTTAGTAATGAGAGAAGTATAACATTATGGTTTTTTTTTTCCATAGATATTAATATATCATCACAATGGGTTTTGAAAATTCTATCACAATAAACCATCTATAAATTTTTTTAATTTTTTTTGGGTGTTTTATTTTTATTGTTGGTCTTTAATCCAAATAAAGAAAAAAGGCAAGGACGTAGTAGATTTGCGACAATCAATTTAGTAAGACTTAATCTCATCATAATCCTAAACTAAAAATAAAAATTCATGGAGATTTAGAATCACAACTCAACAGATTGTCAATTTACTTCCTAGCTAGCTAGGCATGGGTAAGCATGCAGGGTTGAGGTTGAGACCTAGAAATTATGCACCTAACTTTTTGCGTATGGTGTCAAAATGAGCAAGGCTATCAACGATAATGATCATTATTATTTGGATATCCATCTAATATATATTAGCGTTGTTTTAATATAATCCATGATTGCACAATATTCTAGTTGCAACTCATCAATTGAATCACCTATAATGATCATATATTAATAATGATATGCTTTATTTATTTCTAAATTAGTTGAGTATATTTTTTGATATCTTCTTAATATAGAAAAGGTATATTTTTAAGGAAGATTTTTTTTCTTATGAGTTAGGTACAAGAAGTTTGACAAACATATCATCATACAATCATACAATCATACAATCTAATAAAAAGAATGTAAAATTCCACGTGTCATTTCCATACTGAATTTCCATATAAAGAATTTTTTACTAAAGTTAATATCAATATTTCCTTAATATTTGAGTAGTATATCACATCATACAATCATACAATCTAATAACAAGAATGTAAAATTCCACGTGTCATTCCCATACTGAATTTCCATATAAAGAACTTTTTACTAAAGTTAATATCAATATTTCCTTAATATTTGAGTAATATATCACAACAAGATATGTTCTTATAAATTTTCTTGAAATATTAAATTTTTGAATTTAAAAGCTACATAAATTTCAAATTAATTTTTTCTAAATATATTAGTTTTTTTTATATGTATTATAAACTAATTAACAAAGTTTCTTTATTAAAATTTTAATTTCTAAAATATTTCATCGAGAAACAAAGATACATGATAATCAAAAAAAGTTTTGAGAATGATAAATAGTCATTATGATGACGTTAAAAGTTCTCTCATATTTTCCTTAAAAAGTATGAGAGCTTTAATTAATAATTTATTAACAACCTTATTCTTTTAATATTATAGTACTTTTATAAGAAATTTTTATCTATTTTATAATAAATTAATATATTATTGTACTTTTATACTAATAGCATGTAATTATATCTCTATTTAAAATTTATATTTATATATACTTTTATATTAATAATTTCGTGCACTGCATGAGTTTCTATACTAGTATATCATATACATACTACAAAAATATTGGAAAATTACAAGTGTCATACTTTAAAGAGACATGACAAATGTAATTATTTTAGTGGATGCTAGTTGATTACATGACAATATTTACCTGATTTGGAATTTAATTATTTTTAAAATTAGAGCTAAATTAGGTATGGTATGGAGTATAATTTATTATAGCAATTCTATATAACTGACCTAAAATTTAATATATTTAATTGAATGAAAAAATGATGTATTTTATAAATGATTTAAAAAATCAATATTTAATTTTTACTTTTAAAAAATTATGTATTCCATAAATTTAATCATGATAATATATGCTTGCATTATTCTTTGAAGTTATATTTTTATATATTTCATACTCATAAATTCGTGCATTGCACGAGTTTCTATGCTAATACATTATATTACTCTAGTTTCATTAAGTTCTTCTCACAAAATGGGGTTCGAGGAGCCGAATGTAGACAATTTTACTCTAAATTAGTGATTATTATAATCGTTCATTTGGATCATCGGATTGATTTCTGATTAGGTGTTTCGTGTCAATTAAAAATCGAGTCTGTGTCCATATTGACTTTACGTAACTGCAATTCCATTTTTGAAGTTAGGTCAAATCCGATTAAGTTACAAGGTCGGGCGTATATCAATTCCTCTAGTAATAACAATAACAAATAGGTTGTTTTCGATTTAACCTTTGGTAATTTGACAAAATATATACTACTTCCTCCGTTCGTATTTGATGTTCCCATTTTTCATTCAAACAATTTCACTTGTTGTTCTCTTAAAGAATCTTTGTATTTATATGAAATTTTTGGACATAATTAGCCTTAGTCACCTAATTTTAATAATTTTTAATATTTATGGTCCCTGTATTTATATTTATATTTCTATAATGCTTATGATCCCTATATGTTTCACATTAAAAATATTTTAATATTTTTTTATGTTTGTGGTCCTTATATATTTTTCCATTGTCTGTATTTTATAATTTTTTTAATGCTCATAGTCCCTATTTTTTCTCCATTAATTTTACTATTCATTAAATAATATCTCCACCATCTAAAAGATTTAACTTTTCTTAATTTTTGTAAATATTCTTTATGAAAACTTCAAAAAGGAAGATCAAAAGATACTAACTTACTAGACAATATTACAAGGGATGGGGTAATTGGAGGCGCTATATATATGTCTTAATTAGATTACTGATACTCTTGCGCTTATCAGTTGGTATCTTGTTTTTGCCTTGGTCTTTTTACACATCATTTTTATTCGGTTTTACCTAATTATTTTTATTTCTTTATATGTATTTTATCTATTTTTATGTTTTTGACTATTGGAGATTTTTTCTGAAGATTCCTCTAAGATATTTCTTGAGTCGAGGGACTTTTTGACAGCACTCTTCTTTTTGGATATAAATTGACGCTTTTCTTTCCCCCAACTTTCAACCATAACTTTTTATTAATAGGATACACTGGATAAGATAAGGATGATCACCACAATATTACGAGGAATACTAATCACTAGTATCTTTTTAGTTAGGAAGATACAATGAACTTAATATTCACTTGCAACCTAAATTAAAGTATACCAAAAATGAAGATAATGATTTTCACCATTCACAAATAGGAAATAAATTATGCTTATGAAAAAATATATCAAATAAAAATATCAAATTATTTAATTTGTTGTAGAGGATAATATTCATGATAAACTATGATTTTTTTTTTCGAAAATCTTCACTATATATATACCTATCTTTAGTGGTTTTTCTCATGCAATTGGCATTCGTTCAAGTCTTCAAAAACAAAGTAATCTTCTTCTCTTTAATTATTTATTCTTTTATTTCTTTCACTAATCTTTTTATTGTTATTTTATAATTATATTATTATAATTTCCTAATGTCTCAATCAAGAATCTTAAAAATAGCTAATTGTTAATTATAAACCTCGTAAATAATTGTGATGGATTTAATGTTTTATAGTTGATTAATATTATATGTTAATTTATATTTTTTTTCGTTATATAAGGATTTTGCAATAAGTATTAAGAATTTGGTAATCTTTGTGTTGAAAAAACTATTATAACCTCTAAAAAATGTGTGTAAAAGTTAATGAGGTATGGATAAGATAAAAAACAAAGACGAAATAGACATTTACATACTTATTTTTCTGTCTAAAAATTAGGGCCTTTAAATTAATGTTAAGATGTACTATTTTTTTTTATATAATCAAGTTTTGTAATTCAAACTTAATTTTTCGCGTTTAATAGATTCGTTGAATTATGGGATGAATTTTGTGTCGTTTATGAACGAATATTCAATTATAGATTATTTCATTTTCTACATTTTAATGTTAAATATTGTTATAGTTGATATAATTTTCTTTAATTATTTTTAAAGGACATAATGGCCCTATTTCAAAATAAGTCGCAAAAAAATAGAACCCATCTTTGATTTACCCTTAGGTGTAATTTGTATGAATGTTTTTTAAACCATATGATAATATTCTTTAGCTCGTCTTGTATGAGACTGTCTCACCATGAGACAGATCCATATAATTACTAGTCTATTTCTCTAATTGATAACTTTAACATTGTAATTAATCACTTTAATATGATAAATATATATAGATCATCCCAATAGCAATAGTTTCATCATAAAACCATTTTATTTAGAAATTTGTGTATATTTTTTTTATTTGCATGTCTATACTCAAATTTTTAATTTGTTTTACTAGTATTAATATTATAAATTTGTCTATACTCACCATAAAACCGTATCATTTAAAATTTACGCATATTTTTTATTTCCATTTCTATACTCACATATCTAATTTGTTATTACAAGTATTAATTAAAAATTTTGAAATAACTTTTGTAGGAAATATTTGATCTATCAAAGTGAAAAATGGGTCCCACTCATTACAATTTAGTCATTCTTTTCTCATAATCCTTATGGGAGTACTCACCATCTATACTATATACTAAATACGTTCTTCAATAAGACACATCTATACTATATACTAAATACGTTCTTCAATAGGACACATGTCGTTCTCACATTCATTGTTTTCCCTCCAAAATTCTTCAGTTAGCTAAATTGGGTAAATAGAATTATTAAGCTTGAATGCCCTATTATTTAAATCAATTGATGTTTCAAATGGCAATAAAATTCTTCATTCTTAATTATAGCAATAAAATATTATTAAATAGAAAGTTTCTTCCTTCTGTAACATCTATTTATCTACACTAATAAAATATTATTAAATTAGGTAAGTAGAATAAAATTCTTTATTTTTTAATTATAGCAATAAAATAAAAGTATGATTATAATTGTTCACTGGAAATATAAAGTTTTGGTTGGAAATCTCATAGATGTATGCAATAGTTTAAGCATCCTATATTAAATATGAGTTTAGTTACATTTATTTATCGGTAACTTTTCCACTACTTATAGATATTTAGAATAGTAGAATCCAACTCATTAACAAAAATATATTTTATTTATCTATTAAAAGTAGGTAGTTTATCTGGTGTCAAGTAAGTTTTTTCCATAAAAATTGAAATATTATCAATTATGATCACAAGATATATATTAACATTTATTTTTGAACAGACAAGATATTAACAATTAGTACTGTAATAAATGGTACAATTGTCTAATATCAAAATTATATAAATGTTATATGGGGTCTTCTAAAAAACAAATAAGAAGAAAATTGGTATATTATACCTCTATAAATAAAGTAAAAAAAGAACAATATAATATCATTATTCTTCACAAGGTCTCTTATTTCTCTGTTAGTGCTTCATAAGAAATCACAAACATGTATATATTATCTATTATTTTGAAAGAGAATCCATAAAATAAATTTATAATCTATAAATTATTTCAATAAGTGATTCAAATAAATAAATATAGATTTTTTCATATAAAAATCACGGGCCATATAAATTAGAACATGGCCACTATAAAACCAAATGCGTGTCCCATATTATTTACTTTAAATTGTTAAGTTTATCGCTTAAATATCTTTTTTCATTCTTAATTTATAGTGGTAAATATTGATCATTCTACAAGTTCATTAAAAATAATTCAAGCCCAAATTTTTAGAGTTTTAAAATTTAAAATAATTAATATAATGCAAAGACTAATTAATTTTCTCTCACACATCAAATATTATTTTCTCTATATTTATTATGTTTATCAAATATCAGAATAATTTAAAGTAATTTTATTTATATTTAAGAGATCATTTATATATTTTTTGATTATCCGTGCTTGGCACGGGATTCAAGCTAGTTATGTCTATATATTACAAGTATTAATTAACATTTTTGAAATAAATTTCATAGGAAATACTCTATCCGTCCCATTAAATTTGTAGTATTTGTCATTCTGATCTGTCCCACATAATTTGCATCATTTTTATTTTTAGATCATGAGGTCCATTAAATACTACTTCCTTTTAATCTCATCCATACATTTTAACTCTCTTTTAATGTCATCCACACAATTCATTCTCTCTCTTTATTTATTACTACTATTCACCTTTTTTCTTAAAAATATTATTTTTTTTCTCTAATGCAATCTATACAGGACGGAGCGAATATTCGGCAAATGGGTCCCACTCATCACAATTTAGTCATTCTCATAATCCTTATGGGAATACTCACCATAAATGTACATGATCAACCCAAAAAAAATAATTTCACAATAAAACTCATATATTACAATAACATTTTTGAAATACCTATTCAATTTGCATTAATTATATTTTTAGACAATGACTCACTACTTCCTTTTAATCTCATTCATACATTTTAACTCTTTTTTAATTTCATCCACACAATTCATTCGCTTTCTTCATTTATTACTATTATATATTCACATTTTTCTTAAAAAAACACTAATTTTCTCCTTGATGCAATCTATACAGGACGGAGCGAGTATTGGGCAAATGGGTCCCACTCATTACAATGTAGTCATTCTCATAATCCTCATGGGAATGGTGAGTGTATCAGCACATTTTGGGTACAACGTAACAATTACAAATGGACTTGAACAAGGAGAACAACTTGTATTTAGATGCCAATCAAAGGATACTGATTTAGGTTATCATCATTTTTCAAACACTGGAAAAAGTTTTAGTTGGGTTTTTAAGCTTAATTTCTTTGAAACTACACTTTACTTTTGTCATTTTTACTGGAGGGATAAAACTGTAACTTTTCCTGTTTTTACCGTCAAAAGTGAAGGTGATTGTGGGTATTTAGTTTATTGGGAGGTTAGATCCGATGGTTTTTACTATCATTGTGATGATGATGACTCCTATTACAAGCACTCTTGGGTTAATTAGAATTATGATTTGCATTAAGAGCAAATCTTTAATTAATATGAAAAAATTATGTTATGTATATGTTGATGTACAACATTGATTGTGTCTAGAGTTGTGTGAAATGGATTTGACTTGAATTATGTTGTATATATATATGCGAGTCTGTTTCGAGTTGAGGGACCTTTTGACTGTATTTTTATTTATGGGTATGAGTTGTCGTCTTCTATTCCAGCTTCTCTGAGCATATTTTCTATAAGCGGGATACGCTAGGTATGATGATGATGATATTCAAACGATCTGTTTCGAGTTGAGGGACCTTTTGACTGCATTCTCATTTATGGATATGAGTTGTCGTCTTTCATCCCTTCTCAGAACCTGAGCATAGTTTCTATGAGATCGTTGTCGTGTTCCATCCTTTTTCAGAATCCGAGCATAGTTTCTATGAGAGTTGTCGTCTTCCATCCCTTTTCGGAATCTGATGATAGTTTCTATGAGCAGGATACACTAGGTATGATGATAATAATATTCAAACGATCCAAATTAAATGTGACCCTTAAGTGTGGATTTTTAAACCCACATGAATCAAAATTATAGTAACTTAACCTAAAATTTAACAAAAAGGTAATCTTGTGAAACCTAAGTTGAATTGAAAAAAAGCTAAGTTGAATTGAAAAAAACCTAAGTGAAACCAAATTGTGCTACCCAAATTGAATTTGAATGATCACCGACTCAACTATTAATCGACCGGGTATGATTATGAATAGACTTTGAATGTTTGGAGTTTTGAGTCCAAACAAATCCAAAAGGTCCTCAAACATGTGCATGTAAGATCACAAATTCTTACTTGAGACCGTTTTATAAGTGACGCGTTTTAAATGGGTCGGCCCATTATTACTTAGGAAAAAAACTTTTAAAAAATATAGGTTGTGTAATCTTATTTGGAGTTGGTATTATAACCTATTGGTATTATAATATGTTAATGTTGGTACTTGGTAGTATAACCTATTTAAGTTGGTATCTCCAAATAGATAGAATGTTAACTTTAATTGATTATAACACCAACTCCAAATACCAACTTTAATAGGTTATAACACCAACTTCATTAGGTTATAACACCAACTCGAAATAGGCTCAACCGCGCACGTCAGTTTTTATATATATATATATATATGTATTTTTTTTTAATTATTGAGAATATAGGTTGGGCTTTTTTGAATGGTGTCTATACTATAAATGGTCTCTCAAGAAAGGGTCTACGCAAACAACTAAAAACTAGGACTTTTGTGCAAATTACAAATCAACAAGCTAGCGAATTAATAAGGAAAATATAAAATCAAGCTAATGAGGAGTTTAGTGAAAGGTCAAACATAAAGACAAGATATATGCAACAAGTATGACATAAACACAATATATTTTTTCTATCATTCACTTAAGTCTTAATTAGGATAACTAATCTATAAATTTTTCATCTGGGGATTCTTTAATCGCACTCTCCTTTATAAGTATGAGTTGTCGTCGTCCATCCCTCCTCAGATTCTGATTATAGTTTTCTATGAGCGGAATACACTGATATGATGATGATGATTTTATAGATTTTTCATCACTCTCTTAAGAGATCAAAACATGTTAACATTACTCTAATAGTTTATCCTTTTTATTATACTTGCTGTAAATTTTATTTAATTGTTTTAAATTACTTGTTACAGGTTATAGCAAAATGTAATTATGTAAATGTCTATTATGGTCACAGTCATGGTCATCAACCTCAATAACTTTTATACTTATGTTTTTAGAGGTTATAATGGTCTTTTAAGGTAAAGATTCAATATATTCTAATGCAAACTCTTATGTAGGGAGTAAAACAAATGAATGAATTATACATTTATTCACCATTTATATATAGTTTAATGTTATAAAATTACAAAGCCAAAAGAAAAGGGACCCAGGAATAAGTAGTTAGGATGCATTTGTCTATAAGACAATCCCATTGATTAAAAACACATACACATACAAATACACCTAAAAAAACAACTTTTAGAAAGGGAATTAAAAGGGGTTGCTACTTGCTACAAATGAGCTGTATTAATTATGTGGGCAGAGGTTCTTTGAGGATGTGTTAAGTGATCGATCGAACATAGTTAGTCTTTTCTTTCTTCCGTATATAAAAAAGTTAATTAAAAAAATAAATATGTTAATAAAATCATCATCATCATCATCATTTTACCCAGTATATCTCGCTCATAGAAAACTATGAACAAGGTCTAGGGAGGGAAGGACGGCAGCAACTCACACCTGTAAAGGAGAGCGCCACCAAAAGGGGTTTTTCGGCTCGAGAAAGATTAAGAAAAGTTCCTGCGTTATGGTAATAAATAAGGTGTAAAATAAATATAGGTACTATTAATAAGGTGTAAATAAAAATTTTACACATGACCCTAAATTTTTCAAGACGGATCTGTACATGGAAATTAAGATTTATAAACTTTGAACCCTTTAAAGGGGCACGTGAGGCTTTTACACATACAACTCTTTTTATCTTTTGTGATGGATGATAGATGATGGTATAGGTTGGTAGGTCAATGTCCAAAAATGATTTATATATCATGGTTTTCCATTGATTGGAGGGAACATAATTATATTATATTATGAGTTATTGTTTATAATAAATTAATAATAATCCTTTTTAGTTATGGGGTCCCTAATCCCTATAAAATTAAGTAAGGTTTATGGGATGGAAGAGATAAAGATTGATTCTCTAAGATTTTTGTCATCATCATGCTCATTTTACCATACTAGTGGCAGTGATCACTTCAACTAAATCAAGGAACTAACATGCACTCATGCATGGACCTTCAACATTTGTCAGAACTTCCTTAATTTTTATTCACAAATTACATATTATTACTGACATATAGTCTGTCTGAGAGACGCATTAGATATATAGGCTAAATTACCTAATTAATACAAATGAGAAAATAAGAATATGGGCTTTCTGTTTTTTGGGGTTGTCTCGATCTGAGAGACGATCTCTCATAATAGTAGTTAATTCTTGTTACTTTCGTTACTTTCACATGTTGTATGAGAAAATGTTACCATATGTTGCAAGTATTATACTCCTTTTGTACTTATGAGCTGGCCAATATTTCTATTATGTTTCGTCTCTTTTATTTGTTAATCTATACTATCTTGGTAGTTATGAACAGAGAAGAAGAATTCATGTGGAAGACCATTGAAACTAATATATGTGGTTCATTCATATAATCAACCCTAATCTTTTGGGATTAAGATTCTGGCATTATTGTTGTTAATGTATTTTTTTTATCTTGTAACAATTTTTATCAAGCGTAGTATTCTTATCGCTTTCTTTATTCTTATTCATTTTATCTTTATTTATTTTCTATTACTTTTACCTACAAAATTTAATTGTCTCATGGTTTTTTTTGGTAAGCGTGTAATCGTCATAGTGTGTTGTTAAAACTTTTGGATATAAAGGAGTATTAAATAAGGGTTTGAATGGTGTTTATTTTTATTCATTAGGGAGGTTTGTTTGATGCTAGTTTATAATAATAATAATAATAATATATAATATAATAAAAGTAAAAAGAAAATAAAGCCGAAAAGGTGTTTAGAGCTTGCACTCGCACTCCTAAATCCTACTTGATCACTTTACCAAAGAGTAGTACAATTACCCATCTCACTTAATTATTTAAGGACTTCAATTTTGTAAAGATATGGTAACCATGATATACTTTAAAATTATTATTTAATGTGAATGAGTCAACTTAACTAGAAATTTAAACTCATGGTTACAGTTTTGGTTTTTGTTATTATAAATTGCATCACACTCTTTCGTATAAATTTAAAAGTCACTTTTAGTTGTAGTTGTGGATGCAATAGAGGCTCTTCTTATACATTAATAGTAACGATAATGTTTAAGTCATAATCTCAAAAGATTAAGGTATGCTATATGAATCAATAGATTAGGTTTCATAGGCGAATCCACACTGGGGGCCGGCCGAGGCCCGACCCCCTTGCTGAAAATGCGATCCTTTGTAATTTTGGCTTTGACACCTCTTGTTAATATATTATATAATTTAAAGAGTGCGTGATTGTAATAAAAATTACTATAGGTCAATGATTGGGATAACATATTTGTTATTTAAGTTAACTACTTTATATGTCCATGTAATGCAAAGATGTGTAAGTGGGTGCAGATTCATAGGAATAAAATACAATAATAGATACGAACTAATGATAAAAATGTAATTGTGATAAATTTTAAAAGTGAAGACATCAAAAGTTTATAATTTTTTAACTGATACCGAGTTATATGAGAAATAAATTAGTTTTGATTTTCTTAACAAATTTACAGTAATAGGAAACTAAATTAGGTAAATATATTCATTACAATAAAATTATTTAATTATCTTATCTTATAGTAATACATGCTATAGCAGTTTATATCTTTTTGTTATGTAATTTGTTCCATTTAAAATTAAACATAGTTAATTAGACATTTGATTTTTTTTTTTAATTGGTAGAAGTTAGCATTATTGTGTAAACATAACTTGCCAAATAACTGAAAATTTACCAAATCTCAACAATCCAAGTGGCATAACTACTAAAGGAGTGCCATATGAAATTTTTCAATCTTTTAATAGATAGTAAGATGGTATGTTGTTATGTAATTAGCTTCAACTCTATTTGTTAAATATAATTTTTGCTATGATTCAAGTTAATTTCAATTTATATGATTTTTAAAATTTTCATAGTTTAATTAGTTTTTATATAATATAAAACTTGCTAGTCTATCGACAATTTGGTCCCCCTAATTGAAAATTCTGGCTTCGCCCCGGTCAAGTTTAGTGGTCGTCCACATGAATTAAGAATTTGAGATCTCAAATTCTCCTTTCTAACCACTTTTATAACCATAATGGATTTGATTCAAATCCAAATTTGAATATCTTTTAATTTGCCAAACACTAATTTGAATCAAATCCATATTTTCAAATGAAATGATCATTCCCAAAGATAACATAAAACAATTCAATATTCTTATAATGTTCCTATAATAATCTCACCTATTGATTAACAATTAATAATCTCAATTTTAAAGGGCATTTTTTTATAATAAAACCGATAACCAAATGACTTGATATTCAATCCCAAACAATAAAACACAAATACTTATTGTGGACGGTCTTTGCCATAGACCACTCGTCTTGGATCAACCCAATTATAAAATCAGTTTCTATCTAATATTTTAAATAAAAAAATAAAAACTACATTTAAACATTGGGCTGGACGGTTTTAGAGAGCCGTCTTTGCCATAAACAATCTCGCAGGAGATGTTCTGCATAGAAAATGACAAATGATGAAGTTGAGTGTGAGAATAGACTCCAAAATGCAACTTTGATAGAAGTAATTTCTTAAAGAGAATGTTGAATCCAAAGAATCAAGAAAGACTAATTATTTGATATTCAATCTTTTTTGTCCCACACTCACGCAGATCGGAGCTGTAAAGCTAGTGCTACAAAGTTAAATAGTAAATACTATCTCTTTTTTCTTTTTTTATATATATTCAAAAAAAAAATACTATCTCTTTTTTTTAAATGGGCCATGATTCCAGGAGTCGAGATTTTAAGAATGAGGTGGCATAATATTTTTAAATATGTATTTTAAGGCACGATTAAATTAAAATTTATTTTTTTACATTACATCGAAAGTATTAGATATAATGATGCATATAAAACGTAAAAGATAAAAAAAATAAAGTAAAACTTCACTAACTTATTAGCCTTTACCGTATATGAAAATAAAGAAATCATCTTGAGTTTAACAAAATTGTGCACTTGATTGTTTTATCAACAAAACAAACATGTAAGGAAAAAATATAATACATATAACTTTATTGAGTGAAAAAAATGTATAAACTACAATGTACTCTTGATTTATTTCTTAACAAAGTACTCCTTCCAAATCAATTTAGTTGTCCCATTTGCTTTTTCACACTATTCATCAATTTCGTTTAATTTGTATTTTATTCTTAATTCATAAGTTAAAACATAGTCATGTAAGATCTTGTTTGATTCGTCTCAACGCAAGATGATTCTTATGAACTTTTCATAATTCTTATTTAAGCATAATTAGAGATATTAAGAGTCAAAATATTACCTCAACAAGTGTGCCCAAGCAAATGGGACAACTAAATTGGTTTGGAGGGAGTATAATGTTATATTCTTATGTTCCTTCAGTAAAATATACTCCCTCCTATTCACCTTAGGTGTCCCATTTACTTTTAGAACACTATTCATCTATCACTCTTAAATTGCATTTTATTATTAATCTATAAGTTAAAACATAGTCATGTGGGATCTTATTTGATTCGTTTTGATATAAAGATTATTAATATCAACTTTTTATAATTTTTAGATATACATAACTCGAATTATTAAGGATCAAATAAGTGCATTGGATACAGTGCCTAAAGTAAATAAGACACTTAAGATGAATAGGAGGGAGTAATAATATCGTCGGGGGTTCAATTTTTGGCTAGAGCAAATTTTTATGGGGTGCCTGGGCATCCCCACGCCACCTTTTAGGTCCGCCGCCTATGCATGATTTCATTTTTATTTATTTAAATTAATAACAAGTGAAATTATCGATAATATCCTTTATATTTCTCTTTTCTTATTTTAATTCAAGCACAAATAATATAATCATTGTTAAAAATGATCTTTCTATTTCTAATAGTAAACTTTGTAATGCTAAAAAATTGCATCCTATAACCCTCCGTTTTCCTTTAAAATGATTTCATGCCTTAAACTAATTAAGAATTTAATTTTTGTGCATGAATTAAATGTAATAATGATGTCTAGATTATTTTGAGAGTCGAGGTGACTTATATCCTATACCACTATAAATAAGACATTATTTTCATATTTATTTGCTTTTTTTTACCCTTTTTTTTGGCATGATCGTTTCGGTCATTTAGAAAACAAAATCTCATCTGTTGACGTATATATAGATAAACTTTATGAGTCTTAGAAAACTGTTATAAAAAGAAAGGTTGAAACTTATACTCTGATGACGGTGACAACTAGAGAATGATAAGACTTTGAGGATAGTACTTAGAAAGTGTTATAGGAACATCTCTATATTGTGTAATGAGTTATTTCTCGATTCATTGACATTATTATAACATGTTAATTATAGTTACTTACATGTACATGTTTGTTTTCTTGACTATTATTCTTTCTATGATGGTCGATAAATTTGACATTCGGTCTTATGTTGAGTAGTAGAAGAATCATAGATTGAACTAACAGGTGTTTGGAGTACTCTCAATTATTACTTCCTTGGTATTTGCGTCACACATCATTCTATAGGGTTGTTAGAAAAATATGCCAAAGAAACATAGTGCATCATTTACTCTCCATTTGAAGATCCTACTTGGTATCTTTTAATATTCAATATTTATAATTATGTAAAATCCAAAATGAATATAACACGTGTTTTTGAAGCGATTCAAAACAAATAATCTGAAATTGATCGAATTATCCAAATGAACACCTCTCCACACAATATAACACTCCCCTCATATATAGTTCATCTTCTATGCTTCATTGTTTTAGTTTTTTCTCTCATAAGTTCAAGTAACACTAATTTTTGCTTTCATTTCTAGTTCTTCATTAACTCATAAAACTAGTAGTTTAATTTATAAATCTTACTTTAACTCCTAAGCCTTGAAGTGGAGGACTAACGGGCCAACCCTAAAGGTAGACAAGAGAGGCTGTCTCCCAAAGCCCTCTTTATTAAAAAAACAAAATTAATGATTGTAGAAGGTCCATATATATTATAAATTGTAAAGGAAAAGGGCTCCAATGTGTTATTTCGCCCAGGGCCCCAATACATTTGTCGAATCTTAATTATCCCTTAACATACTAGTCTATCCAAACCTCCATCCTTAGTCCTTTGATCATTTGTTGACTTTAATAATTTAAATGTTGTTAATCAACTAATCAACCAAAAACCCTAAAATATATCACTATTGCATATCAATTCACAATTAATTATGTCCTTATGGCAACCATCCTCTATTTCTGTTAGAGTATATAACATATGCTGGGGCCTCAACCATCGGCTTAAGCTTTTGGTTGAGTTGGTTCCTTAACATGGTATCAGAAGCCAACGTGACAAAGAGGTCCCGGGTTCGAATCTCAACCACCCCTCATTTAAGTGGAATATTTAGCACCAGGTATGAGGAGAGTCTGTGTTGCATCCACACTTCTAGCCCAAAGAACTCTCGTGTGAGGGGGCATGTTAGAGTATATAACATATTACGGGGCCTCAACCATCAGCTTAAGCTTTTGGTTGAGTTGGTTCCTTAACAATTTCTATCCATGTTTGTGAGAACTAACAGTCTGTTTGGTAGGTGGTAATAAACGATGGTAATAAAAATAAAAAATTAGTGTGATTTTGGTTGAAAAATCTTTTGGCTACCTTAATGGACATGCTTGTCCAACTTCAATCATCTCATTTTCTTCATAATATTCATTCCAATGCATTATCATTGGGAGAGGTGGTATTAGGTGGTAATGGAAATTTGTAAACAAAAAAAGTTTTTTTGTAATTAAAGTTTCATTACCTTGGGAATGATATGGAACTTTTGATGAAATTTTACGCTACAAATCATTCTCATTATTACTATTTAGTACCACTAACGAAACGGGCCGTAAAGGTTTATAACATGTGAAGATTGCTTCACACTTGTGCCTTATGAGTTATGACACACTCAAGGTCAATCAAGGGGCAATTAATATGAAACTTCGAGCGAGACTTGAATAAATTTTTGGAAAAATATCTGGTAATAATTTAAATTATTCGTGATCTTCCTATAATAATCTCACATATTGATTAATCATGAATAATCTCAACTTTAAAGGGTATTTGCGTTGACCTGCTATAGTAGGTAATTCACCCAAAAAGTAAACAGAAAATTAATTTAAAATTAAAGAAAATTTTTAAAATTATACATAAAAAAATTCTAATAATAAAAAAAATCATAAATTTTTTTTTAAATTATTTGAACATTTTTTTCAACATTTTATTTTAATTTATCTTTTTTTAAAAAAATAATACTTGCTATAGCAAGTCATCCGGTCACCAAGTTTACTCTAAAAAAATACCCTTCAAAGTTAGGATTATTCATGGTTATCAATAACTGAAATTATTATAGAAAAATCACAAATAAACTAAATAATTCTATGTAATTTATCCTAAATTTTGCTTGGTAAATAATGATTACATAATAGAATACTTTCTCAAGTCAAAAGCGAAAATACCTTTTTATTCGCAGATACTCCCTCCGTTCCTTTTTGTTTTTCCACATTACTATAACGGGTAGTTCCATTTGTTTTTCCACTTTGGAATACTTTCCTAAAATGGAAAGTTTTTTTTACACTTATACCCCTTAAATAACCCATTTTACCTTTAAAAAAATAAGGATTCCCCTTTGGATTCCTGTTTATACCTCGGTCTTGACGTAAGTAATTATATCTCTTCTTATACTTCTCCTTCTCCAAAAAAACCAACCGTTGGTTTCTCTCTCTTCCTTGAGTATCTTCCATGGCTTTCTAAGCCATTACCCCCTGTTCATAACCCATTTTTTCTCCATTTTTACTGCACTAAAATGTAGATCGGATTTTGTTCTTCATTTTGAGGTTCGTTTTGTGATTTTTGGTTGAGTTTGATTTTTTAGCCCTCTGTTTTTAACCCCTTTTCTTCGACCTCCATTGGTAGTGTTTTGAATTTGGTTTGTCCATGGAAAAGGACGAATCTAAGAGTGATTCAACCATACCATCATACCTTTATGACGGTTTATGTGAACGTAGAGAATTTTGTTCTTGTTCCATTAAAGGGAGGTCACACTCATATTCCAATGAAATTGTTAGATGGACCAAAAAAGATCTTGAATCATACCAAAAGGCAATTGAGGATGATGCTATTTCTAGGTTTCGTGATCCTACTCCTTCTCCTACTGTTGAAGAAGAATTACCATCAACAGTTCTTGAGTATTTTTTGGAGTCTCCATCTGATGAAATACCATCAACTCCATCTAAGATTGAAGAAGACAACGAAAATTTGGTTGTCCCTGACACTCCTGTGGACGTTATTGCATCAAGGGGTGAAAAAACCCTAAAAAACGTAAATGATTTTTGTAAGGTTTATTTTGACTTTCTTTAATTGTAAAATACTGGTATTGGATCTGTTGGAGTGCTGGTGATGTTTGCTGTTTGAATGTTGGTGATGTTTGATTATCTGATTTTGGATCTATGTTTTGATTAACCCTAATTTCGTCCTTATTTTGGTTAAGTCTGTGCATGAAATTTTTTTTAACCCCTGTGATGTGTTCATGCTTTTACTTGCTTAAAAAAATCTGAAAAATTGTCTATAAGTACTTGGTTGAGTAGCAATTGTGTACAATGGACACATCAATTTAATTTTAGTTTCATGTAATGTCATTTGCTTCATTTGTTGTTGATTTATGAAATTACTGAGAGGTTTTAAGACCTCAATGATGAATCAAGGGGCAAAATAACTGAATTGTTCATTATATAATGAAGTAAATACATATGCATGATCTTGGATTTTTTTTTGATGTTCATTTCACAATTTGTTGCTCCTAAGTCTCATAGAATTAATTTTAATGATGACAAGCAAATAATCGAGGGGCTTTAATTTTTGATTATCTTTGAGTTTCTTCCACTGCTTCATCATATGCTTCCAAAATTTGTTGATTGTGTTGAGCAGCATCTTCATTCTCTGTTTGTTGGGTTAGCTGATTTCTGTTTGGGTTAAGAAAACGTACACATTCCCTAACCAATTGTGATGGTACTCGCACTTGTAATCTTAATCTTCCATTGTCTTCTTGCACCTTTTTCCCAAGATGTGGTTGAATATAGTCGTTTGACCCTTTAACCTTTAGGATTTCATTTAAATGATGTTGTAATGAAATCCAAACATTGGTTAAGGTCTTTGGATGTAACTCCTCGAATGCATCTTCCACTGCCTTTATTAACTCATTCATGTTCTTTGGCATTTTCTTATGCATTAGTGATTGTATGCTCCGAAAAAAACCTAAATCTAGAATATTACAATCGAGACTATTTGGTGGTTGTTGAGTTAAAATGAATGTTAAACCCCCTTGCCTATTGTTTTGTTGCCAAATTGGATCATCATTTGTTATGTGAACCCTTGCATTGTCTTGTTGGATGAAAATTGTTGATGGACCATCACTTGGCCATTTCCTAACTATTGCTGGAATTAGTTGTTCAATTAGCATGGTCCTATAAACCTCTTGAGTAACCGACTCAGTTGGTTTAATTTCTATAGACCCCCTTGGACGGTTGATTGAATTTCTTTGTGCTGCAACTCTATTCACAAAAGGGAAAATACCATTTTTCCCATCAAATATGCATTGGCCATGTTGATTCCATTTAGACCTTGCAAGCCCCTAAAAACATGGCTTTCGGTATGATTTGACGACTTACCCGCCCTATATGGAATTTTTTCCTTGTTTGATAAATAAACTCTTTGCGTCTTCTTGGTTAAGTAAAACCATTTTTCATCAATATGTATAAAGTCATACATGGCTTTATACATTGGATGATGATGAATTGTGTCTTCTTGAATAAGACTTAAAATCCACTCAACCCTTCTTGCCTTGTTTGCATCCGTCAATGAAGGGTGGAGTGGATTTGAATGTGCCTTAATCTCCCCCCTTTGAATTAATCGCCAAACCGTTGTTGGTGCCAAGTCTAAACATGTTGCAACGTTTCTTATGCACGTACGTTCACCCATTGGTTTTGATTCAAGTACATTGGGTTGAACTTCAACTCGTTTTCTTCCACAATTTCTGAGCTTGGCATCGACAACATACGACTTGTTTTCTTCTTTGCTTTGAATTGCACGTTTCCATAAGTTTCGAATTGTTCTTGGTGTGTACCCATACTTGTTTGCTATTCTAACAAATGTTCCATGTGGGAGTGTGTCACTAACTTTGAGTGACAACATTTCATGTAATATGAGATGCCTCAACTCATTTGTAAGCCTTGGCTTACGTTGAGGCTGCTGTTCTGGTACTGCTGCATCATTTTCATGTGGTTCCTCCTCCGACTCCGAGCTCGACTGTGGATCGTATTGGTTTGATCCAAAATACCAAGCCCCCTGTAATTCTTCTTCGTTGTCTGAAGCCATTGTATTATGGCTAATGATGCAAAAGAGGTTGTGAATTGAAGTTACTGTGAAGATGATTATAAGCTACTGTTTGTGTGCTTTGATTTCTGTTTTAAGCAACTGTTACTTGCTGTTCGTGGGTTTTAAGCTACTGGAATAATGCTTACATTGCTGATCAGCTTTAATAGGCTGATTTAGAATTTGTAAGGTCATCTTTTTTTTGATTATACTTGTAATAATTCAATTTAGTGATCCATGTATAAGAAATTTGGCCAATGCAAAGTCAAGCTACTGTTTTTAGATGGTTGTATACTTGTAAAAATTCCCTCCTTTTTTTTAGAACCAAAAATGGAAAGTTTCCCAATTTGGAGAGTGGTTACCTTTCCCTCCATGTATTTCTCTCTCCTTAATAAAATCAGATTTTTATTTTGATTATTTTATTATATCATCAATTATTTTCTCTCTCATAATTCCAATAACATCATTACTTCCCACTAATTTCTAATTAAAATAATACCCACTCACCTCCAAGATTCTGCTTCTCTTAATATGTGTGATTTTCCCAAATAGGAAAATCATTTAGGAACGGAGGGAGTATCTTATTATGATACTTTGTTGTCCAAATTCCTATTATCACGTCAAAATTATATGTCGTTATTTTACCCGCGTTTGATTCTCACCACCTATAAAAATAATTGATTTTTTCTTCTCCCGTATAGAAATTCACCGGGCTTACTCTGATGAAAAGATTCCCAATTTTGAATCTCCTCAAACAAAAAGATAATTATTCGATGTGTTATTAAACAAAACAAGACTTTATAACACCAGTTAAAAAAAAGTCTATTTTTCTAAAATCAAGTTTTATTTCAATTGAATAGTAAACAACTTTTGTTATAATAAACCATAAATTCCATTTTTATCTAGGGTCCCTTTCCTCGTCCTAACTCCTAACCTTAATTAAAAAGAAAACTTACCGTGAATAATACACCATTTTGATAATTTTCCTACAATAATACGAACTTTTGATTAACCATGAATAACACCAACTTAGGAGGATTTTTTACTAAAATATATCAACTTTAGTTTATTAACCAATTTATGAATTTTCTTTTGCCATATAATCTCCTATAGTTTGATTTCTAACTTCTTAGTGATATTCTAGGAAAACATCCCAACCCTAAGCTGGTATGATTTATAATTAATAAAAAATTGATATTAATGTACAAAAGTAAGTTAAAAATTGTATTATCCCTAATAATTTTTCTTAATTAAAAAGAAAAAGTTGTCCTGAATAATCTAACCTATTACCCATCTGCTATGAATAATTTCAACTATTGATTATTTCTAAATAATCCAACCTTGTATATTTTGTCTTGACAGCACCCCTAGCCACATTTAAATCGACTATTGTAGATACCTACTAGCTATTATGCTCACTTCTTCTTCCTCCTCATGCCTCTTTGTTGGTCTACCCCAACTCCTCTTTGGTGGTAGATAACTATAGTAGTCGGTTAAAATGTGGAAAGGGGTGCTGTGAGCAAAAAAAAATTCAAAGATCGAATTATTTAAAAATAATCAAAAATAATCAATAATAAGAATCATTCACAACAAATTGACAATAAATCGAATTATTCACGATAATTTTTCGAGTAAAAAGATTCCATTGAATTTCAAAGTGGCAAAACATGAGCAAGGAGCAATAGAAAAGCTAAAACGATAAGAAAGATATTTTGAATCCTTATAATAATATCCATCCTGTCTTCCCTCCCTGTGTCTGTCTCAACCCTCCTTTTGCTTACACATTTACGCCATTTTTCTTCCATTGAAGATTCAACTTCTTATCTCTCTTACCCACTTCTATTCAAGCTTCAAAATACTTAAAAATGGCAGCTTTTACTGCCCTATCTATCTGTCCTTGCATTCGTCCTAGTCTTGTCAAACACTACATTTCCTGTTCTGTTGCTCCTGTTTGTTCCTTAGGTATCTTTCTTTCCTTTTTTTCACCCAATTTTTGTATGGTGCATTTTTTTTCTAGTATAGTTGGATGTTTTCTTATGAGATTTGGTTAATTTTGTGTTTATTTGATTGAATTTGGCTTTTGTTTTGCTGGGTTTTTAGTGTTTTGCATTTTCTTTTCAAATAAGTTTCTGGGTGTTTTTGATTTTTAATTAGGAGATATGATATAGAGAGTTGTTTGGTTGACAATTACATGGGGAGTTTTACTGCCCACAAATTGGGGAAAGTTGCTTATATAGTTATTGATTTTTAATTAGGAGATATGAAATAGGGAGACATGTTGGATATACTTTGTATGGGCTATGAAAGGATTTTTAGTAGTTGGTCTTATGAGCTTGAAAGTTTTTTGAATTTGTGTTATTGAAGATGGAAATAATTCTCTAGGATAATTATGGAGTAAACCTGACTATGTTACTCGGACTCTTCATTTTGCTTCACGTACCCGTGTTCGATCCTTGATGTTCGGACATTGTTCGGACATTGGTATTGGCACTTAGACACTTCATTTTAGACGTAAAAATGAATACATAGACGTATTCGACACTTGGACACGTACCAGTATCTGACATAGTACCCGTACAAGTAACATAGCCCTATGATAAGATAGTGTATACTATCGATTTGGATCTCTAAGCTGAACCTCAAGACTAGAATATTGAAGGAGCGCTGTCTATTTTCTTCTCCCAAGATTTTTGGAATGGTTTATCAAGTTATGTCGGATAGGTTCCATACCGCATTTTTGTTTTCGTTTTCTTGTTGAAAACGATATAAAACATGGAAAAAGTGAACGCTAAACTTGTGGGAACTTTGTGCACTACTACCAAGTTCCAACCTCCATGCTTCTAATTGTATTTTAAGTATTTAGTTTATTGAGTTACAAACAAAACGAGATGGAGATTTCGTATGACGAGATTAACTAACTAATATCACATTTTAGATATGAGACTTGGTTGCTTCGCAATAACCGATGGAATGAGATTGGGTTAAAAGCCTTTACGCAGTCTTATTTTGCAATATGCTTTGCTACTTGGAAGTAGGAATGGGTACACGATTGAAATTATCTACCCATTTTTCCAAACCAGTCCAAAGTGTGCCTATTTGCAAGTTTTGGATTCGGGTTTGCAACGTAAAATATATTTGGAAACTCTTTTGTTACATAGGGTTGGGCCATCTACTTTTTCTTGTGAGCATACTTAATTTTTCCTCAAGTACAACTTTCATCCTTCCTCGTTTATGATGAAACTTAAAGAGATATGTAGGCTCATAAGCTGAAAACTTGTGATTAGGTGACAATAGGGCTACATTGCCTTGAAATCTTAACAATCTTGCCAAAATGTCTTGTATGTTGGTGCTCATCTTGTTGTTGGATCCATGATAAGAAATTTTTAGTTTGCAAATGTGAAAGGGATTCAAACAAATGTAGTTTGGGTGGTTTGAGTATTATGTTAAGGGGAGTTATCAATTAAAAAATTATCGTACATCAACATATCACGCCATATCCTCATAGGAAGTACCTTTTGTTGATTGTTCAACTGTTTGCATTGTAATTGCCTTATGTCATTGCAAAAGCATAGTTGCTTACAGTAGTGTCCATTTATGTATGTATGTATGTATTATTTTTGATTCATATCCTAAACTATACTCATTGCCAAACATAATCATTGCCTCTTGATAACTCAAGTGTTACGCTTTTATGTTTATTTATTTAAATACTCCATATTTTTATATATGTATTGTGGTTTTTTGGCATGTGTGTGTGGAGAGAGAGAGAGAGGAGAGGAGGGGCTTGGGTGACTTATTTAGTTTAGGACAAAATGTTTTCTTGTCTAATCTCACTAGGCTAGAGTTGTTTAACATCAATCGACTTCTAGGGTATTCTTGGTTGGTTAGTTTAGGATATCAAAGACATGTACAATAATAGTTTCAATGTTAAATGATCTCGAAGTTTGTTTTTTCATCTATTTTTACCTTATATATGCACCCTTTTTACTGCAATAAGGAGATAAAAGGGGACGAGGAAATGGAATGAGAAAAATAGAAACGGCAGTAACAAGGAAAAAGAAAATATATGTAAATTGCAAACAAGGGTACACCAACATGGAACACATAAAAATGAAAATTGCACAGCATTTAGAAAAAAAGGGATTATTAGATAAAATTAAGAATCGTATACCTTCTTTTAATGAAGTTTAAATTTTCAAGGGTTGTACGTTGTATTGTTTTATTCTAGCAAAGATTTGACTTATGATCAAGCTGCTCACACGTTGTTAGCCTATAATGCACATTGATTTATCAGAACATTATTTTTTTGAATACATAAATATATCTTTGATTTGAAATAATGAAAGTTGTCCATAGTTAACTAGCCTTTTATGTTAAAGCATTCATAAGAAAATTAGCATGTCGGATTTCTTCACATTGTGCAACTTAGAACTATCTATAGGTGGTTTGAATCAGAAAGAAAGGAGATATAGCGAACTTAGGTAAGGAAAATAATTACCAATTTATGATTTCTTGATTGTTTTCGATGGTAGACAAAAATGATATGCTACACGTAGGGATGACAACGAGTCGGACTGGAACCCATATTGGTCTTGGATCCAAGGGTCCAAACTTCCAGGACTTATATTTGTATCCATGGATCCTTGTTCGTGCCCGATCCCAAAACGAGTCTGAGCTTATTTCACAAATTTGATTGAATTTTGCTTCGCATTGCAATAACGATAGATTTACAAATTTTAATCAATGATATAATAATATATATATAACTAGTGATTAAAATCCAAAGTATATCCAATGAAGTTATATGTGGTGCATTGTCTTAACATATTTATTTGATTCAAATCATATTAATAGTCATTGATGTCTAACTATTCCTAATTAGAAATAATAACTACTATTATATCAGTGATGAATGGATATTCTCATTCAACACTCTAACAGTCTAACCCTTAGACAATCATTTTGAATTTATAAAAGAACAACATCAAGCTAAGTAATTTCAACAAGGTAACAATTCAACAATGAGAACGCTTTTAAACCAAATATAATTAATCCTTCCGAATAAGTTCGCTTGCTAATTGCACTGCTCACACATCATTGTCACTTTAGTGTAAAAGAAAAGCGAGTAACCTTACACTTCATGTAAACTAGCACTAGCTTAGAAGTACTAGTTCTTAGTGATCAATTTGACAATTACAAGTTTAAATCATAGAAATTATATAAGGATTAACAAAAAAATAGAAAACAATTATAAAAGAGAGATTCCTTACATCATTAATTGGACATTGGATGAGCTACTAATCAATCAAGAAGTGAGTGTATTAGTTACACATAAACTTGGTTTCATAACAAATAAGAAAAAGAATATGTAGAACTTTGTTTAGAAGTGTTTGAAAAATATAAATACAAGTGAATAGTCTCTAAGACGTCTAAGTCTAACTTACAAGACTTTATTAGTTTCCTTTTTATACTCAAGGGATGGGGAAGAGCACAAATCAGAATATTCGATAGTAAAAGGAATACAGGCTTGAAGTTGCAAAGCCTGCGATTTACAAGAGTTTGATCTTCGTTAATCGCCTAAACTTCATTAATCTCGTCTATGGGATTAATGGCCTACAACGATCATATTCTCTCTTCAACTACTTTGAGTAATGGAGGCCATCTAAGTATTTATTAATGGGCAATGTCCTCTAATTACTCTTTTCAGTAGTTACGGAGAGTTATTAGTGTGGTAGAAATGGGTTTAAATCGGATAGATATAAATTACATGAAGCTGATTCCGCACATTCTTTTCTTCTATAAATACACAAGCCTTGTTTTGGAATGTATTTATATTTCTCATATGTTTTCTCAGACGGACTTACATTATAGTTTTCATCATCTATTTATATTTCTTTGACATGATTAAATTCTAGTTGTCATCAATAAATATTTCTCATATGTTTTCTATACTTATATAAATACACATCCTTGTTTTTGAATGTCAATAAGTTTCTTGTTGCACATGTGGTTTATGACTGTGTTTCCTATACTAAAAATGCTGGCCATTTTTGTTACAGTTCTGTGAATAGTGTTTTTACTTTTCATTCTAAATTCAGGTACTAATGCAACGAAAGTACCAAGGAAAAGATATGGAAGACTTGAAGGTGCTAGCAAAAGTATGGAAGATTCTGTAAAGCGAAAAATGGAGCAGTTCTATGAAGGTTCCACTGGTCCGCCTCTACGTGTTCTACCAATTGGTGGTTTGGGTGAAATTGGGATGAATTGCATGCTTGTTGGTAATTATGATCGTTATATTCTGATAGATGCTGGTATTATGTTTCCAGAGTAAGTCTTTAATACAGTTTTTTAAGGTTATCCCCTACTCTTGTGAAAAAGGGTATTAGTTGTAGTACTGATGAATTCTCCTTTATTTATGCTTTTTCAGCTTTGATGAATTTGGTGCTCAAAAGATTGTACCTGATACCACTTTCATTAAACGATGGAGTCACAAAATAGAAGCAGTTATAATTACACATGGACACGAAGATCACATTGGTGCGTTGCCTTGGGTAAAGTTTCTCTTTGTTTCTTAATAGCTCTTCATATAGTAATAAACTTTCTCGTATTTACCAATCAAGAAAAAATTTCATGTAAATTAGCATTGTCTAATCTTTTATCAAAGAAGTGCTACCTGTGCCTGCGGTAACTTCTTCTCATTTTAGAGCTAGATAATTTGATCCTTGCGGTTATTGACGTCTTATAATCGTGTAATGCTAGTTCCACTAAAATTTTCAGCTTTGACCCTTCCTAAGAAAAACTTTTGGCATATTACATTAGAATTATTTTACACTAAAATCTTTTACTCCCTCTGTTTAGTATTTTTCTTTACCTTTCTCCTTGCAAAAATTTCAAAACATTAGGGGAGGGACCACAATGAAAGAGTCACTTAAGCGGTTATGCTTGAGCAAGGGAGAAAGTTTTCCGAAATATGGAAAATAGAAAGAACAGAAAACACTGTAATTTAGTTTGTTGAAAGAGCCCTTACGACCACCCCCTCCATTGCCTCCCTCCTCACCGCTTGTCACCGCTTCCTCTGTCCCCTCCCCCAATGCCGGAGTTTGAGATACAATATTGGCTGTTTAATAAAATGATAATAATAAAACTGAAAAGAAAATTTAGAAAAGCCGACCTTGAACTATCCCCTTTGCGGCCTTGCCTACCTCTCCTACCGTGCTCGTTCTTTACTTGGCGAAATTAATGGCCCACCCACCTGCTATTGTTCGTCCTTTTTCTTTTCTCAAAGCATTGCCATTGAATAAAAAAATATTGTGCTAGCTGACATTGCTGCATCCTTTTCTTCAACAAAATATTTGTTGTGTGCTACCTCCTGCCATTGCTAGTTTCCCTCTACGTCCTTCCTTTCGACTTTTGGGCCCTACCATTGCTGCAATTCGTTGTGCTATACACTATGCTATCTGCCATGTCAGAGGCGAAGAGATGGGTTGCTTCGCTATTGGTTCTCAAACCATAGACAGTCATGGCTAATGGGAATGACAATAGGAAGGGGAAGATTAATGGGAAGAACTATAGTCAGCAACAGTGGGGATGAGGATTTTTAATTCACTAGCAGACAGTGTGGAAGGGGTAGGCTCCTTCTGCACTCAGCAGGAACGGGAGGGTACTTACAATTTCATTTAGTATCAATAATTGCCACAGGCTTCTGATGAAAAATGAAAGTTAAATTCAACCCAAGAATGGAATAATTGAAATTATACTCATGTGTAGCAAATAACCCATAGTTGGACCTGTTAGAAAGAATTTTTTTTTAGTTAAGAAGACCAAACTTTACAATGCCATTGTTATCGAGTGTATTGTAATATAAACTGACCTGATATTTTCTTGTTCACAGGTTATTCCTGCCTTGGATCCAAGCACACCAATATTTGCATCCTCTTTCACCATGGAGGTATATGATTTGATTCCCTGTAAATATTTTTTTTTATTTACCATCGCTTTACTTCTCCTATCTCCACTTATTATTGTCCCTAAATCTATAAGTCTTTACCCTTCTGGGCTTCCTCTCAAATTTACATGTTTTTATTGGAAATATCTTGTCTTTGATGAAAATGCATGTGAAGAGGAGATCTTTTAGCTTGTTTCGTATACACTTACATTAAATTCAAACTAAATATAAAATGACTGCATTTCTGTGTTTGAGCAGCTCATAAAAAAGCGTTTGAAAGAATTTGGAATCTTTGTCCCATCTAGACTAAAGATGTTTAAAACGAGAAGGAAATTTAAGGCAGGGCCATTTGAAATAGAACCCATCAGGGTTACCCACTCAATACCTGATTGCTGTGGACTAGTTATGCGCTGCAGTGATGGTACAATTTTCCACACTGGTGATTGGAAGGTAGGTATCCTGTTCTATTTGCACCAGTTTTTTGTATTGATTGCTTCGGAGGGCGCTGATATTTACCGTAACCTGTATAAGAATTGTTTATTGTGCAGATTGATGAGACACCAGTGGATGGCAAAGTTTTTGATCGCGTTGCATTGGAGGAACTCGCCAAGGAAGGAGTTACATTAGTAAGCTTCTTCAATACATTCTTACTAAAATCCTAATTCATTGCTTAATCAATCTACTCAAGCTGCCTACAACTGTTTTTAACTTGGCTGAGGGAGCCAAGATTTTGTATGCTGCTTCTAATGTGGGAGCAAATAGGCAACCATTTGCCCAATTGCTTGTGAATGAGTTTTGAGTCGTTCATTCTAGCTTGACTAAAGAAATTGCACATTTATACTTACAAAGTGCAAATTGCAACCAGAGGTGTTTAACGGGGCAGTTCGACCAAATGGGTCAAGGGTTGGGTCACATTTTAATGGGTCATTAGCGGATCGGGTCATTTTTAAGTGATATTCATTCTAGCTTGAATTTGCAACTGTAAAGTGTGGAGCCCTGTTTAAATAAGACGTGACAAAGTCTAATTTAGCTTTTAATTTACATGGGATTTGTGGAACATCACTTAACAGAATGAAATTATTGGTCTCAACCTGGTAATGTTTATTAATTATGCTGTTATGTTCTGTAAGTTCATCTAGTGTTCTAAATATAGTGAACATTAGTAATTCTTTTATTTTACATTTTTTTTTCAACTGTTTGTCTGTGTCATACTGTTACTGTTGTACTTCATCAGCTCATGTACTATCTGTAGAAGTTTGCTGTCTATCTGAAGTATGCATTAACATTTTAGGAGTATAAACTGATTTTTACCGACCACATTTTCATTGTAGATGATGAGTGATTCAACAAACATCATGTCTCCTGGGAGGACTATTAGTGAAAGTGTGGTGGCAGATTCACTGCTGAGGCATATTTCAGAAGCCAAAGGAAGAGTGATTACTACCCAGTTTGCATCAAATATACACCGCCTTGGAAGTGTCAAAGCAGCCGCAGACGCCACTGGTCGGAAGCTGGTATGCATCTTTCATAGGTCTTAGGGTACTGTTGATGTATACTTTTTGTATAAATAATAACAATGCCAAAGCCTTAATCTCAATAGATTTGGTTGGCTACATGAACCACTAAATCTCTCCCAAAGTGCCAATAGCGTTTACATGAATTCACCTTTTCCGTTTATTTCGATTGTTTGCCATCTCAACTTGTAAATGTTGATACTTTCCTTTTTAATCCTACCCTCCAGGTCATTGTTTTTCCTCGCTCTTTCTCAAAATCCCCTATACTCCAACTTTTAATCCTCATTATTGGTTCTCCTCCACTCCATCGTCGCACAAGCCCAAACCACCTTAATGATTCTTATGTCTTCTTTTCGGATTTTATAAATAAGTGTAAAATTTCCATGGCACACATGTTATGTAGGTTTTTGTTGGAATGTCCTTACGAACGTATTTGGATGCTGCTTGGAAGGACGGGACAGCACCTATTGATCCATCTACTTTGGTAAAGTTTAATAGTTTATAATTATTATCTTTTATATTATTTGATTTGAAGGATTTCACGAAGTATTTTTCGAATGCGAAAATTACTGACAAGTTATATGCTCTAATCACAATTCAAATCAAGAAGACACATGGAAGATGAATGGTGATAATAAGCATAACATGCTCAGGATCTCTAGGATATATTGGCCTGATGGGTTTCGAATTTTTCTTATTGGCGGATAGATGCTAAAATTTTACAATTCAATTCGTGGTGTTCACGTGTCACTATATATCATCTCTTCAATGAGGTTTATTGTCTTTGGTTGACAAGTCTGGCTTGATGCATCTTTATTTCATTATCATCTACGAGATACTTTCTGCATTTATTAATACCATTTTCTCTGGTTGTTATCAGGTTAAGGTGGAAGATATTGATGCCTATGCTCCGAAAGATTTGTTGATTGTAACTACAGGCTCTCAAGTAAGTTATAAGATGATTGACTAATTCTACTGGCACTGCATTCAGACTTTTGGCAATGCTATTGCATTTCATTATTCAATTCTCTGACTTGTTTCTGGCATATAACTATATGGTTGTGTCAGGCAGAACCCCGCGCTGCTCTTAACCTTGCTTCTTACGGGAGCAGTCATTCCCTCAAATTGAGCAAAGATGACGTTATATTATATTCTGCAAAGGTATTTTCTTCAAAATATAGTTTAGATTATCCTGTCAAGTCTATCCATAAAATCTTGAATTGGTCTTCATTGTAGTATTGTTGAGTCTCGTTTGTACTTCCTTCATTTGCCAAATATAGTTGGAACTTGGAAGACATATCAGTTCTTAAAATTGTGCTCACCATTTGACAAGTCGTTTTTCGGTGAAGATCTTACTCGAGGTCATAAGGAAGAGTTCAAATATGATTTCATTGTGAAAGTGGGCTAGTATTTTGGGGTTATATAAAATTAAAATATTTGGTAGACGATAATATTAGATTAAAAATTCTTTTGATGTTAGTGGTACAATGGTTTACTCATTCTTGTACGGTAATACAGGTCATACCTGGAAATGAAACTCGGTGTATGAAAATGTTCAATCGCATAGCTGAACTTGGATCGTCATTAGTTATGGGAAGAAATGAGTTGTTGCACACTTCTGGTCATGGGCATCGCGAGGAATTGGTAATATTCTATGGAGTTTAATATTCTTTTTTTCTTTTGGATTTCCAATTTTAAATTTTCAACCTCCATGAAACTCTTAAAATGACTACAAATAACTTGAGATTTAGACTATTCCAGTTGGTACACAAGAGCAGACAAATTTGGTTCTTTTAGCTAATTAGTGTGGCTACGCTCTTCTACATGACAAATTTGCATCGGTTCATGCATAGACAAGTGGTTATTAATTCATTTCTAGACTACTGTTTTAAGCTATGTGAGCTCAAGATCTTAAATTGTATTTAGGTGTGTTAGAGTATATAACATATCCAGTGGCCTGAACCATCAGCTTAAGCTTTTGCTTGAGTTGGTTCCTTGACATGTTATCAAAACTAGCGTCACAACGGGTTTGAATCTCAACCAAGCACCCCTCATTTAAAGTGGAACATTCAGCGCCTGGTATGAGGATGGTCTGTGTTGCGTCCACACTTCTAGCCCAAAGGGCTCACGTGTGAGGGGACATGTTAGAGTGTATGACATATCTTGGGGCCTCAACCATCAGCTTAAGCTTTTGGTTGAGCTGGTTCCTTGACAAGGTGCTCGTTATTTGGGTTGTCATATTGTAATGCTGTTGATGCAAATCTGTGTCCTACTCTTTCATTTTCATGATGTTTAATGAAGTTGATCATTTTTTGTATCAAGGCGGAAGCACTGAAGATTGTCAAGCCACAACATTTTCTCCCGATTCATGGTGAGCTGTTATTCCTGAAAGAACACGAACTCCTCGGAAAATCAACCGGTGTTCGGCATACTACTGTGAGTTTTAAATCTCTCATTGACATACTCGTACAACAGAGCATTCGTGTGTGAAATAACTACTTATGGCCCATTGATACTATTGTATACGACGTTTACTTCATCATCTGTCCAGATCTCTTATTGTGTGGTTCATTACGTTACTCTGTACACCGTAGGCGAAAGTAGGAAGTATTGCCATTCCATGTAAGCTTTTCTAACTTTTGACTGATAATCTTCTTCCAGGTGATAAAAAACGGAGAAATGCTTGGAGTGTCTCATCTGAGGAATAGACGGGTCTTATCGAATGGGTTCATTTCTCTGGGCAAAGAAAATTTACAGGTGTGCTATATGCAATAATCATACCTAATTAGATTCATGTGGTGAACCAACCTTTTGATCCAAATTGCCTTCGTTACTGTAATAGCTTATTCAAATATATTCTTCTCACAACTTACAAGGTGTTCATAAATACAGTTAATGTATAACGACGGTGACAAAGCGTTTGGCACGTCAGCGGAACTTTGTATTGATGAACGGATGAAAATTGCTACAGATGGAATAATAGTGATCAGGTAGGATGGGAAACGAGAAATAAAGACAACATTATGTTTAGGCTTATATGTACCCCTAAACACTGGCTAACGGCTCATGCCACTTTTTCCTGTCGTGTAGCATGGAAATTTTACGGCCCCACGAGGTTGAGGGTTCCACCGAGAATTGCTTGAAAGGGAAGATAAGAATAACAACACGGTGTTTATGGCTTGATCAAGGAAAGCTGTTAGATGCACTGTACAAAGCTGCACGTGCTGCACTGTCGAGCTGCCCTGTAAACAGTCCTCTTTCACATATGGAGAGGACAGTTTCTGAGGTTTTAAGAAAAGTGGTGAGAAAGTACAGTGGAAAAAGACCTGAAGTAATTGCTATTGCTACAGAAAATCCTGCAGCAGTTATTTCTGAAGAAGTCAACGGAAGGCTTTCTGGAAAATTGAATACTGGCTTTGGTATATCAGGATTGCGAAAGGGATTTGATGGGCATCTTCAGAGGAAAAAGGCTAGAAAAGTACAAGATGAGGAAGACGATGCTCAACTGTCTATAAATAACACACCAGCGCCCCTGTCAGAAGGTTTTACACTTATACTCCTCCCTTGTGTTTCATTTTCTACATGTGTACACCTGCTTAACTGTTTTCGAAATGAAAGCTTCTGTGTGACCTCCATAGTGCAAAAACAAAGTCGCATCACTTCGCGTCGACTGCGTTTTAAAGGTTTCAAGAAATGAACTGATATTATCCGAGTTTTAAATGTGTAAAAAACCGTGTTGTAGGTTGTATCAAGGTATATCTCATGCTTTCGACCAGAATTTAGGCGTTTCAATAACCATGTAACTTCCTTCACTCCATAATCGTTCCGTTACCTAATTGCGACCATTACCGCACTTTTGCACTATGGTAGTTGAGCTAGTTGTCCTTATAAAAAGGGGTAATTTTTTCTAATCTTTGACTTCCCCAAGTGTTTAAGTTGACATTTTCTTGGCAAAAACATCATTCCATTGCCCCCAATGCCAAATTGTCCTTGGCATTAAAGAAAATTATGTGTTTGTGTAAGATGGAATCTCCATGCCTATGCAGTGAGGTCCCTGCTCCAGTAGCAAAATATTGTACATATACTATAAAATGTCAGTATGCATATATAGAATAGACATAAACGTATATTCCCATTTGAGAATCGTAGCTATTTTTGACTTCAAAAAATATCTATGTTCGACTTTAGTGGCTGATTTTCACCGGATTTGCCGATAATTTTATCACACCATAAATTGAACTACAATGTGAAAATATGCTTCAAATTTATAATAGATTGTAAAAGTAGTTCAAATTCATTTGTGTATGACAAAGCTTCAAATTGGTCTAAGTTGTTTTTACCAAAGAAATGAATGATGTTTTACCAAAATGCTCTATTATATCTTTCCCTTTCTAATTCTTGTTGTATACAGATGATACTGAAATTGATCGACTACTCGTAGAGAATGATGCGTCTGCTTCAGCTTCAGCTTCAGACATTGAAGCAAGTTCTGATTCAGAATCTGGGGATTCAGAGGATATTTTGAAACTGTTTGCAGATTTTTCAACCCTGCCAACGGGTAAGCTAGACAAAGCTGGAATGGGTGAAGATATTAGTCAAGAGGAATTTGCTAACACGACAAATCGTTCCTCTAAGCCTTCAAAGTCAACCAAACGGAATAAATGGAAGCCTGAAGAGGTTAAAAAGTTGATAATGTTGCGTGGAGAGTTGCATGAAAGATTCCAAGTCGCAAGAGGACGTATGGCACTATGGGAAGAAATATCATCGAGCCTTTTGGCTGATGGCTACACACGAACACCTGGACAATGCAAATCTTTGTGGGCTTCTCTAGTCCAAAAATACGAGGTCAGTTGGCTATCACCTGCTGTTTACCAGGGGCATAACTCGCTCACTGATTAAATCTAGTGACGTACACCAACTTGATTGTATAGTTGTAACATAATTTGCTAGCTAATTCACTTTTTGAATCCGTGATTCGCTCAAAATGGTCCAAATATAGTCCAAAACCGACCATAATTTGCTTTTTTGATTCGCCATTCGCGGGGAGGTTAACGAATCATGTGAAACGGGTTTAGTTTTCCCTCTTTTCTTTTTGAGTGGTTGCTTGTGACCGCATTATATACATGTCAATTCCTAACAAGGGTAATTATGCAAGTAATAACCTTTCCTATTCGTAGCCACTCCGACATACTCCTAGGTGTTAAGGTGTCCATTCAAATCACCTCCGCTATAACGATTCTCATTCATTGGTATGTTTTGCACCATATCATCTAAATTCTCCCAAATATTCCTCCTAATTGTTTCCTCTATCCCCACTTGTAGTGCAGAAGAACTTATGACGCCCAAAATTAGTACCAATGAGGGGTGAAAAATGAAGATAACTTGGAGGGGAGAAGTGGAAAAAAATACGAGGAATATGAATCTACTGATTGAAATAGTTGATAATCGAAATGAATGTATGAGAGTTCAAATGGACGACGATTGGGGACTAATTTACATCAGTTTATGTAGCTGGCCTTAAATCTTTTTGTTGCATGATTTAGAATTGTTTTTTTCAAATATCCCCTTTATGTTAGCAATTTGAAGTCTTCATTGGTATCATCCACAATTCCTATAGGTATCAATTCCTTAGTTTCATGTTTATTGCTCGGGACTTGGAAAGCCCTTGGTTAGGTTAGTAAACCAACAATACTGCATTGTTTAAGTAACATCTCTAAGTAACATCTCTATGTAAAAATCAAGGCTATTCCTTTATTATTTAAGTAACATCTCTATCACTCTACGTATAGTATCATAAGATACTTCACTTCGATTATATCCTCATCAATGCTTTCTTTATTTCTCTTATTTCGATGGGGTAAAGATTAAAATTCTTTGTTTTCTGGTTATAATGGACTATATCAAAATGGCTTATAAAATCATGTGCACTGTTATTTCATCTAAGTGAAGTTGCAGATGATGGTTGCTACCAAAGGTCAATCAGAAACATCCTCTTTGTTATCGCTAACAGAAGTAAGGTTGTTTATATTCGTCCCCTTCAGACCCACCTAGGCGGAAGCCGTTCAATGCTTTCTTATGAACAATATCGTTAGAACGCTGGTGGTTTACTGAGTGAGTGTTTTCTGTTGCAGGAAAGCAAGAGTGACGAAAAGAACAAGAAAAGCTGGCCTTACTTTCAAGAGATGAATGCAATACTATCTAGTTTGGGGGAAACCGTTAACTCGTGAATTCAGGATTCAACCATTTCCCATACACATGATTGATTTCCCATTGTTCTCCGAATTTCAGCTGTGAAGATTTGACCCTTTAACAGGGATAGTTTTGATGACAAATGTGCTGCAAAACACGATGGCTGATGTTGACGGACGGAGCAGCTGGGTATCTTAGATATGTTATCAATGGCTCAAATTTGTACAGAAAATAGGAACAATATAGATATTGTTCAATTTTGACAGTGTATTACCATCTTTCAATGGGTTATTTCCTGAATTTCTACTCTTAATTTTCTCCAACCCAAAAAAAATGAGGAAGTCATGCACTGCCCTATAATAGAGGGCTATATTGTTTCATAGTCGGGTCTTGTCATAACCAACTCAATGGGTTACAGAACGGTGGTTTTACTTGGAAATCTAAAATTGACTCATATATAGTGTTTGACAAATCAAAAACATTCAAATTTGAATTTCAGTTAATTTTACAATTGTTTCAAAAAATTATAATTGAGAATTTGAATATGATTTTCCAAATCTTGTCATTCTCAAATTTCTTATTTATGAATTCATGATAAAATTCACAATTTAAAATAAATTACTTGTTTGCAAGCAGAACTAAATATGGTTTTACTTGGATAGTTTTTTCAGCACAATGCAGTGCTTGTTCACTTAGCTAGTACAATATGACAACATTTATAAATTTCACTTCAACTACTAGGTATTGATAGCTAGATAAATTAATATTTGAAAGTATGATTTGGGGTTCAAATTCGAGTTGAAGAATACAAACCACGACTGAAGTTCATCAAGCTTTGAGTTAAAGCCAAACTTGAAAGTTTTTATGTCAAACCACGCCAACACAACCTCGATCCCTATTCAACTCATTAACACCCCCTAGTACAATATTTCATTGAGTTTGACTCGTGTCAAGCTTTGCCGTTTGTCTAGCAAAATTACCTCATGCGCAAGACTGCAAGTGTTGCTCATACTTGTTGGGGTGTAGCGTCACTCTTGGAATGATAGTTCTCCTACACTAACACATGATGCAGAAGTATGGAATCTGTCAACCTCAAATTCATGGACTATGAACACATGATCCCGCAAAATGAAGTAACTTATAACCAGTACTATACATTATACAACAATCTATTACCTCGAAATAACTTTCAACGAGCACTACTATACTATGAACAAAATTTTGAAGGTACACGAATGAATCCTGTTTTTGAAAAAATTACAGGGGAATATGAACCACAAGACATTTCTATATTCACTACTCAGGTTGAGGAACAATATTTTCTCGAATCTCAGCATAACTAAATAGGATACTAAAAGACTATTGTGCTTTGCTTATCTGCCGGAGCCACACACTCCCACAACAATTTGTATTCTTGAAATTCAGTAGCATCAACTCCAAGCGATGCTAGATTACGCCCGTACTCCTGACAAGGGAAAATTTTGAGGGAAAAATTGACTGAGTTAATAAAATTGGATATCAACTTTTAACTTGGGATACCAAATAGAAACAGTATCGTTCTTATAGGGAAAGAGGGAGTACTACTTCAATGTCAAGGCACCCAAACCCTAGACTCAGGTTTGAGCTCTTTTACATGAACTCAAACCATTAGCTCAAGATTCAACAACTTTAGGATATCAGAATTATAAAGCAAGCAATCGGTGTAAGAGAACTGGCACCTGTATATCAAGGAACAACTGCATGCAAATTTTGTCAGTATTTGATACATTATGGTCCGACACATCAGAGCTTGCTCCAGCTCGCCTCTGTGCGCCTTGACGGATTCTCAACAGTGAACTTTCGGTTTTCCTTGCCTGTGAAATAAGCAAGAATCAAGTCATAACTTTTCCAATATTAGGGATCTGAAAACAAGAAATTTGATGTTTCATGGCAATTGACACACGTACCACATTAACTAGATCAGAGGCCATCTCATAATAACTTTTAGTGATCTCTAACGCAGTACCTCGCAGGATTGCTTTTGTTGTTGAATTGTCCAGATATGTGGTAGTTCTGTCACCCTCCAAGAAAGCCTATAAGAAATGCGCATTTTAATTTACTAAACAAGAGACCTCATGTTTTCCTTGAGCAGTTTTTGGGCAGAGGGGGATACCTTGCTTGAGAGATAGAAACTCCAGCAAGGAGAGTATTAAGTTCCAAAGGCACATAAGATGATATATCTCATTGAATTTGAAAATGCAGAATAGCTTGCAATGAAGGATTCAAACACCAACTCAAATAGCAAGAGTAGAACTAGGGCCGCAATTGAATCAAAACTCAACATGTACACAAACTGCTCAAGAACAAGCTTACAAGCTCGGTCAAAGCACGTCCATTAAGATATACACAAACATGGACACAATTTGCATTACAATATCGAGCCGAACTCGAGCCCCTCATGTTTGACTCGTTAATGCTCGCAAACATCTCATTCATAGGCCCTCTCATCACCCAAAGAGATCTTGACAATATTAAAACAGAATAAAATAAAAGATTTGTGCATTCCACGAAAAAAAGAGTCTAAACCCACTATAAACAATTTTCCTAAATGGCCAAAAAGAACTCAGATTAGGATGTCCTGTGTCAAAAGATGTCTTATACTCCTGTATCAAACTTGTAATGATTTTTCAACGATATTTACAAGTTAAAAAATTATTACCATGTGAGATCTTGAAGATTCGTCTCGACATACCCATTAGTCCCATTTGGTTTTTCACACTTGCCGAGACAACATTTTAACCCTTAATATCTCTAATTGTTTTTAATTAAAAATTATAAAAAGTAGATATTAATAATTTTTGTATTGAGACGAATCAAACAAGATCCCACATGACTATATTTTAACTTATAGATTAAGAATAAAATACAAATTAAGAGTGATAAGTGAATGGTGAAAAAAACTCAATGGGACTAATGGGTAGAATAGGAGGGAGTACTACTTTTTTATATGAATCATGTATTTATAGATATTGAGCCTCAAACACATCATTGAAAACCGTGCAAAAAGAAATGGGAACACAAAATGGAAACGGAGGGAGTAGAATTTTCCTTTCTTTAATTTAACAGATATTGCAACTTTTAAATGCCACTTACAATTTGATTACATAAATTGGGCTTATTTGAGGTTGACACACAAATCCTTTGGAAGAAAAAAAGGTTGACACACAAATGAGAAAGCTCAAGTTGAAACTACTCAAAGTCTCAAACGCATAATGAGCCAAGCTTGAACTAGAAGTTTAAAAGCTTGTTCCATGTTCAAGCACTCAAAGTTCTAACAGCAAGCAGCCACTACCTTATGTTAGTTGGCTTCCAACTTCCACCTAAGCAAGGTTTAGGCGGTCGAATGTATGCAACCTTACCAATTTTGTAATAATTAATTACAAAGAGGTTGTTTCCGATTGACCATTAGTTGCAAACATATGCACTCAAAATTCTTATCTAAATACATTCCAACACACCAAAATTATGCTGGATTGACTTGTTCGCAGTCCCAAGTAGAAAAAGAACGCCAATGGATTCAATTATCATTTAAATAAAGAGAAATTTACTTCTATTGTGCAAAACTTCACGACATTTTGTAAGATTTTGAAAAACCTTTTCTTTTGGAAAAATGAAACGAAAATTTTATTTAACACAAGGGGATGTAAAGATATATAACCAAACACAGATTCAACAAAGCCAGCAAGCCCAGTAGAGCCAAATATAAAAGGTATTAACAAAGACGGGAAAGGCAACACAGCAGTCCCAAGCCAGAAGACACAATAAAGACAACAAGACTACATTAGAAGCAAATTTGCTTGACTTTTTTTATCAGCGATGAAGTTTCATTGACATGTGATGGATCAGAGAAGGCTGGATTTTGAGTTGTATCTTGATAGGATGATGCTTCACGAATGCTTACCTTGAGAGGATAAAGTATTGCCGTGACATAAGGAGAATGACGGACTGGTAGAGGTTTGTTAGTCATCCTGTATGTCGCTGAAATTCCCTTCAGCTGTTTTAGGTCCTGAATTTGTAAGATCAAAATCATCAGCGAAACTCAACTCGGAAAATTTATAGCTATCGAAAGAGATTAGAACTTATGCAATGTCCTCAACCCACTACAAGTAAAAAAACAAAAAAAACTACCATTAAGTATGCCCATGTCTAGACATTGAAGCATTTTTGAATGCCAGGGTACCAGGAGATAAATATGAGTGTAATTCCATATCAAATAGCAAATCACTCACCTACTGGTTACCATTCATGCAATTCCAAAGGAATAAAAAAAAATTAAAAAAAAGCTGATAGCAAGGAGCACTCAGCGACGTAATTGTCAAGATCCACTTTAACTCACCATTATTGTTTGAAAAGCTAATTACTCTGGTAATAGCCACAAATAAAGAATCATTCTATATTTTTCTTTATTTACTGTTACCTATATCCACATAGGTTTGTTATCTAAATCACTAATAGATAAGCTCAATGAAAAATCAATTAACTTGCAACAGGAAAGTAAAAGGAAAAACACAATACAACATCTAGTCTTACTCAGTCCAAACCACTTTCAAGTTTCAACCAAATCACTCTTTTTGAAGTCTAAGAGTCTTTTCCATCTAGAAATGATGCCTCACCTCAACAGACTTCTCAACCAACGCATCTATGATAGATATTGTCAATGGTGAAATCATAGATTCCAATGATTTTCCACTTTGTAATATGCTCTGTTTCACAGGATCCAGCACTTCTGTGGGACAAGAAGAAAGAACATCTAGAACATGTCCCACATAGTCGCCACAAACCTCGTCTACAATGAGCTTTACGTCATGCACAACCTGAAAACCAATTTTACACACTTAATCATACAACTCAGTTAAAATCTTGAAATACAATATCTTGTAAAGTTAGAAAGTACAAAGTACATCAACAGTAACACAGATAAGTGGGAGTGTGATATATATCATGAAAATTAAAAGCTATATATGTTTTTATAATGCTGACACATTGAATTAAGAAGGCATCAGAAAAACAGACATAGCCTTTGGACTCTTAGACAATTCGCATGCTAAAAAGTCATGACCACTCTTAGGAGTGTTTGGTGAAGAAGGAATCGGATCAGCTTATTCGTTCAACCCTCCAAATCCCAAAACCAAGATACATGGTGAGCTTACAGCAGAGTATCAACCCTTATTGAGTGATAAGTTTTTTTTTTCTTTTATGGGGCTTTCCTGCTTTACTCAAGTCTTTCGGTCGTTATTTTCCCAAGCTAAAGTCTACAGTAGCAATCAATTAAAACCAGAGAAAGGCAGCACATCCCACCACCGCAAATTCGCAATTCAAGATTAAAACTGGGAATATTGGTAAGCACATAGCAGTTATGCCTCAAGCTGCAAGCTAGCACGCATCCTAGTAGAAGTTGAGCTTGATGCTACTTTCAGATTAGCAACATGACTATCAATATAATCAACCAAACCATATGGAAAAATGTAAAAATAACAGAAAGAGAGTTCATACATATATAAAATCCTCAGGTCCAGCAGAGATCGCCCACTCAGATCCAGGGTTCGCATTGGTATGACCAGGTTTCCGAGCATTGAGTCCATATGACAACCAATTGGAATACCTGTTTAATGCAATTGTCAATTCAAATGATCATGAATCACAGACTGAAAGTCAAAGGAGATATACATAAAATACTAATCCTTCTAGCACGACCTTGAGATAAGCTGCAACGACAGACGAAGAAACTTGTCAGAACAAGGTAGGAGAAGTACATTTTCACTCCAACAGGCCCTCAAACTCTCCAAGAGAGTAACACTTTGTTTCAAAGTCAAAGCTGGAAATTTGCCATCCTCATGATGTGCAGTTTGTTCCACCATTAGGCTGGGAGAGATAAGAGCAGAATCCAAAGCCCCTGCTATTTCCTGGAATCTGAAAGTATTGGATCTCATAACTTACTTCCATTATCATGAAATATCAATTTTTCTAACTATATTAGCATCTAAGTTGCATAATACCTCAATGAAAAGTAAGCCCCAAGATTCCATTGCTTTATGAAGTCAACATATGCAGGCTCTGCTCTGAATTTAGTAACAGCATATCTAGATGTACAATATCCTTAACAACAGAAACTCTACAATCAGACTTGAATAGACACAATCTCAGAACTAAAGTTTCAGCAGACTTTTCCAATGCACATATAAGTAACAAATTGATAATCAAAGTTTTATAAAAATCTTACCTTCCAAATGGGTCAAAAAATCTATACTTGATCTATAATTTTTTAAAAATTCTGTAGGCCTTCCGGGTGAGAAAGCTCCAGGCTTTCCTTTCTGAATTGCTGAAAGAACCTCTTTGAGGATTGAATTAGCCAAAAAGTCAAAAACGTGAAAGCCAGCATTCTCTGCATAAGACCAAAAGAACTAGATGATTTTTTTAAATGGCTGAAAAACTTTTTTTGTTATAAAAACACTTTGATAAATTCCAGATATAAGTAACAGAATTATTAAAAATCTTCAAGCAACTGTATCAAACAATTGAGGAATACTGTAACATGCAAAATATCTAACAATGTTAAGTAAAATTGTCCACCTACATCATACCCAAATATGCAAAAAAAGGGGACAACAACTTCTGCACAACTTGAACTCTGACTGGCTGAGTTCACATTCGTGACCCATATAAATACTATCACATGATCACATCATAAAATACTATAAGATGTAACATCAGCTGAAAGGAAAATTTAATGCAACAGACAACTCAGATGTCTATCAGAATGCTGAAAACAATGGGACGATACTATACACCACCATACCTCTTGAAGAAATTTTAAGCAAGAAAGTACATTCTCTCTCTATACATCGTTTCATTTCTTTGTAATCAGCTTCCAGTTCATCCCCAGAAGCCACACCAATCAACCCTGAAGAACCATGTGGAATAATCTTCTCTATAAGAGGGGCAACAATGGTAGTACGGAAAATCTCTTCGGCATTTCTAGTGTTATCGATTGCAGCATAAGCCCGTAAGCAATTGTATATGGCATTCTCATCTTGGTGCTCTAGACCATCTACAAAGCAATGTCCCAAGCTCGCATCTAACAAGAGGCTAGCACTTTGAAATCTCTTCTCAATGTTCTGAATAAAAGGTAGGTCCTGTACTGCCATAATGGACAAACAAAATGAGCAACAAGATATATGTTGGATACATACATATGAGAATAATTGTAATGTTTCCTCCAAAACTGAAAACAAGTAGATCAAGTCCAACTATACATTATTATGTACAATTGAAGATACGCCTCCAGCCTTAGTCATTGAAAAAAATCTCCAGTTTCCATCTCCCTTTTAATCACATCCCTAATTAGTCTTGTCAATGGTAGAGAAGCAATTGGACTTCTTGGATGTTTGGCCACTCAAATGGGACATCTTTTCTTAATTCTAGGCTAATTGCTGTTTGTCCTTTGGGTTATCGACCACTATTCCAAGTGTTGATCTATATCGCATGTCGAAACCAATGTTGAAAAAAGTGTGTCCAAGGCACACCTCGAGACCAAAGCCCAAGGTTCCCTATCCCAAGCACTTAAATGGCCAAAGGAGGCATTTTCTTTGCAGCACAAATAAGGCAAAAACAAGGCAATGGATGCACTCTACATAGTTTTTTGTGTTTGTTTTCGCACAATGGGTCTTTAATTTTAGAGAATGCGCCTCATTTAAGGAGACACATTGTCATGTCGTGTCCTTTGCCTCCAAGCTCTAAGACCCCAGTTGTGGTAGTCATACAATAAGCTCATCAGTCTAGTGCCTTCCAAAGGATTTGGTAGAAAATATGCTAACAGGTTTAGCAAGTTTTTATTGTTGACTTTCATGTGCTAGTCATGTGTGCTGATAAGATGGATGCTCCTAGTTTGTTGGAGAATGTCAACAACACTAAGATTGATATGGGAAGTGAGACTTTTTCCCTAGGATTCTAGACATTAGTCTATGTTACCTCATTTCGTTACTTTGTCTTATTTATGCATAAAGAACAGTGTTGAACTTGAGTGTTGGAGCGATATCTTACATATGAGGTAATTTGGTCATACTAGTGATGATGTTTGTTTGAGGTTTACAATGGTAATTTGGTCAAAATAGGTTTTATTTCATTTAAATTAGAGGTGATTTTATGGCGAGGATTTATTGACTGACTGATGTTCAAAATGCTGGTGATAGATGAGTTGACAGTGAAAGTTGTAGTGGTGAAGGGTGGTAGTGACGATTGGAGTGGTGGTAGCTTAGAGCCTTAGATAATTAATTATGTCCTCCAATCATCTTTAGTACGTAATGAACCGCTAGACAATAGCATGAGGACTGCATCAATGGTATTAAGAGATAAAATCCAATTGATAGAAGAAAAAAAAAAGAAACAGGGTAATACTTGGAACTTGATTAGGATCTCAAGAGCCATCCGATTTTACTTCTGCCTAATCCAGCAACACATTGTACAAGCCCAATAATGACATAGATACTATCATAGTTTTCCCTTTTGGGGAAAAACTCTATTGTCATTGAATGTTAGTAAAAATTTCAAAATTAGGCAATAAATTCAACAGACCTAACTAGCATTAGTATTTATAAGATTTATAATTTTGTTTTAGATTATAATATAATATGGTAACGGAATGACAAATTATGTGCACTCCTTATTTATGTGATGTTTGCAATTAAAATTAAAAAGCAACCCTTTGTTAGACAAGCCACAAGAATAAAGTTGTATACATTCAACTCTCCCAAACAAGCATACATGGGATCCACTTATTAACACTAATGGGACGTTGTTGCTTTGTTAGTCTTTGAGTTAATATGCAAACCAAAAAAATAGAAATTGGGGATTCATTCAACTTTAAGATGATGATAGTCTCAATTGGTTTTTATCACGATTCATCTGTCAATCTTATATTGTATTTATTCTTAATCTATAATTGAATACATAGTCAGAGTGAAATTTGTTTGATTCCTCATAATTTAAATTATATTAATATTAACTTTTTATGATCTTTAATTATGCACAACTAGAAATATTATTGAATGCATTAGTGCATTAGATATTGTGTAGAACCAATTACGACATTTACATAGAAATGGAGTGAGTAAATGGATTGTCACTTATAATTCTATAACAATAATAGATTTTGGGTAGAACAAATTTACCATGATTACTTTTAAATGTTGTTTGTAGAGATGTTGTCCCTGCCCTAAACAACCCCAATTGCACGCGCTTTGCACGCAAGTCTTGGGAAATAATATTTTCTGTTAAGCGGAATATTTAAATGTTACATAGAAGAAAAAAGGAACCCTACACCACAATCTACATAGTGCAAAAAATGTGGTTTGCGGAATATTTAAGAACCTTTAGCACTTGATCAATATGATACGATGTGATGTTGTTTTTCCACTATGATTTGGAGCTAAATGAACATTCCTAAACACTAATTGTATACATATTGTTATCTAAGATAGAATTACACGCAACAAATAGGCCAAAGTGCCATAGGTCGATTGTAATCTATACATTCTACCTTCAATCCCAATAACAAATATTAACTATAAGATCAAACTTTGGTCGTGATAGTGGGCGATGCATAGATAGCATGACAAGCAAAGCTTTGTGACACAATTTACAAGAAAAGTGTTACTTGACAATCAAGGTGCAGCTGATAAATGGGATTAAGACGAACAAACTTAAGAACCCCACTCATTACAATTTGTTTCCAACTAATGATTTACGCAAGCACAACTACTCCCATGATTCATACATGCAAACATACTTTATGATGCCAATCAATGAATGTTGAAACCCTTGTTTTTATCACCATTTACTCTATCAAAAAAATGCCACCCAGCTCTAAGGCTTTTAAAAAATGTGCCGCAATGACACTAAAATGAGGAAGATATCATAACAATCTAGCTCATAACGAAAGGGAATTCTTTGCCAAAATTTATTTTCTGTAATCTTAATTTGTTACTATTATTTATTTCATATAAGGTTGATATAAGCATGAGAAGAGATAGATGGGCATAATCCAAAACAAACCCAACATGACAGTGAAAGCAATAATGAGAGTAAGGAGGAAAAGAGACCTTTGCGTGAGCCATGTAAAACTTCAATCTGTTCATTTCACTGGCAATTCTCTCCAAAAGCATGCTCTGAGTCTCCCTCACATTTGATTCATTCTCTGATTGTTGCACAGCTATACCATTGCTTATATGACTCCTCTCTGACGCATTCAAGTCTCCATTCGACCAATCAGCAGCAACACTTGGCAACTCCTTTATTAACTTCTCAACCTAAACCACAATTTGATCATACACACCATTAATTCTTTCCCAACAAAGTAAACTAAACCATAAATATACAAACTAAAATATGAATTATACCTTAGAGACGACATGAAAAGTATCGAGAAGCAATTCCAAAACCTCCCTAGCATTAGCAGCATCAGCTCTTTGATTCAAGCCATTTTGAAGTGAAACAAGAGATTGTTTAACAGATTCCCTAAATGCAGAAATCTTATCCCTGAGATCAGACAATGGCGCACGCATTCGAGCAACGGAAGAATCAACATCCACGAGATTAGTAGTTAGATTAACAAAATCATTGTAATCCCTATTGATAAGATCAACGAGCTGGTGCTTAAGAGAAGAGAGATGAGACTGAAGCTGAGATCGGAGGGTGTCGAAAGGAACAAAAGTTCGGAGGTCCGAGATGTAGGATTCGGAGTCGAAATCAGGGGAGAGAAAGAGATCTTTCTTGAACCATAATGGACTTGAATCTTCAATCGGGTCGCCGAATAGGTCGGTGTGTGTTCGTTGTGTTATTGGTGTTGGTGTTGGTGTTGGTTGCGCCATTGATAGATCTGCCGACGCCATTGTTGTTGATTTGATAAATCTTTAAGCTTTCTCCTTAACTACTGAATGTTTATTTAGACTTCAGTTTATGTGTTGTACACCAAGATTCAAGACCATGAATTAACAAAAACAACAAATTTGTGATATTTTTAAAAAAATTGAATAATAAACCAATTTAATCAAGCTGAAAATAAAATTATTTATAAATTATTTTTAAATAAATTTATTTATTAGGTATATTTGCTAAAAATAAACCGACATATTGTTTATAACAATCTTTATAAAGTCTTTGTAAGTCAAACATTAGGAATAAATAATAGGAAAATTTACCTAGAATAATTCAACTTATTCGTGATTTTACTACAATAATTCTACCGATTAATTAACCATGAATAATCCCAATTTCCAACTTTAAGGGGTATTTGCCTAGAGTAAATAGTAGTTAATTCACCAACAAAAATAAATTTAAAATTAATTTAAAATTATAAAAAATTTAGAAAGTTTACATAAAAAATTGTAAATAATAAAAAAATCATAAATTTTTTTGAACAATTTTTTAACATTTTTTTCGATATTTTATTTTAATTTATCTTTTTCTAAAAAAATCTTACTATAGCAAGTCATCCGATCACCAGGTTTACTATAGGAAAATACCCTTCAAAGTTGGGATTATTCATGGTTAATCAATAGGTTAGATGATTGCAGGAAAATCACGAATAGGTTGGATTATTCTAGGTCATTTTTCCTAAATAATAATTGAGTTTATTTTCAGCAATTATACCGAATAAGTGATATTTGAAAATAAATAATAGTTGAGTTTATTTTCAGCAACTGAACAAGAGTTAATTTTTTTTTACAATTTCCCCAAATAATGTATAGGGAGTGCTACATTGTTATTGGGTTAAAATTGCAAAACAAATAACCTAAAGCAAATTGTGTATGAGATTGTCTCACAGCGAGCCAATTTTATATAATTAGCTCGATTATTAAAGAGAATGTTCTAATTACCAAAGTGAATGATTTAATTAATTTAGTTATGGTATTTAGCCTAACTTAAAATTGTGTTATAATCAAACCATCTTAAATGAGAATATGTAAATATGTACGCACTTGCATGCTTTTTTTTTTTTTTTTTTTTGAATATCACTTGCATGCTTATTTCCTTCAATTGTTTTATTAAATTTTCCACATTTTAAATTTTACTTTTTTTTCATTTACTTTTTACACAATTTTTAAATTATTTTTTAATTCTTAATATTTCTAATTATGCATCATAAAAAAATTATAAAAGTATATGATTATAAAATATATATTATGACAAATATAATGAGATCTCTCAAAATCAGTAATCAAACTTCTTTTTTAAAGTGGAATATTCTAAATAAAAAGAATATTAGAAAACGAAGGGAGTATAATCCTAATTGAATTATTTTGATGAGTACAATGGTAAAAGGAAAAAATCTAATTGAGATTGATTACCAAAAAATGCATCATATTCATAGGTTAGATATAATATCTAATAAATATTACGAGAATATAAACTCCTTATTCTCATAGTTTTTCTATCAACGCAGCTCATAGTTTTTCTATTAACGCAGCTCATAGTTGTTCTAAGAGCAGGATACATAGGGTAGATAATGATGATTTGATAACGTCTCACTGAAAAATGGTCTCTTTGTGTAATTTGCAGGTTTCTCTCGCTTGGAAGACTTTCCTCGAGCCGGGAGACTTTTTGACCACACTCTCCTTTGTGAGTATAAATTGTGGTCGCTCTTCCCTCCCCATACCCTGATCATAGTTTTCTATGAACGGGATACACTGGGTACGATGATTGATTTTGCACAGAGGATGTGTAAAATGGAAATGGATATATTCACAAAGAAAATAGTGACAACCAGAAGACAAGTGCATTTATCATAAATTTATGCAATTAAAAAAAAGATGGTGGGGCCAGGTAAGAAGGAAAAATGTGGTGTAATGCTATGCTATTAGAACCATAAACCCAATTTCTAATTTGAACTTCCTCAGTTTGTCAAGCTCAGTAAGTTACAGTCCTAAAAAATTCTAAACATCACAGGAAACCATTCAATGAAACAAAGGGAAACAATGTGCAGACTTAAATACACACTGTCCCTCTTTATACAATCGTCCTATGAATAACTTATACGAAGCTACGCCTCACAAAACAACACGAAATGGCTCCGCTGTGACTCGCAAGACGACACCAAATGTCTCCCACATTGCATTAGCTTTGTATACACAAAAATCCTTCACATGAAGTAACTAAGTGCCTTTTTCCTCCTTGAACCACCCTCGCCGTAAAGTTCGTTCCATTGCTGAAGCTCGGTCATATTAACACTTTCAGACGATACACTAGCACAAACCTGTTTTCATTTTGAAACAATCCGCGTCAAAATGATACAAGGTAGAGGAAGAATGAAGTCAAAACAAGGAATTTGCCAGGAAGTTTGATTCTTACCTGCTCGTGTGCACGTTTAAAATCATCCAAGTTCAGAGGACGAATGTCTGCACTACCACTCAAAGGTGGAAGAGGTCTGCTTTCTGCTACTGCGGATATACGCTCCTGGAGTGTATGGAACATTAAAACTTGAGTGATAATAATATGCAGAACAGGTGTAAATTCCAGATACTTCTCTTCACCTTTTCAATTTTCTTTTCGGAAGATGACAAAATAGCATGAAAAGCCATATAACAAAGTTTATGCCTATATATTGGAATCAATAATGCCATTTGCATAGCTCATGGATTTGGCTGTATATAACAGAGTTTGTGCCCTATGATGGGCTTAATAATGCGCCAGCCCAATAATTTACAACCTACTTCACATTTCTCATAGAACCTTCAATTATTTTAAACTTTGTCAACAAACATCTAAACTTTTTTTTCTTTGCTATCTTGTCGTATTTAATATTAACCAAAGATATGTATGAAACAACAATCAAGTTCAGTGTTATCACTGTTGTCTAATTTACTTGTCCCCTTACAAGATTGAAATAACAAAATATTGTCCATTTTGGGATAATTTAGGTCTACATTTGGCAAATTACGAATTCATATAGCAAATTGTGTAGCACTGGTCAGGTAAGATATCGAAATCCATAAAGAATCACTACGAACATGTATGTGGCACATGGGTAAAAATAGCAAGTCAAATCTTTCAAGAATGAGAAAATCTTTTAAGAATGAGAGAAAAACAAACCTGTTTTTCCTTCTCCAGTATTTCTCTGATTGGACGATGTGCAGCAGCCACACAAAGGTTCTGCAAAATAATTCTCAAAATTTTTAGATTCTTATATTACAAAGAGCAATTAGACAATGAATGATAACTGATTATCTTATTAACCTTAAGATCGCTCCCAGAATATCCATCAGTCATGCTGGCAATTGCATCAAAGTCGAAATCAGCGGACAATTCCTCTTTCGCCAATATTACTTTTAATATCTTTGCTCGATTTGGAGCATCGGGCAAGTTAACCATAAGCCTGATAAAACACCAATAACCAGGACTCAGTTGAGTATACAACTATACAACCAAATCAGATTTTAACACATCACAACTAAGGACCAGGCCAATGTCAATGCTTGAATCTAAAAAGCGCACTATAAGAGCTTACCTACGAGGCAGCCGCCTTATGACAGCTTCATCAAGGTCAAAAGGTCTGTTTGTTGCTGCAAGCACCAGAACTCGTTCTGTATCTTTGGTCCTCAAGCCATCCCAATTCACCATGAATTCATTTTTCATTTTACGCATAGCCTCATGTTCTCCAGGATTTTCTCTACGGCCTAACATGCTATCAACCTATATTCAAATAGCACAATTAAGAAATCTTTTTCCATTACAATACCTCATGTCATTATATGACTCCAACCTAAGCAGGGTTTGGGAGGTCGAATGTTTGCAACCTAACCCTAGTAGAAACATGTATATTGTTTTCAATTTAAAAGACAAAATAATTTAAGAAAAAACAGTTTGAGAAGTACATGGAAAACATTATTTGATGAGCAGGTGAGAAGGAGCTTACTTCATCAACAAATACAACACTTGGAGCAATTTTACTAGCAAGTGAAAAAACAGCCTTCACATACTTTTCACCTTCACCAAACCACTGAATAGAAGCAAATTAACATCAAATCAGAGTCTCATACGAAGATACAATAGAGAATACAGTTGTGTGTTCATTGCAAACCTTAGAAGTGATGCTTGACATCGATATATTTATGAAGTTTGCACCAGCTTCAGTGGCAACAGCTTTAGCAAGCATTGTCTTTCCGGTACCAGGAGGGCCAAACAAAAGTATACCCTTACAAGGCTGAACAAACAAAAAAATTAATTAAAATTTCATTCAGCCACAAAGTTTAAAATAAACAGATCTTAGATAATAATATGGGAAAAGCTCAAGAGCTTTTTAGAATTTCTATTTGGGGAAAATGAGAAGAAACAAGAACAGAAGGCGCTGTCCCAAATTAGTTGCTATTTAAGGGTTTATGGAACTTTTGCTTGGATTGGAGTTAAAGAGAAATTTAGGACTGGATGTTTTAAAAGCACTAAATTAAAGATAATTGCATTGAATGTATAGTATAAATAATACATAAAATAAGGATTCGATGAATTATAATAGATTAAATTTGAGATTTAATAAGTTCAAAAATATTGTAAAAGGAAATATTGCAACTAATTTGGGACGACTCAAAATGGAATGTGTAGCAACTAATTTGGGACAAGTGAGCCTATACCCACAAGATACTCGAAACAACAAAGTCATTACCAATGTTACATGAAACGAAATTTGAGCCAATAAAAGAATGGAAAACAAAAACGCGAAGCGTCAATTTGAATTATCAAAAGCTTAGGAAATGGAATTGAATATGAAATGAAAGCTATTTTTATTTGCAACAAGTAATACATGCCTAAACTAAACACAAAAAAATATGAGAAAGTACAATAAAAAATTTAAAATCTAAATTAAAATGACAATTGATTGCTCATACTCCTATGTCCTATCTTATAAAGCAGTAATGTTAGAACTAAGTTACTAGACTCAAACAAGCAGAAGAAAAAAGAACAAGAAATTAATAAAAAAATACAAATAATAATAATGGTTGATTGAAAAAAAGAAAAGTAAGAAACAAACTCTAAAGTCACAACTCACAAGTCTTTTCCACTTCCTTCTTCTCTCTCATCTCACTTACCCTTTCTTTCGTCTCTATTTGTTCTTTCTTTCATTCTCGGTAAAGGAGAATGGTAAATTGGTAAAGTAATTCCAAATCTTTTGAAGCTTGCATACAGATCAAGTTGCAACGTAAAACTCTATTTTTGTTAGAGTTCTCCAAAGGCTCCAAGTACCCTTCCTCCCTTCTCTTGCTTTCTCTTTCTTCTTTATTCTTGCTCTTCAAGACATTGTCTTATACTTAATAAGACGGCAACTGGAACCTTACAGCTATCGTCCTAGATTGTGTTTCAGTCTATGGATGGTTCGCAACGTAATTTGGCACTACATTTGGCATTTTTTAATACTATGTGATGTCCAAATAATACACATAAAAAGTGGGTTCAGTGCTGCCTTATTTTCTTTTTCCCTTATATATAATGATATACTTCCCGATTCAAAAGAATATAGTGGGGTCAAGTGACGCTATTATCAGAAAGGTGATTTCGCTCATGACAAGAGCGATGAACATAAATTGGGATTTGCATGAGCATATGAAAAATAAGTAGACGAGAATATATGTTGAAGGATCACTGGAATTAATTTTCTTAGTTATTAAATAGAATAGAGTATAATTTTGTTAGCAACGACTTCCAAATTGATTTGTTTTGGTTCATTAGTTGACCCATTTATTCAATGATCACAAGACACAACCTAATGAAAGCTACTCTTAGGTACTCCTAACAGTGGTGCAAACATTATATAGTCTCAAATCCAGCCCGCACATCCTTCCCCTCTCTCCCACATCAATTTTAAAAATAAAAAAAAATCCCAAACAAGAGGATTATGAGAAGAAACAAAAAATGTATGTGCTTCTACCAAGGATCAAGTTCAGCACAGGCAAGTTAGCCGCACCATAGCTTCTCATAAATTGCAAGTGTTGGCCAACACACATAGCATCATGAATAGAGAAGATACTAGTCGCATAAGCTTCAATGAATTTCACGGTCAGAATAAATAGAATAGATGTAGTACTTCTAGACCCTTAAGCAACTTTTAAGTTGGATTATCAACTCCTACTGCCTAGACACACATTAATAAATAGAATAGATGCAGTACTTCTACTTTTTTGGTGTTAAATAAAGTGCAACTAAGGTCAATAATCACAGTGCAGAATAAGGTTGCATTGTAAAGTTTAAGGGATATCTCAAAGTTTACAACAACCTCGTTACTATAAGACTGTGACTGTTACAGTTGCCACAATTGAAACTGCATGTTTACAAAAGGGTCCATTCCCTTTTAACTACTAACAATTCAAAAACCTAAAGAACACGTGCCTAAAAAGTCAAAACAGACAATGTTGATCCAATGACAGGACAACACCTTAAAGCATTCATCAATATCAACAGCTAGCAAGCAAACAGGCGCGGAAAATGTGATATAGAAACAAAACAAATAAAACAAACCTTAGTTAATTGGCCCTTGCAAAAAAGTTCAGGCCTTTGTAGAGGCAGCATTACTAATTCCTTCAGTGTGTCTTTCACATTTTCAAGTGCTCCAATATCATCAAATGTTACTCCAATGTCACTGGGAGGGATGACATCTGCCAGCAGCCGCTTCTCAAATTCATTTTCTGTCACTACATCCTGATATTTCCCAAAACACACAGCATTAAATACTATACTTGAATACGATTTCTTTATGTTATGGATGAATACATTATTATTACTTTACAGAAAAACAATAAAAAGAGGACACATGTCAGCTTATTAAAATTATCCTGCCTAAGAAAATTTCCTTTCAATTTTCCTCTTATTAATGATATTCCAAAGTGATGTTTGCAATCAAGAGTCAGAACAACCACTTTGTTATTACAAGGGACGGGTGTGTACATCCGATCTCCATTGCCAGTGGGAGCCACTTGGCATTGGGGTAAAGGCATGTTATTGTATTAGTCCCTAAGTTACTTAAACTATGCATCTCGATGGATCCAAATATTTATATTTCTTTGGTTTCGGATCATATTAGACTATAATAAAATGGATTAAATCATGTGCACATCTAATTCATGTAAAGTTACTGATTATTTTTGTTATCAAGGATCAATTGGAAAAAAAACCTCTTTGTTGAAACAAGGGCAAGATTGCGTACATCAACTTTTCGAACACTACCTATAAGGGAGACACATAATGACAACATGACACCGTGGTAATGGAATGTTATACACTAATTACTACAAGGAAACTTCTACCTAAAGTATTTTATATCCTTAACATACTAATATATCCTTGTGGAATTATATTTTCTGAACTCAGGAAAATAATTGATGATATATAGGACGATCAACCTTCTTTTGCATTTATTAACAATTCTTGCAAAATCTGTATATTTGCACAGTTGGTAAGCTTGTGTAATATAAACCTATTGCAAAAGATATTACATACCTTTAGAGACTTTTTTAAGCTTTTGGATTCATTTTGGATAGACTGTAGTACACCAATCCCGTACTTGAGGCTGTCAAGAACCATTAAGGTCAACAAACAATAGACAGTCTAATGTAACAAATCAGAAAGTTGCTATAATCAAATACCTCTCAGCAGACAAAACAAGCCTTGCATCAGACTCAGATTGGGGACTCTGCATCAAAAAATAGCTTAGAGCCCATCCAACCACCTTCTCCGCACCTACAAACCATAAATGACTCAGTAACCATCTAAGTACAGCTAAACATATCCAATTGCTCCTCAAATAGGGGCAACATACTATCATTGGAAAGTGTGAGATCCTTGACACACAGTGTCTCCAGTCCATCACATTCCAAGCCACTACGACTCAAAACCTACAGATCATCAAAAAAAAAAGAGTTGTAACTAAATGCTTTAGTAAATACATTTAGAAATAGCAAGCTAATAAAATAAACCAAAGTCCTAAAACAACAATCAAATGGAGAGATCTCATAAGAAATGGTGACAAAGTCAATTAAAGATTTTTCATGCTACGAACCCAAGGGGCCATGTCCATGAATCCTCATAAGTAGGATCATTAATATCACAACACAAGTCTTGCACTCTTGATAAACAGTCAAAATACAGTAGGTTTATACAAATATAAGATGATGTTGCCAAAGACCCTAAACCATATCAGGTAAAGAGGATTTAAAGCATCAGTAATTCCCACCCCAAAAATAAATAGAAAACAATCTTGTAAAAATGCAATGGTTTGCTTCATGCTTGCATAACTCACAAACTTAAGGTGACCAAGATCACTAGCTGGAACAAACAATGATCTTGATTTTCTTTTACAAAAACAGACATTATGGATTAAGTTCTCACAGTGCGCAGGTGACCCAAATTACTCTTCATTTTAAGAGTTTCAGAATCCCGTTCTAATTGATTTTTCCAGCTAGCAAGAAGATCCTCATCCTGCAAGGATAATGCAAGCAGCGAGTAAAGCATAAATGGTTCATAGAGAAGAGAGTAGAGATCAAGACATAAGTGAATGAAAGATAATATGATTCAAGGTGCAAACAAACCTGAGGCATGTGAATTGTAACCTTATTCGGGAAAAGCTTTGTTAGAGCCTTTGTTGCTCGCGAAACATCTTTCCCTTTATCATGCAATCTTCCAAAACTATCCTGAGGGATAAAAAAGTAGAGACATCAGTCCATGTACATCATCCAACTGAGTGCTTCATCAATCTCACTCTACAATCAAGATAATTATAAATGATTGCAAGAAGAGCCAAGACGGTAAAAAAACTATTCACAAAAATGTGCATGCAAGGAACACTTCATTAACGATCACAAAGTTGCTAATGTGGCATATGAGTTCCATTTATAACTATCTTTATCTCACTCGTGTTCAAAACTATTCATGCAAATGAAAGGTCTTGACATTTGTAATAAGTGGAAGCAAACATGCCACTTTTTTATCCAATATGAAACTGACCCAAACCTTTTTAAAAAACTAGTTCGTCATAACCCAAAATTTTTTACTAGTTACCCAAAAGTAAACCAACCCGAAAAAACAAAAAAGTGGGTCAAACCCAACTGTAACCCGTACCAAATAAATCTTGACCTATTTTCCCAAATGTCAAATCTAAAATTCCACATTATCATTTGTTGGTCGAAGCCAACATTATTTCTAGCCATGTCATGAGTTTTGAGTTACTATTCTAGTGTTGAAGTCTTAAAACCAGTATGTTGGTCCAGTTTTTACTAATAAAAAATTTACAACAAGTTTACATGTTTTGATAAAATTCATTGAAGAGAAAAATATAAAAAATTGTGTCTGGTCATTTCTATTCTTTCTTTGTAGTTTTAATATTGAAAACCACTGGCTGTCACTACTTCTCTTATTCATCTTTCTTGCCCAACTTCTTTTTTTTCTCTCTTTCTAGAAAAACCCTTACACTTTCATATCACCAAAACGAATAAGGGCAATTTGATCCGTGAACAAGCTCCAATTGGGGATTATCAAACCCATTTGTCATAAAAGCCTCAATGTGACACTACCAAAAAGGACTCAACCCGAAACTTCCCTCCTACCATTGGAGTAAGTGAAAATATTGGTCAATAAATTTTAATAAATAAAATAATATCCATTCAAGATAAAGAATGTGAAAGGTGAAGCATTGAAAACATGTTCTTTGATATTATACGAGCAATATCAATTTACAAATGCTTTAAGATATGGCCATGATAATAGAGAATATTAAAATGTTCTGAGCTCCCACTATTGGTTTTGTAACTATGTCCTACTCCTACCCTTGTCATTTCATAATACAAGGCCTCCATTATTCTTCAAGTTGTGCATAAACCATAAATTGTTCTAAACGTATAAAACAATGGGTTTAAATCAATGTATCTTTGTAATACTTTTATTATAACCTTAAATGATACTATTTCCATTTCTCTACATGTGTTCCAGTTGGTTTTTGTCTAATCATCAATCAACCACATTAATCATAATAAGAATTTTTTAATTAATCTATAAGTTAAAACATAGTCGAGTGGAATTTTGTTTAATTCGTTTGAACATATACTCATTAATATCAATTTTTTATAATTTTGAATTATGTACAATTAAAGATAATATGAATTAATACATTGATTAGTGTGCAAAACCAAATTGGAAATTTAAAGTGAAATGGAAGGAGTATAGTAACATAGATTTACAAGCAGTTTAATAGCAAAATAAGTGTGTCCTGCATTATGAAATAAAAAGGAGTAGCATTATGTGAGTGGGCCCATGATTCTATCTCAACACTAATTAGCAGCCCTTTTAAAACTTATAAGGCTATAAGAGAGTATGATAATCAAACTAAAAAGGTGAACAGAACACAGTCCTCACAATCTCCCCTTTTCCCTCATCAACAGGCTAATAGCTAGTCATCAAGCCAAGGTCACCTAGATTGCTTAACCTCTAATATATTTCTAATGCTATGTTTGGGAAAGATGATTTCATTTGGAAATCTAGAATTGACTAAAATTTAATGTTTGGGAAATCAATGAAATCCAATTTCGGATTTGAGTCAGTTCCACCATTGTTTAAAAGTAGGGAAATTGGAGAATTGAGAATGACATCCCAAACCTTGTCTTGCCATTCTCACCTTCCTCCTTTATGATTTCATGATTAAAATATACAATTTGAATTGAGTTACGTGTTTTCAAACACAACCCTACAGGATATCCAAAATATAATAAACTAACACCATGATATTATATGCAAGTTGCAACACCAAAGCCTAACATGCTTTCCAACCCAACCAAACTGATCAGAGTTTCTTTCAAAGTTCATCTAAAACTAAGAATTCATAGTACTATATGCAACTAAAACTCCCTATTGCAGGCCATCGTTCAAATTCTCAAAGAGATCAAAATCCAATAGCAGGTTATCCCTTCCTGAACATGATCTGCCGAAATTTCAATTCTTTTATTTATGAACCATGATACTAATAGCAGTGGCAAAAGATTATGAGCTGAAAGCCAGCTCCTAACAAGACTCAAGGTAAGACTCCAATATAAATGGAAGTTATACTTATATCAATTAGTTGCAATACTTCCCATTTCAGGATATGTCATATTGGTTGCAATTTCCATTTAAGGTATTCTTACCCCCTTACTTTCTCATTTCATTTCTCTCTCCTCCCAACTACCCACTTTTTACCTCTATTTCTCTCTACCTTTCTTGATCTTAACGAAAAATGAACACAGGAAATTTAAAGTTATAAACTATATGGAAAAAAAAAAAGAAACTTTACTGGGAAAGCCAGGTCCAACAGAGCAGTTTGATTGCTGCCAAACTTTGTGAAAAATAAACCACCAGGATGTGCCTACAAAAAAAAATAAGATTTTAGAAACAGAACACTTCCAAGCAAGAGTCCTGGAACACGGTAAAAGGTAAGAAACATAAATGAATCAACAGTACCTTCTCTTTACGATTATCATTTTGAACTTGTGACCCAATTACAACAACATTATCAGGAAGCTTCTCCAGCCTACTTTTGAAAGTTGAATAAGATTCTGAGTTACCAACAAGAGACTTCTCCGCATCTTTGATGAATAAAATGAAAGGGGAGCTTCTGCTCTCATTTGTTATGACCTAAAGACAAGGAAATGACATACCGAATTACAAATGTAATAAAAATGAATTATTTTATGTAAAAAAATGAAAAAAAAAAACAAAAAACTAACACTCAAATGCCAAATCTGGCACCTTGCATTATGTTTCTTTCCAATGAGTGTTTTGCCTGCCATACTCGATATAATAAGGCAGAAAACAAGACAAAGTCAAAAAGCTAACAGTATGTTTTCCACAACTGAAGCATACTCCTAAACCACGAGAGAACCTGCTATGACTAGATATTTGGAAGAATTAGTTTACGAAAGGGTAATTTAGGTAATTACTTTGTTAGTGGTAACTTGGAGAATAATCTAGTCTTTAAGTGTTAGTTTTCTTATAAATAAGAGGGAAGAGAGGCTCATTGGTATGCAAGAAATTAGTAAACACATTGTGGGTGGGTTTTTTACTCATTAGGAGATCTCAAGCTTCTCGAATTGCTTGATAAATCGTTTCTTGCTATGCTTTTAGGGTTGTAATCTTTCTTTTATCATCCAATCAATAGTATATTTCTCTTTTGGCATTTTATACATTTTATTCTATTTTACTGTTCTTTGTTCAATTACTCAGTTCATAGCAAACATGGTATCAGAGCGGTACGATTCCGGTGACCGGAATCTCGCCGGAGATGTCATAAGTCCAGAAAATGTGCAAGAAACTGATCTAGATGCATATTTTGGGGGGTTTTGGACTGAAATTTCACCATTGGAGATGTGCAAGAAGGCTGTCCAAGAAAATGTCATTCACTCATTCAAACAAACTTCAACAAAGGAAATTTATGAAAAATGGGGAAAGGGAGTGTGAGTTTTGTGATGAACAGTTAGAGGAAATCGAACTTGCAGGGCACGATTGTAGCCACTACGAGTATTCAATGCTCATCCTCCATCAAGGAATGAGGGATGAACTCATGGTAATTGTTTACCATGAAACAAAAGAAGAGGAAGAAAAAACAATGAGTGAAGAGGAAGCTGTAAATCTGGAAAATATGCAAAAAGAAAATAATCCAGATCTGATGAGTATTAGTCTCGAAGAGAACACGCAGCATGAGGAAAGCAAAAAATTGATAGAATCGCAAGGCAAAGAAGAGTACCCTGGAGTTAAGAAGAAGACAAAGAAAAAGAACAAGAGAAATAAGGTAGGAAACAACAAAAAAAGAGAGTATAGGAGAGCATGGAGAATGTGTGGAAAAACAGTGAGGGCCCAAAAACCACAGATCCACGAATCTGGTGGTAGGCCCGATTCAATGAAGAAGGTGAAGAGCTGTGCGGGAAGCAAGGTGGCGAAAAGGTGGATATTAGGGCGCTTGTGGCGGCGTGGGAGGACTAATAAACGAGGTCACCTAGGAAGTTGTGGTGACGGAAGTGGCGGAGGACCAGGAGGTCCGCGATGCAGGGGAATGCCGCCTGAATTTGTGAGAAAAGGAAGAGGAAAAACAAGTGAAAAACAAGTGAGCAAGTGTAGGGAACAACTAGGGTTTCTGAGAAAAGAAATATTGAAGAAGGAGAAGGATAGCGGCGGCACAAGGACGGAGGAAGTAACTGCCGGCAGTTTCTGTCGACGGAAAAAGGGTGTGTCAACCGGCGGAACCATCGGAGGCGGCTGGATGCATTCAGCCATGGTGATAAGATTTCTAGGGTTCATGAGAAAAGAAAAAATGAGAAGAAAGGAGGAAAGAGGAGGCGGCTGGGCGGTGGACATAGTCGCCGGAAAATTCTGGATTTTGGCCGGCGGGACGGTAGGTGGCGGTGGGAGCAGATTTTCTGAGTTGAATCGTGAATTATTGGGGTCCTTGAGTTTAAATGAAAGAGAAAGGGTATTTGTTTGGTTTCTAATTGGAAACGGGAAAGGCATATTACTGATTTGGGTTGAAAGTGATGCTGATGTCATTGATGACATCATCAAAGGAGAAATGCAGAATTTGATCTTAATGGCTGCCTCAAACATCTTAAGCCCATTATTTCATAATTTTTCCAACGTTTTTAATTCTCAATTTCACTTACCCTTTTTTGTGAAGGCCAAATTTATTTTTCAAACCGAATATTCCTATTACTCATCTAAATCGACACATCACAAAATATTTTCTTTCAACCATTTGTCCTACTCATTTCTCGTGCTGACGGTGGAAGGCCAAGCTAATTTTTATCCACCTTGAGGGCAAGGTGGAACTTCAGGCGGCCGGTATTGCTATGACTAGATATTTGGAAGAATTAGTTTACGAAAGGGTAATTTAGGTAATTACTTTGTTAGTGGTAACTTGGAGAATAATCTAGTCTTTAAGTGTTAGTTTTCTTATAAATAAGAGGGAAGAGAGGCTCATTGGTATGCAAGAAATTAGTAAACACATTGTGGGTGGGTTTTATACTCATTAGGAGATCTCAAGCTTCTCGAATTGCTTGATAAATCGTTTCTTGCTATGCTTTTAGGGTTGTAATCTTTCTTTTATCATCCAATCAATAGTATATTTCTCTTTTGGCATTTTATACATTTTATTCTATTTTACTGTTCTTTGTTCAATTACTCAGTTCATAGCAGAACCATCTTACTCAAGACTCTTTAACAAAACAAGAAATGCTTCTTTTTCTGTAATCTGTCATCTACACAGCAATCCGAATTCCCAATGAACATAGCATCAGCAATCAAAAGTTACGACTAGTGCTTCACCCTAGCTAATAGAAACTATAACCCGTCAACTGATTCTTGGGAGTACATGAGCAAATTTTCAGCAAACAAGAGCTACACAAACTTGTATGTATACGTTCACCCTAGCTGGCATTTTATCCTGTGTTCTAAACTCCACCTGCACCCTATATAATGTTTCTTATTAGAATTAAAATAGGTGGTTGGATTCTTTCTGCCTAAATCTGCTACAGCCTATGTTACTTGGACACGGGTATGGGTATCAGATACGGGTGTGGATCCTAGGATCCGCTACGACAATTTTAAAATTTTAGGATACACAGACACCGTCCTAATATTGGATACGGGTACGAGGACACGGCAAAACAATTTTAAAAAAATCTCATATAGCATAAATATATTTACAATTGCCTAAAATATAAATATCAATATTATTATTATTATTAAAATTTTGAACATATTAATATTATTATTGGACAAATAGAAGAAAACAAAGAGATTGTCATTAGTAGTAGGAAAGCAATACGATTTCTACCATTTCAAAAATAATAAAAAGGTAAAGAAGTAAATAACTAAAAAGAAACAAGTGAAAAAGTAAAAGGTAAAAAAGTAAACAAAAGTAAAAATAAAACTAAGCTTCTTTGAGAAGCTAAAAGAAGTCTGACTACTTCATCTTCACTTAGTAAAACCCTTCATTTTCCCTGAGTCATTAATTTCCATGTCCTCCAGGCTCCACAAAACAGTACTCCCTCCTTTCATCTTTTTTTCTTTCTCTTTATTTTTTATCTTTAATTATTCAAATTTCAACCCCTTTCTTCATCTCTAAAAGAGAAATAAAAAACATGTTCTTCATCTCTAAAATAGAAGCAAGGGTTGATAAATGAAGCTTCAATGGTGATTTAAGAATGACAACATGGAACTGGGTCGTACCCAAGTGCAATCCGGTGTACCGGGCACATATCCAGCACCGGTATCCGTACCGGACACCGGTTAGCCGGCAAAAATGGAGGGTTTAAGTAACATAGGCTACAGCCATCTACAAATCAACAAAGTATGTTGTCAATTGTCCTAGCTAACTATCAATTCACAAAAACATGCATAAATTAATCAGCTGACTGATTCCAAAATGAAAAAAATCTAATGATGGTAAAACTACATCTTGCAAGGAGTGTGATTATTCAAAGACTTCTAAAGTAGGAAACAATTTTAAATACAAGTTAATGTCTTCTTTGGAAAATAAGACTTATCTATCTAGTAGTTTCTTTCTCATTCTGATGAAATTTCTTTCTTGGAGGAAAAACACTATACTATCAAATGTATCAATCAATATAGAGTATAATATAAGGTACATCAAAAAAAAAAAGCCTTCACCAACCATACTCACGGCAGTCAAAGAAAGTAAAACACAGTAATGGAACAGTATATAGCATTGAGATGGTACCTCAAATAGTGTATTGATCAGTAATTTGTCCAAGTCTTCTACACCGGGGTTCTCCAGGCGGAGATCATGGACTAAAGGAGAGGAAAAAAACAAAGAGCTTTCAATAATATGCATAAGGAAGGCTGAAAGAATATAATAATCACAAGGTGTAACCCTGTTGAGCATTTATAGAAAAGACAAGAGTATTACCATTGCAAAAGAATCCATGATCGAATTCACACATGCCACCAAGGTCAACACCTGAAGGCACTGATTTGTCAAATCTCACACCAATTTTTGAAAGTGGATTATCTTCAAAAGGTAAAACAACCCTGCCACGCATTCCAAAAGTTGGACCCCTGCAAGAATTTTACAGACAAAAAAAAAACAAAAACCATCAAAAGTTGAAGAGAAGTCAGAAAAATCACTTTGTGACTTCCTGGAGATAAAAATACCAGCAAGAGTTAGTTAAGCACTTAAAACTTTCTACTAAACTAATACGAATTTGTGCAGGAACATAAAAGTAGCTTCTTTAGTTGATTAAAAAACATCTTTCCTTTTTTCTTTCTCTTGGGTGATCCATTCCTAATCGGCATACATAAATCATAAGATGGATAAAAACATATTTGATGTTCCTCAATTTCACATTTAATTTCCAACCCAACAACTTGAGAACCAATTTTCCAGCTGACATGAAAAGACACATGTGACAAAACCATACATTCCAGAGCATCTCACTGATAACCACAAGCAATAATGAAGAGTAAAAAATGTGTTTCAGTTGTAAGTTGCTGTGTTTCAACTGTTGATACACCATGATTTCAAATTTCCTGTTTACACCTGAATCTTAATTGCATTGTAAGTATCCATAACCCAAAAAATTCCTGCACCTCTGACATGCCAAGAGATTGATGTCCGTGCCACACAAAAAAAAGTAAAAAAAAAATCAACATGAAAATGCAAAACATAAAAGCTCAAAGCTTATCATCATAAGTAACAGCATATACCAGCATAAATATGTCCATAACAAGAGAATCGAAATCTCTACGTTGATTGGATAAGACTAATGATATAAATTATGGTATAGATCCCATTGACATCTGAATTTTAAGTACCAGGGATATATTTGAGGAGATTGGAAAAACCTAACAGAAATCACATTTTATTTTAGATAGTTTTGTTCATTTCATAACCTAAAGGCACACATTCCTAGAACTCAAGACTTCAGTAAAAAAAAAAGAAAAAAAAAATGTCTGTCAGAACTATCTACATTGTTGAGACTTGCAATGCTCAAGATTGCAATCAAAAGAATCTCAGTCAAGATATAACCTATAAACATAAAGGCCATTAAAACACTCTTACGGAGCTTCCATGAAACTTATTTTACGAAATATTAGTTTAAAGATGTAGTGAACAATAATCTAGTCCATGTCAATGTCAAATATACAACTATGTGAATCAGTCTTTAAACTGGAATCTAATGAAAAAAAGTATACAATCCTTTTTGGGTCATTTGTAAATAGCATTTCTAAAACCAACAATGTTTTTAAAAGCAGCCAAGACAGTGAAAAAAACATATATACAATATGAATAAATTGCAAACATATCAACACCATAAAAACTCGTCCACCTGACAACAATGTTTTCTTATTTTCAGATGCCATACCGTGAAGATGTTGCGGTATATATACCGGTGGAACCCGAACCTATGTATCTCACTCTGTCGCCTGGATATTCAATAGCCAAAATTAAATTATTTCTTGTATTAGGTGTTATAATAACAATAGGAAGCTTACACAAAATCTCCCAAGAACACTTGCCAGATTTAAATGTGTAATTTTTAGATGAGAAAGAAACAAATGGTGTGAGTTCCAGCTTGGGCTGAGCATCAATCTGTGAAGAAGGTAAATTAGAAGAATTGGGTGCATCTACTTCACCAGCAGGATCTGGACACTTATCCAGTTCCACTGAACTTGGGGTTTTCTTCATGGAGTCAGGTGTTTTCTCAGTATTATGACCATCCTTTAGAAGCTCTGCATCCTTTATTGACAAAGCCTAAAGAGATATATAGGTACACATTAGTTTATTACTTTTTTGCCAACAAGAATCTTATACTTGAATGAGAGCAACGTTAGTTGATAAAAGTCTTAAGCTCTTACACCCAATAAGGCGTGGCTGTCAAATACAAGGAGTTTAGCCCCAAAGTGTTTAGCTAATGCTTTTGCCAGCATCTCTTGATAAATCTCCGAACCTTTTTCATCAGTACAATAACTTCAGTAAAGAGCTTTCATGAAGAGCAATAAACAATATACAATGCACAATTATAATAGACATGAAAATGAAATGCACCAGCTGGGCCTGAGAGTAAAATTCTTGGATTAACAGTAGGCAGCTCAGATGTATATTTTGCATGCTCTTTGTGCTTCAAATGTATGTAGGACGCAGAAATCAACACATTTTTTGTGTTTTCACTGCAAAACTCAAACAAAAACGACATAATTCATCAGAATCATCACAAGTAGAAAATCAATTTACTTCTCTCTTTTTTTGATATTCAAAGGAAAATAATCATATGTCATCCACTTAAGAAAAGGAAACTTAAAAAGGTTTCAAGAAACAAGAAATATAGCCCACAAAATCAATTATCAAATCAAAAGGTAAAAAAATAAGCATCCAATCCCAACCTCAAATAATAAGGGAAGTCATCAAAAGATACGTTAACCCCATTCCCATCAATAATTCCTGCCAAAACATCTTCTTTGAAGGCCGAACATCTGGGAGATATACCAGATGTCGATGCCGGCTGTGAACTCCTTGTGCAATCATTTTTTTCTTCTAATACCTATAACCAAAATAACAAGAAAAGCTCAATTACTAGATACCACCTAAAAAAGGTCCTGGCTTAGGACCTCAAAAACTATGAACTTTGTAAAACCTACATTGCCTCTCTCTAAGCCATCTGTTTTACGGTCAATAGAAAGGTTCTTGCTAGTCCCACCAATGTTTGTGGCATTATCACAGTCCATATTCTGAGTGGAATTTCCTTCCATACTATCAAACTCGGCCTCTGATCCATCCTGTATAATTGCATGAGTAGAAAGTTCACTTTCTTGGTGTGGCTTAGGAGTGCTCAGACCAGAAGGCTTCCATGTCAGATTAGGTCTCAGATTTGAGAGAGATGCCAATATAGAAGCCCCAGCCACTGCAGAAGGATCTCCTGATCTTTTCTCTACTGGAAAATACTTTCCTACAGCACCTTGAACCTCCACATTTCCCATTGACAAAGGTGCCTTCACAGCAACATCCATCACAAGTTGCTGGAAAATCTACACAATATGCAAGTTAAGGATGGAACTGACTACAGCAAAATGCAAGGTGAGCAAGCAAAATGTCCCTTGCGTGACGAGCAAAACACCAATAAAGATAATCACTATGGTATGCATTCAAGAGTTATGAATTCTTGATTAGCCTAGTGGTCGAGGAATTTATCTTTCACCCTTGTGACAAGGGCTCCGTTCTCACCACATACATGAAGGATTAATTCGCTTTCCCCTTGCTTGTAGGGATTCTCTGTTTTGACCCAACTAAAAAAAAGGAATATATTCAAAAACTAATGAGTGCATAGATGATAGAAGCAGCATAAAGAGAGGATACATAAGCATGACTTCCAGCAACTCCAAAAACGACTTCGTCCCCAGAATGCAAAAGACGGCTGGTATTCTTCTTAACATTAATCCCATTTACAAAAACAGCTCCTTTGCTCCCTGTGCTTTCAAGAACAGCAATCATGCAGCCTTCACGCTGATAATACCAGCAAAAAATGAGTATTCATACTGCAAATACATCACCAAGACTTGATTTCCAAAACAATCACAAACAAACATACTTTTTGATGGGCAAATGAATATCTTGGCAGCCAGTAATATGGTATAAACTTCAACTCAAAACTAATCATGATAAACTATACTCACTTACATCAAAAACATAAGTACCTGAGTATGTTTTATCCTGCATATAATCCCACTAGCCGATTGATCTTTCAGAGGTAAATTGCATTGTCTGCTTGAACCAATAGTGAAAACAGAAGCTGATATATTTACGGTCGGAGTCTGCATATCAATCAAAAAACCCAATTCAAGAAAAGACATGGTTCTCCTTTTTTCAATAGAAAATCGAAAATTCAATAAAATAACCTGTTGATACTCTGACAATAGTCTACACCAAGGAGTAGCAGAAGTTTCATAACCCAAGATTTGTTTTTGAAAGTTTCTGGCTGGTGAAAATGAGTTCTTGGCGTGTTCCACCACAACTGGCGAATTCCCTTCAATCAATCAAAATTCAAAACCTATTTTCCAAACAAAAAAAAAAACGCAAAAAGAAGCAAAGAAAATTCTAGAAAAAAGCTGAAGAACCTTCTGGAACTATTGGGGAAGACGAAATTGGCGCAGTACCAGCCTCGGGTTTAATGGAATTAACATCCTCAGCACCACCGCTATGACTCACAACTTCACATTCAACGGGATCTACACCCCCCAAACCACACATTTCCTTAGAATTTCCCGGAATTCCGGTAGATTTCTCCGATGCAACCTCATTTTCAACCTAATCAAATCAAAACATCCGATCAATTAAAACATCCCCATTTCAATTCCCATACAAAAAATCAAAATTCAAAGAAATTCAAAGAAAAACCTTAAGACGTTTAGGCGAAGGAGGTTTAAGGTGATTATCATCAGCAGAAGCAGAAGACTTCTTGGAATTAGAAGCACCGCCATTAATCTTGGTGCCATCGTTATTGCTTGTACTACTTGTACTATTATTGTTAGTGGTTGTATTGTTGTTAGAAGACATAGATCCACTAGTTCGTCTAGTGGAAACCATGGCTATGAATTTGAGTTTGAATTTCTGGGTTTGAGTGAGGTTTGGTCTTTCCTGTTTGTTCTACTCTCTGTATATAATCTGGTTTAGAGAGAGAATTAAACGGAAGAGGAATGAACGAAACAAATGAGGGAGATAGAGAGACGGAAAATTATGACTCTTGAGTCTAAGGAGCAAATACTACTAGCTACTACAAAGCACTTTCTATCATTTTAGTTTCAACTAACCCGTCTTATCGTGAGATGGGTTCATACAAATTTAAATTATTTGTCTTTAGTTATCGCGGATTTCACGTTGGTAGCAACTCAAAAATATGCTTATTGGACTCTATATATTAACGAGTGAGACTCGTTCAGATATTTGTGTAAGAGTTATGTTTGTGAAAGACCGTCTCTCGGTGAGACAATCTCATAACAAAAGCACATATGCTAATAATTTATACTAGTTAGACTATTAAACTCGTGCATGAAATGTGTCTCATGAAATAATTGATCAGTTTAACGCCATAATTGATCACTTATAGGTTCAAATTGAAATTTTTACTTTAATTGATATGTTTAAGTACTACTTTACATTAAAATTGATATCTTTAAGATAATTGATACCTTTAAGGTCCAAATTAAAAAATGCCCAGATGATGAAAAAAACAAAAAAAGAATGGAACTTTGGAGGGAAATAGGCGCGCGTGTGTAGCACACGCGCCTGCAATGAGTCGGCCTAGTTGTAGTCTTACAATAGGACGGTCTTACGCAAGTTTTTGTGTTTATCTTTTCGTTTGTTGTTTTTGTGGTTTATATGTTTGTTTAACCATCGCAAAATATCTTATACTCCTTTAATAAAAAAACATTATAAAGATTTTATAAAAAAAAACTTGAAAACAACAAAATAAAATATACTTTTATGACTTTCTAATACGTTAAATGTTGTAACCTAAAAAGTAAAAAAGCAATCAATACAGATAATATTATATTCATACTTGGAAAGTAATAAAGTCAAAAATATTAATAGTAGTCATTATAACAACGACATCATCATTGAGCTTTAGAGTGAAATTTTTTATTAAGAGCGTGACACATAAGCAATTTTAATAAGTGATGACATTAACAGTATTTTATTTGAGTAATAGTTATTATAGATAGATATTTGTAAGCATGTTTAGGTTACTATAACGTAGGCAACGTTGCACATATGTTCACATACTCGTGTAAAGAAACATGTCATAAACTAGTGTAATTATTTTTTTTTTATAATGTAACGTGCCAGTGCATCTAATATATCATCATCATACCCAGTGTATCCCGCTTATAGTAAACTATGGTTAGGATCTGGGGAGGAAAGAACGACGACAATTCATACCTACAGAGGAGAGTACGGTCAAAGAGTCCCCTGGGTCGACCTTCATTTATAGATTATGTAACACTCTGACCCATTGGATCGCCGGTGACTACACAGACTAACACAAGTTTTTCCAGCGTACTTTGGCCTCACTCGTGCGCACCCGAAAAAACTTCTCAGGAGGTCACCCATCCTAAGATTGTTCCCTACCAAGCACGCTTAACTGTGTAAATCTTAGCAAATGGGCTCCCATGAAAAGTTGTTGATATGAGTAGTCTATCAATTCCTTTTCTAGCTAAATCTGAGACATCACAGATTACATCACATACTTTAATATCGTCGAGCCATATATGTCTGAGGGGACTGTTAGACAGCTAGGTAAGGTGTTCCTCGGACTATATTACGACCTATTGAGGCCTGTCAACCAAGAGAATCGAATCTTGTATCTTAGTTTTTAAAATTGCGCCTTGTGCGCCACGAGCTCAGGTTGGGCTGAAACACCTCGGTTAGGTGAGGCAAAGCCCACTTTAAGAGGCGTGCGCGTGCGCCTTAGGCGCCTCGATGCACTTCACGCCTCCTTGTTGGGTTGGGTAATTAACTTATCCTTGCTTGTTCAAAAATGAAGTAAAACTCAAAACTCAAATTTATTTGAATATGAAGTTCAAAAAAACGTTCTTTCTTTACAAAAAATAAAAGGCATGCAAATAAGAAAATAACTTTGGGAACTCTTCGTATTCTCATTATAATAGTTTTGTGTTAAAGTGATGTTTGACGCAAGAATAATAAATGTTTTCAAGTTTGTTGATACCAAAATATGAATGTCATGTTGTTTGAAGTATTATATATGTATTAAAATTAAATTTAAAGCTTTAGCAAAAAAGTGCGCCTCACATACAAAAAGCTCGCTTTTTCGCCCTACGCTTTGCGCCTAAGCTCTAAGGGCTTTACACTATGTTTGGATAGCAAATTAGGAGAGAAAAGAAAGGAAGGGAAGGGGAAGGAAAGGAAGAGAAAGGAAGGGGAGGAAAAGAAAGGGAAAAGACTACATTGTTTGTATAGGAAGGAAAGGGAGGGGAAAGAAAGAAATTTCATTTTCCTTTCAAATCTTTTCTCTTATGGAGAGATTTGGATCCTAACAAAATAAAGGGAGTTAATGTGATACCCCAGATTTAGCTTGAAAAGAGATTGATAAACTACTCATATCAACAAGGTGCATCTTCTTTTCTAAGGGAGCCCATTTGCTAAGAACTCCACAGTTAAACGTGCTTGGTGGGGAGCAATCTTAGAATGAGTGACTTCTTGGGAAGTTTTTCTAAGTGCGCACGAGTAAGGCCAAAGTGCGCTGGAAAGACATGTGTTGGTTTGTGGGGTCAGTCTACAGTCTCCATGAGTAGTCATCGGTGGTCCGTTGGGCCGGGGTGTTACAAATGGTATCACGGGGGAAGAGATCCTGAAATGACGGTCCAACAAGAACGTTGTATTCCTAAGTGGGGTGAGTGTGATACCCCAGATTTAGCTTGATAAGGGATTAATAGATTACTCATATCAACAAGGTGCATATTCTTTTCTAAGGGAGCCCATTTGCTAATAACTCCACAGTTAAGCGTGCTTGGTGGGGAGCAATCTTAGGATGAGTGACCTCTTGGGAAGTTTTCCTAGGTGCGCACAAATGAGGCCAAAGTGCGCTGGAAAGACATGTGTTGGTCTGTGGGGTTAGTCTACAGTCTCCATGAGTAGTCACCGGTGGTTCGTTGGGCCGGGGTGTTACAGTTAATCCATCCAAATCCTCTCCTACCTTTTTTTGCTATCCAAACAAGGGGATTTCCATCCCTCCAAATCCTTTCCTTTCTTTTCCCTCCATTTTCCTCCATCCAAACAAGGCCTTAACGCCCTCGGTGCGCCTTGAGCTTTTTAAAATTAAGTATAAATTGAATAACGTAGATTTTTTCTAAAAAAATGATACTTTCCTTTTTCGGTCTACCTTAGAATCATACACTATATTAATTTTGTTGTATAGTAAAGAAAATTAGATTGAATAAAGGAGTGTCATGTGTAATTTTTTTATTGGCCAGCATATCAGAATATCTATGGCAGAGATATTAATTGCATGATTTTCAATTCAGTCAATTTTAATCATTTACAGAAATAAAATGTTGCATTCATATATAATGGCATGAATAATTGCAGGAATTTCAATTCAGTCAAGTTTAATTTGGATTTTTATTAATGGCAGAAATATTAATTGCAGAATTTTCGATGCAGTCAATTTTATTCTTTTACAAAATAAAACGCTGGATTCATAATAATTGCAAGAATTTCAATTCAGACAATTTTATTCTTTTACGAAAATAAATAATTATGATTTGTATTAATGACATGAATATTAATTGAAGGACTTTCAATTCAGTCAATTTTATAAGTTGACAAAAATAGAAATTGTCTTTCAATATAATGACATGAACTACAATATAACTACATCATTCATTCATTTGACCAACTTAATTATTTACTCATAACATTTCTCTTTTCTCAAACTTCAATGTTGATGAATAATATATTCAACATATTTATTATTTGACTTAGTTTTATTACTTTTACCAAATTAGAGGAATTAAATTGAGTGTAAAACTTTGGGATCAATTTGCTGAAAGGGCTTGTGAACACATCAAGCACATATTTCAAAAACTCATTACACGAAAATTGGTAACTAATAAAATAACTATATCATTGGTCTTGGATTAAGAGGTGTTTCAAACAAGAGGTGAAATATGTCATCGTATGGTACTGAGAATGTAGAGATGTTTCAAAACCTATAAACTCTTTATCAACAACCTATTTTGTATTTTTTTATATTTAATTCTTTTTCAGTTATAATATATGAATGTAAATACTTTATTACGCACCTTCATTAATATTTCATCTAAAAATACGTGCATTGCACGGATTTCTACGGATTTCTATCCTAGTTGAACCTATAAAGGGGAGATATATTGGGATTTGGGAGGGAAGGTTAGTACTTAGTAGTGTGACGGTCTGAGTCAAGTGGGCGGAGCAAAGTAGAGAGATGCCGAAGAGGACGACGCACACATACTCGAGCGAAGATGCAGTTCCAGATGGTCCTGATTCCGAACTCTTTGTCTATTACTGCAAGCATTGTAGTTCTCACGTCCTAATTACTGGTTCTTTCTCTCATCTCTCTTTTTAGGGTTTTTGATTTGATTCATAACTTTCTTACTTTCGATCAATGTCAATTTCAATGAAATTGCTATTAGTATTCGTATTATAGACTGATTATTATGTTCCGAAAATGTATAATAATATTGAAAGTTCATAGTATTGGCTCAGTGAGATCTTCTTTTTTGATTGGACTACTTGTTCTCTTAAACATTGTAATGAATACTTTGATCTAATGTGGTTGAGGCATCTTTAGGGGTAGGGATGACCACTTAATCATCAGGATTATGTATGTTGGGGAAATGGCAGAGCTTACAGAGTTTAAGCAAAAAATGGAAGCAATAGGTACATTGCTTTTGGAATCGTCCATTATGGAGAGCTCTTGAGGGCATGCCTGGGTTGGAAATAAGACTTATGTAGAAAATTATGGATGATTAAAATGGGATGAAGTAGTGTCAGTGCGGTGAATAAATACATTGATAGGGGATACATTGATAGGGGAATTGTCAACGCAGGGATTGGAGGGAAACTATGATTTTCATCATATATATTTTCGGTGGTAAATGATTCCCCCAGAACTTTCGCCTCCTTGCACCATCCCTTTCTCATTTGATAACCACCACCTACATATTGACAATGAAAAGGTATGTGGGAACTGGTAAGTGGAACTACATTAAAGGGAAGCATCAGTGGATGAGGCTAGTTGGGAAATTTGGAGGATTGGAGCCACACAACTTAGATTTGCTGCAATTATGTTGCGTTGGTTATAAGAGTTATTATACTCATAACTAGTGTGATACTCTGAATTTAGCTTTAAAAAGGATTGATAGACTACTCATATTAACAAGGTGCTTCTTCTTTTTAAGAAAACTCATTTGCTAAGAACTCCACAATTAAGCGTGATTGGTGAGGAGCAATCTTAGGATGGGTGATCTCCTGGGAAGTTTTCCGGGTGCGCATGAGTGAGACCAAAGTGCGCTGAAAAGACTTGTGCTGGTTTGTGGGGCCAACTACAGTCTTCATGGGTAGACACCAGTGATCCGACAGGCCAGAGTGTTACAACTAGACTTGGTAATTAGATGAACTGTGGAGATTCAAATCTAGGTCTTACGATCTTTCTGGTTGGTAGAATAAGTGGTGTCTAAACATGTTATTGTGTTGGCGTTAGTCATACTCGTAAGTCATAGGAACACTTTTAGGTTCTGATTATGAAATTATGTAATCAAAGCCACACTCTCCAAGCTGTAAGATCAATTTTTTGAGTGGATGAAGAGTATTAATATTAGTTCAAAGCTCATCATTCCTTTTAAGTGATTGATTGTGCCAATTGCAGCTCTTAATTTGCTGTGAAGCATGAAAGAGAAAGTGTTTTGGTTAAAATAGTAGATATGAACTGGGAAGGAATGAGCTGGGTTTCTTGAGACCATAGTGCAAATCCCATATTGCTAACAGCCGTGAAACCACTGTTGTGGTTATCGGGCTCTGTTTTGTGGTCATAGTAATCTAAAATATTTACTATGTGGTCTCATTGTGGTGATGGGGTCAATATTTACCTCTATGCTTGGGATTGGGAATGTTGTCTAGATTTTAAGTCGGTGTTGTGAGCATGTGAGTTGTAAAGCACTAGACTTTATATGTTCATAACAGATTAAATGACTGTTGTAGACTTGTAGTGCATATCAGGACATTAAGTTTCCATTCCTTTATGGGGTTGTCAATAAACTGCCTAATAGTGACCCTATAAGAGCTTCCTGTTATTCAGCTTGTCCAACAAGACAAAATATTGTTCAATTCCCCTTAAACAAGTGTGATCTCAATGGCTACTAGATTTCCTTGACCATTCGTGAGTTGTGATCTTGAGAGACCAATGGAACTAAGATAAATTTTTGTTGTGTACTTTTTGAATTGGTTCCATGATATATTGGTAGCAAGAAGCTGAGATTCTGAGTTATTTTATGCTCTATTTTTAGTTGAAATCAGATGGAATCAGTGACGGATTTAGGATTTTAACAATGGGGGATTCTTGAAAATTTTTATTTAATAATTAGAAAAAAACAAAAGAAAATTGGAGTAGCAATAACATATTAACTTAAGATATTAAGCCCCTTTGTGTGTCTGTCAATGGATGGAATATCAATTGGGTTTATCCATAGTTGTATCTTAGGTTGTCTTTGGTGCTGAAGCAAATGAGAGGTCATTTTGCTATTGGGAATTAAATTTAGTGAATGGTGGAATTGAGAATGGGAATTGATGGTGAGAATTCACAATATAAAAGGAATGTCTTTTGCCCTTGTTTGGCATAATAGTGGAAATAGTTTGGGAATTATATGGTGGTGGCGGTAATATGAATAAAACATTCTGAATTTACTAATTTTGCATTCTCTCTAAGCTTTCATGGGTGTGGCTTGGGCACAAAGAATACCTTCCTCTCTCTCTAATTTCATCTCCTCTGAATATACTTAACTTTATTCAAAAGCTATCATTGGATTTTATTTTCTCTCTTCTCCAACTCTTTCCATCTCTTTTTCTTCGCATTTCCTCCAAATCAAAATCTTAACTTTTCACCAAATTAAAATAGAACCATCTTCAAAAAAGATTGAAATGGTGAACACAAAAAGGTAGAAGATGATGAGATGAATTGAAGAAGATGAAGGGAGCTCTGATGAAGGGTAGGTAGGATGGTATTGTCCAAGCAAGTCCTAATCCCTAACTTGACATTCTATTCCACCTTGCTCAAATAAAGTCCATGGAATGGTGGAACTTGGATGGCGAGGCTTCAAGTCCCATCCCCCTTACGATAACAAATTTCCCTTTTATTTGATAATATTTTTTTCCATTTAAGTTATGGTAACTACATCCTTATCAAGCAACTTTAAAGCTTGTTAAAGCACGTGAATGAGTGCCGAGGTATATTATTCAGTCTTTTCAATAGGATATCTTGGTATTCAGTTTCAATAGTTTAAAAGAAAGCCAATATAGTGATGAACCACACTTTGTATAGTGTTGAGTGACATAATTGCAATTTTAATTTCATTACTTAACTGTCTTATGCTAAATGGAAAATATTGATGTAGTGATTGGTGAATATTTAATTGCGCTTGGTGTTGGAATCGTGAAGCTTGTATTATGTGAGTGAAGTAACATGTAACTGTGTAAGTACTTTTTAGAAGCTTTACGATGATGTACTGGCTTGGACTCTCAGCGTGTAGTTGTAGTAAAAGTGCCACTGGTCAAATTCAGATTATGTTCTGTAAAGATAGGCTCTAGGAATTTTCAAATGATTTTATGTTGTAGAATTTTTCAATGTGTGATTTTTAGTCTGTTACTGAGATATGTTTTTTTAAGATACCCAATTGCAAAAGTTGCCAAAGAGGAAAACAGACAAAGCATATGTAATTGACAAAACAAAACATCTCGCAAGGCTTAACATCAATGAAGCAGGGAAGATTTTGCTGAAGCGGTATGGCTAATATATTCAAAAGCTACATAGATTTTCCATTGTGTCCATGCATTTGGTGATTGTCTCAAAGTAGAAGTTCTGTGTAATAGTGAATCTTGTCTCATTTTTTCACAAATTGTTCAAACCTAATTAATATTTAGAAACCTTGATCTGGATGTATGTGTTATACGATGATGCATCTATTCTCATAAATTTGCTTATTCCTACGTTCAGTTTCTTTGTGTCATTGGTTACATGCAAAATGCAAGTCTCTCATTCATTCTTATCCAATTTGAGTAGATCTTGTGTTTGGTGGGCAAACTTCCATTATGTGACTGTCTAAAGCCTATCCTTCTGAAATCTTGTAAATTCAACAATTTTCTTATTGAAATGATAAGTTTTACTTTATGCGTAGAGCATTTTTTAGTTACGCATAATAATGGAGCTAGAATTGCTGAAATGCTGATTGAACTCGGGAATATTGCCTTCAGCAGTTTTGCTTCAAAATTTGACATTCTGATATGGCTGGAAAATATAATAATTGACCAATATATTGCATCAGATGCTTCCCTGATTTATCATAAAATTATTCTGGAACAACTATTGGATATGGATTTTGAGTGACTTGTGCCGTGATTCCCACACATTTGACATGCTCCTAAACACTTTTACCAAATTTATCTTCTGCAAAAATCCGTTAACACTGTATGTTTGTGAAATTTCAATTTTGTCAATAAATTGACATGATAATCAAAGAAAATAAAGAGAAAACATCTTGGAGGAGAGAGAGTTAAGGCGTTGACTAATTGACTCTAAGGGAAGAGCAGAGTGTAGCAATTTGTAGCTCAGGGTGGAGTGAGAAAGAGTTATGGCACCGTAACTCTCTATTATTAGGTTGATAAATGAGTTTTGAGGGGGAGCTCATTCCTTATCAACCAATCTCATAGGTAGCAAGTGAGTTTAGACTTAAAAGTGTTGAGTTATGACAAGGCCCATGTAGTTGGGGTTATTCTTTCTTAAACTTGGTTAGGATTATCTTGATGGGTAGCTGTAATTGTTTGTATCAGTTTTTTCCAATTACTTTTACTATGATGCCATTGTGAACATGTTTTTGAAGGTTTGACTTCCACATTCAAATATAACTTGTAAATATTAAAGAATTGTGAATTCCCTTTTTTGGGGAGTATATGTTTTTAAAATGACGTGTCCTGATGTTGGGATCCTGATTTTTTTTGCTTACTCTCAATTGTGTCCTTGTTTATTTTTTTTTAGTAATTTCCATATCTCTCATGAATCCATACCTAAGTGTTACTTCCATACCTGAGTCTGAGCTTCTTAGGATACAAGAAGGAAACAAGGACATCAGTCATACTTGAAACTGGTTGTAAGAAGTAATTCTTGATTAAAAGTTCTTGCTCTAGGTTGTTAGCGTACTCTCTTTTTACTAAATTCACTTACATTTTCTATTTTTTGGCTTTGAAGCACAAAAGTGTGCAACAGACTGAACTAAAGCGACTGACTAAAATTATTGTACTTAATTATTATTTAGTTAATTACTAAGTTGTAGTTGCTCATGTCTAGAGTAACTTCTCTCCTATTTATATGTGAATGTAATTTGTAGATGTAAGATTGAATACATCCACCCGTCTTATTTGATCCTAGAAGCCTCTTAAATGTCATTGAGGTGATGTTGACGTTGATGCTGTGTACTGACTGATATTCTAAGCCACGCTGTATTATTTTCCGGAAATTTGTATACAAACTTCTTGCTTCAATCTCGGTAGTTTTGAGACTTGCATTTGGGTCATGCACCTTGCCTTTCTTTGAGACCTTCATATTAGAATACAAATGCTGCCAATTATTATGCTGGATTGTTTTCTCAACCTGTATCACTACAACTAAACTGTTATGTTATAAACATGTCTATGAACAGTTTTTTTTTTCCTGTTGATTCTATTGCCAGAGGAGAAGGGAAGCTGGAAAAACAGTACAGAATGAATTGTTTAGGCTGTGGCCTTTTTGTTTGCTACAGATCTGAAGAAGAACTGGAACATGCATCTTTCATATACATAATTAATGATGCACTTAGCACTGTTGCTGCTGAAACAAACCCACAGGTAATGATGTTTATATTAAGGAAACTAGAGATTTCTAGAGCTTCACATCTTAAGTATTGATCTATAAGATTATGCTTGATAGATTTTAGTACCTAAAAAATGTTTTGATAATGTATGAACCCTTTTTTCATTCAGCATGAATATGGAACTGCATTTTGAAGCCATGTTATATAGAGCATGGACCAATTGTTGGGGATTGCATATAAAATTTCTTTTGTTGAAAACTTATCATGCCAGTTTGATGTTTATTAGACTAATTAAAACATTTCCATATTTTCTCAACTTGGTTGAATGTTATATAAGTATGGACTCAAACGTATATTTTTCTTTCTTAATTAACTTATCATGCCAGTTAATGTTTTATCTTACTGATTTATAGTGGACTAAATATTTGGAACCAGACATGTAGATTTTCATCTGTTGAATAACTTATCATGTCTTGATCTTTTATCTGGTGAATCTATATATTTTTAAAATTAAGTTCTCGACTTGCTCAATTATTTGCATATTGTGAAAAATATGTTATCTTGCATTTAGTGATATAGTTTTCCATTTAACTGAACTTGGGGCTTATATTTCTTTTTGCAATGTAGGATGCTCCTGTGCCACCATGCATATCACAGTTAGAAGGTGGGCTTGTTCAAGTTGCAATTGAAGTTGAAGACCGCGCACCACGCTCAGCAATTACAAGTAATACATATTCTTTTACTTGTCCTTTAATTTTCACCATCTCAGCACAATTTGCCCTTTTGTTACCTTTTTTTTGACTGTTCCATCTTAGCTTGATCTGTTGTTATTTAGCAGGCTATTATCTAAATTGACTTTCTTCTGAGAGAGATTATGGCTGAAGATTTCTAAATTTGACCAGGAAAGTCAATTATGACACTTGCAAGGGACAGTGAGTATTTACTAAGCAGAGGATGCTTTAGGACTGATTTCTAGTGTTAGCATGTTGTTTCATTTTATAGCCATAGAATGTAAATTCTTCCCTACGTCTCCTTTGGCTGTCTGTAGAAGCCTCCCTTGTACTGCTATTGGTGAGAGACTAACATAGGAGAAGAATTTGAGATGGCATGAACCGCATGACCCTATATACCACTCTCCCCTTCCCTAACCTATTTCTTATTCCTTAGAACTTAGAAGTCCTAACCTAGTAGTATTTGGCTTAGCTGTTGGTGGTGGACTGGTGGTTCATACCTTTTTGACATGTTTGTCTCTTAAACTAGTTATTGTGTTTTTAGGTGATTATTGGAGGAATCATATTTTATTTCACATTGCATGCATTTGAAATCTGAAGTATACTTTGTGGTTTCCGTTATGGCCATTTTACAATACAGTGTTTTTTTTCCTTTTTCATTCCTTTTGTTGGAGGGGGGAGAGGAAGAGGTTACTTCTAGGTTCTAACAATCATAATATGTGACATTCAAAAATATTTCATTAACCCTATGCCATTAAGTGGCACCTACCCAGGCGAGGTTTGTGAGAATATTTGTGACAGATGAGTACTAGATTTTGTTCGTTTTCTTTTCACATCCTGGAAGCTTGGTGGATTCCATGTATTACGTATATTTTCTATTTGCAGCTTTGTCAACATTAAGCATTTATGCTACCAAAACATATATAAAAAAATTATGCCCTCTAATTTGTTTTTTATTTATGAATTTACTTATTAATTTTTGTTATCTGCATGTTCTGTTACTCATTTACATAAATGGGTTTAATGAAGTTATTTACTTATCTGAATTCTATTAACCAATCAAATATCTCCTCTGTCGCACAGAATTTGTTACATTTTACCTACTCCATTAATTTTTATTATCTGCATGTTCTGTTACTCATTTACATAAATGTGTTTAATGAAGTTATTTTCTTATCTAAATTCTATTAACTAATCACATATCTCCTCCGTCCCACGGAATTTTCTACATTTACTTATAATGGATGCCGCTTAAATTGCTACATTTTGATTTTATGTAAAAATTCCATTACTTTCGCAAAATATCGTCCTCCCTATATTTTCTCTTCTAATCACATCCACACATTTCAAATTTGTCTTATCCTCCCAACACAACCAACAGAAATAAATTGCGTACTACTTATTAAATGTGGCATTCTCCATAGAGAAGTCGATATATCATGTTGAATTGTTGACCTATCTAATATATATATGAATCAATAGGCCTTACCAGCTATTTTTGTGTCCGCTTTGTATCAGATTATCATGTTAGGTTATCTTTTATTAACGTTGGAGAATCCTTCAAAGGTGGGTTAGACTAGGGCAACGTGGAAAAGTGAAAGAAAGGTTTTAATTAAGCAACAGAGATCGTTCAAAAATATTTGTGACAGCCCTCGAGATCTACTTGATTTTCTATCTTTCTTTTTTATCAAACTAAAAGAAAAATAGAGAAGGACATCGAGTCTTTTTTAAAATGCCGTTGTGGACACTTGTTTGCCTATCATCATTAATCATATATTGCCTTAATCCTTTCCTTGTTTTATAATTTCATGTCATGATACCGACTAGTGTGGATGTGTCATGCCATCCTTACTATTCTAATTGCTTTTACATATACTTATGATATCATTTTATTTTTTCCCTTATAATGCTCCACAAAAATAAATTTTCTAACTAAATGTGATATATGCTTTTGCATTATTTAGGTCATGTCAATATGTGCTTATTTTTTCTCATTATAGCTTGCTTTATCACATTATTGGACATTGATTGGCCAAATTTGTTGAATGATGATCAGGGGTTAATGCTGACGATGTAAGAATAGCGGTAGCTGCACCTGCAGCGCGCGGGGAAGCAAATAATGAGCTCTTGGAATTCATGGGAAAGGTCTTAACATTTTTTATACTTATTTTTACTGCGTGTGGTATTTAACGATAAGCCTCATTAAAGATTCTCTTTAACAGGTTTTGGGGCTTAGGTTAAGCCAAATGACTCTTCAAAGAGGATGGAACAATAAATCAAAGCTCCTTGTGGTTAGTCATTTTTGCCCTTGCATTCTATTTTGGTTGGAAATTATTTTTAGTATAAATTTTTTTTGGAATATTGTGTTGCTGAATGAGTAGTTCACAAGAGGCTGCTTGTTATTTTGGGTGTCCAAGAACACATTTCAGTTTTTGATTTATATGCTGAATTTAGTGGCCATGGAAATTTTAGATACAGGTTTATAATAAGAAGATAAGCCTTATATAATGGGGTCATAGTTTAGATAAACATCTTTTATAACTGAAAGAAACTGCAATCATTGTAGATTTGTGGTTATTTGAATATTGTTGAGGTCATCGTAACTGAGATTCTTGGTCGAGATTCTGAGTATATTTAATATTAATGAGGAAATTTGAATACAAGAAGTCTATTTATGGGTTTTTGTAGAAGGTAGGGATTTGGTCCATTTGGAACATGCAAGTTTTGAGAACACGGGATTGGGTTTTGTTCTATGAAGTAATTTATGTTGCAAAAGGCTTTGTTTAGATAGTATGAACGCCGATTCTTTGTAAACTAACACAAGAAACTCCGCTTGAATAGGTGGAAGATCTCACCGCGAGACAAGTATATGATAAGCTTCTGGAAGCTGTTCAGCCTTGATGGGCATCCTCATCGAAGTTGTAACGACGTATGCTATTGGCAATTGTACAATATTAAGATTTAAGACTAGATCGAAACAAACACAGTGTTCTTATTTATTTCATGTTAAAATGCTAGTATTCTACAATTTGCTTCTTGGAATATTCTTTTTCACCTTATCTTTGACATGAGAAAAGAGAAAGGTACGGATGGACCACCGAGGTGAATGGTGATGATTGATGACCATGTAAACTGTTTGAAAGAGGGAGTGTGAATGAGAGGCGAAAATGATATTACAAAAGTGTTTTCGTTTTCTTTAGATACGTCTTTAACTCTCCGTTGTTTGAGTTTAGTGTTTTCCTCGCAATCGTGATTGCTTACCAACCATTTGTAACAAATTCATTTCCTCTTTCATGAAAACCTAGTAAGGACGAAGATATACTATTGTTATCTCCATTCTTCATATGTAACGCTATCTTTCCCTATTTTGTGTCTTATCTTCACCTAGCGTTGGTGACAAGTCAAAAGCTTTAAGTATAGTGTAAAAATACGATTGTAATAACAGGTGCGTAATGGATATTGTAGTCAATATGGATAGTTTTATGGTTAATGTGGTCTATATTTCAGCGATAAACTCGAAAACCTATACAATACGGTCACAATATGGTGTATCACGGCCTGTATACACCAAGGCTCTAAGCGAAAGGTGAATTTCCAACATAGGTGTTTCAAGAGACTAGTGGTGTTAAGATGTAAGAATCTTGAGAGAGGAAGCTAAAATTTGTTAACGGCCTTGGAATGAATTTATAAAAAAAATTAAGATTATTAAAATTGGACATAGCCAACAGATTTTTCAATTAAAATTACTCTAGTTTTCATTTTCATTATCACCCTTTATTACTACCTATTAAATAGGTCGTAAGAGTGTTCCACAACCCACATACAATTTTCTGATCTAAACCTCCAGGAACAACTAAGCATGATCCTCAAACATTTCTCCATCTCTTTGAAATTACTACTTTGAAATTAGGAGTTTAAAAAGCTCACGTAAACGACCACAATGTAGCAATACAGGCTTTGAAAACACTTTAATCCATGCTAGATACCTTCTGGCTTCAAGCATGCATAACAAAGTTTCGTAATGTGACAAAAATGATCAAATAGTTCTCTTGTACTCAGCATGAAATAGCCAAAAATGGCCATAGGATCAGCACATCATGTATAACATTAAAGTCGCCCAAGGACAATGAAACAAAAAAGAAGATAGTCACCATTACAACGGAAGTCATGATCCAAGTATACTAATGCTTTGAATACTCTAGTACACATGTAACAAAAATGCAGCTACCAAAGATCAAGCAAAACTGGCAGGAAGGCACTTAGAAAATACGGTAGGGCTTGCCCATGGTACTCTTCAGGTATAGGCAACGAACCTGCACAACGTTGATGATAGTAAGTTGCTAAAAGTACAATGCACAATAGAATATTTGTTTTGACAAAATAAATTTATCACAAAAGTAAAAGTGAAGATTACATTTTGCCAGTTCTTTTTCAATAGCGAAACAAGGAAGTTGACACTCATTTGCACGTTCTGGAAGATCTGTTTCTCCTCCATGCTGCAGTTACCAACAGCAACACCCATGCAGAGAACCTTCTTCAGCTGGAACTTCACTGTTGCTTTGGTCTCATTTACCTTGTTCTCTAAGGGCTCCTGGTGAGTGACAAGAGTAGGGAATTTTCCTGAGCAAGCAACAAAAGGAAAAATCAAAGAGTTAGACAAAAGATGAATTAGTCACCGCTAAGTCATAGTCTGATAGATTCAAGTTATGTGAAACCAATGAACTGCAGCTTAAACTTGTCGGTTGTAACTTTATATGTTCTTCAAAGTAATATGGTAAACAAATTAAGCAACCAGCCAAATCCACTTGCCTGCTTTGTTAAGACCAGGGCCGAGCAAACGAGGGATCTGCTTGATGACTGCTTCAGAAGCAAGGAAAGCATGGTACTTCTTTGCAAGCTTCTTCACCAGTTTCTTGTTCTTGTTCAACTTTTTCAATGCTTCCACATCCATCCACTCCAAACCAATCCTCTCAGCCTGCCATAATATACATCAGTAATGAAGAAAACAATACACAAGCTTAAATACTACAAAAAATGCACTAGCAACATTCAAATACAGCACTCATAACTAGAAAAGACGCAACAAGAAATTCAAAAGCAATTCAATGCTATTTATAAAATGTATACCTCTTCAACATGTTGTGCATCTCCAAGCATGCAAACCTTCATCTTGGGACGAGGGATGTGTGGCAACTTAACTGAACCACTAAAACGCTTGTCCTTTTGGGGATCATAGTTCTTCAAACCAATCTGAAGTTCAATTGTTTCGGTAAATTTGCGGCCTTTTTCAGTAGCATCATTTTTAATCCCAGAAATTGCCTCTCTCAGAGCATCACTCTGAAGCTTACTGCATCACAGAAAAATAAACTTAATAATCCTTCCTTTCACACATAAAAAACATAATACAAAATTAACAATAGGATACTAGCATAAGCAAAAACAAAGTAAGTGACAGCCAAAATTGAGACAGGAACATAAGAACGCAGTACCTATGTCATGCAATATGAATAAAAAACCTTTTAGGGCCAAGCTTTATAAACTGGTAAATATGGTCTCAAATTTTCATTATTGGAAACATGTTTAAAACTATTCATCTAAGAATAACTATAATTAGATTATAGCATCATCATCCCACATTCATAGAAACTATAATTAGGATCGGAGAGGGATGAAGATAGCATATTATACTCTCATCAAAGGAGATTGGGCCATTGAGACCCTGGGCTCAAGTTTAATTACAAATTTATGCTTGTCACAATAAAAACGAGTTAATGAGGGCTGCCCGGAAAGCGTTCAAGTAAGGTCCCACCAGAGAGGTGTAAGGTAGACAAATCTTATGTATCTTTTGCTAATTGCTATTCGCTAATGTAAAACTACAAAGGTAAATTACCTGATTACACTGATTAACAGACGAGCAAATAAGATCACTTAATACCTTATTTCTAGTCTCAAAAATTCTCGTTTAACACGTAGGAAATCCAGGCACATTTGAAAGCCAAAACCCACAAACTAATTCACTTCTTGGGATCTCTTAACACATACACATCGATTCACCAATGAATTCCCATGTGAACGAAAATTTTCCAATTAAACAATGAATTTCCGAAATAACAATGAACACCATTTTCAGAAAGTCAATGTATAAAAAAGACATGAACATGAAAATCTAAGCCATAACAGTTATTTATATCACAAAATGAACACAACACAAAAAAAGACGATTTAACAAAAATCAGAAATGAAAATCTAAGCTAAGTATTACCTCATGATTAAATCTTTTACAGGATAAACGATGCAAACCTGAGGAAATAGCAAAACAAAAACGAACAATCAGAGTTAATCGAAATCAAAGCATCCAACTAAATCGATTAAACGGAGGAAAGGAAGATCGAGGGAGAGTACCGGAGAGAAATAGCTAGGGTTTTGCGACTGGAGTAGTGTAGATCAGGATTGGCATTAAATAGAAAGGGCTTTGACTCTCTTTTGGGCTTATGTTTAAGATATTGGTTTTGTTGTCAGGATTTGGCCCGTCTAAAGTTTAGGGTTTGACACACTTAGAAAATTTGAAATGAATAAAACAATTTATGAAAATTTAAAATAAATAAGATTATTTATCAAAAAAAAGTATACAATAAGATCATAATCAAACTTATTCCAAAACTAAGCGTGTAATTCGCAAACCTTAGGTTCGGGCTGTTCGCACTTAGTTGTTTTAAAATCAGCATGTTGACCCTATTTGACCTGTTCGCAGTTACTAAGTGCGAACAGACACTTGATTTTTTTTAACCAGTTTATTACTGTTCCCACTTACTAAGTGCGAACAGACCTGAACCTATGCTCTGGGGTATCAGGCGCTTATATTTGGAATAAGTTTGATTTGGATCTTATTGCATGTTTTTTTTTGATGAAGAATCTTATCTATTTCAAATTTTCACAATTTATCAAAATAAAGTATAGAATAAGATTAATTTAACTTATTTTCAAAAGTAAATGCCTAAAATCTTAGAGCACAGGTTCGGTGTTATTCGCACTTAGTAACTGCGAATATAAGTAAACTGGTCAAGAAAGTCAACCAAGTTGTTCCCATTTACTAAGTACAAAAAGGTCAAACAAAGTCAATATGTTGTTCGCACTTAATAAGTGCGAACATCTCTTTGACTTTTTTTGACTTTGGGGAAAATAGAGAAGAGAGAAGCATACAATAAGATCATAATCAAACTTATTCCAAAACTAAGCGTGTAAATTGAGAAAATTTGACTTTGGGGAAAATTGAGAAAATTGAGAAACTGATCTTATTGTATGTTTTTTTTGATAATCCGCAAACCTAACAGCGAATAGCCTGTTTTAGGTTTTCAGTCTGTTCGCACTTACTAAGTGCGAACAACTCTTGTCTTAAAATCAGCATGTTGACCCTGTTTGACCTGTTCGCAGTTACTAAGTGCGAACAAACACTTGATTTTTTTTATCAGTTTATTACTGTTTGCACTTACTAAGTGCGAACAGACCCGAACCTATGCTTTGGGGTATCAGACGCTTATATTTAGAATAAGTTTGATTTGGATTTTATTGCATGCTTTTTTTTATTAGAAATCTTATCTATTTCAAATTTTCCATTGGAAACACATATAATTCTTCATATAAGGCTAGATGGCATGAGAGAAATTAAACACTTTTTAAGAATAACTTGGACTTTCTGGTCAAAGGAGGCATTTGGCACATGAATATATCTTGAATTTTGACCATTTGTTGGTTAAATAGTCGAAAAAATTTCGATAAATGACTTTTAAGCTAAAACTAATAATACTATTCACAATAAGGGTGTTTTATAAATAACTTGTTAGTTAACTTTTGGGTTTAACAATTGGTAAATTAGCTAATATATACTAATTGGTCAAATCTATTAATAACTCTAGTTAACATCCATTTGTCAAACAAACCCTGCTACTCGTGTTTGCGAAAAAACTATTGTTTGGTTGTTGATGCTAAAAAATGGTAATGAAAATGACCTATAACGGGCGTTTGGTATATGAGAATGAGAATTTAGGATAAGAATGTGGGATTGGATTGGGATTTGATTGTTGGGATACTTGGGAATTTATATAATATACTTTCAATCCGATTAGAAATGAAAAAAACTTGCGAAAATTTTATAAATAAGGGTATAAAAGTCTTTTCAAAATAAAACTCAATCCTCAAATACTTACCCCTTAACCTTAAGTAGTAAACCTCGAAATACATAGCATCTAATCCCATTACCAATCCCCAAGTCAAATCCCAAGCCCACTTACCAAATATGAGATTTCATGAAATTTGAAAATTAAATTCTCATTCCCATCTTATAATCGTGTAAATTTTTCTTCACTTGCCAAATATGGGATCACAAAATTCTTTTTTTTTCTTCACAATTTTGCATTCTCACTTTATTAATTGTGATATATTGAAATAAATTTTATAAAGAAAATAAAACAATCGAAGAAGAACAAGCACAACCATTAAAATTGTCAATTACTTCACCCGTTCTATTATACTTGCTACATTTTACTTTTTACGCATTCTAACGTGCTATTTTATTTATATCTTAAAGGAAAAATTATATTAAACCACCTTTTATATACACTCTTTTGTAAAAAACCACCTTAAATAAATTTTTTTGCAAAAAACAACCTTACTTAATACTTTTTTTGCAAAAGACAACCTAAAGGTCAAAAACGTTAGTTTGACCGTGTGAATTAACGGTTGACCAGTAAAGGGCTGTCACGTGCAAATCACGTGACTCTTATTAAAAGCCCATCTACCTATTTATCTTCTTCATTTGCTTCAAAGAACCCACTGCCCAGAAATGTCGAAAATCCATTCTCACAAATCGCCCATTTTGCTTCTCTCTTAATGAAACCCTAAAATCAAACTCATCCCAATTCATCATCTTTCCATAATTCATCCAAGATATATCTATTTTAATTGCTTACTAATGGTTTCCCCTTCTTCAATTTGCAAAGAGAGATGTGGGTGTGGAGCTCCATTTGCAAAGAGAGTTTCATGGAGCAAGGATAATCCTGGAAGAAGGTTCAAAACTTGTGCTTTTTATGATCCTGACACAAATTGGAGAGGTTGCAATCGTTTTAAGTGGATTGATGAACCTGAAATGTGTGATTGGCAAAAAAAAGTGACAAACACACTTGTGGAAGAGAAGCGACAATTAGCAACCGAAATCAAGATTCTCAATTCAAGGGTTTGTTGCTTGGAATATGAAAAAGATCAAGCAATTACAGAACTTAAAAGCTTAAAGAAGAAATGGGTGAATTTGAGGAAGAATGGAAATCAAATTATGTTTTTTTTCTTTGGGTTTTTATGTTGTTTTTTGTTGATTTTAGTAATAAAGTGTAGCAAATGAAGATTAAGTTTTATATTAGAATTTGTATTAGTGATTTGGGTATGAATTCAAAAGATTTAAGCTTTATTTTGTGTGTTTAGGTATGCTGAAATTGTAATTGGTTTATCATCAATGAAATGGAAATCTTTGATTTTGTGTTCATTTGATGCACATATATGCTGAAATGGAAATCTGTGATGTTGTTTTCATTTGATGCACCAAAATGGATTGCAAAACAGTGTAGTGTAGTAATATTACAGAAGACCAGCAGTAGTAGAGTAGTAATATTAAGCAGTAGTAGTAATGTAACAGAAGACCTGCACGCAGCAGTTGATCCAATAACAGAAGACCAGCAGTATGTTTTGCACATAACATCTTGCACACTGATTTGCACATAACATCTTCATTACATAAAAACTACTAATATTACATAATAATCCAAGCCATTGTCTTACAAAATAATCCATGTTGCATACACACTAGTAATATTACATAAGCATACACATTACATAACATCTTAGACTTGACTACTTTGATCGACTACGCATGACACCGGTTGTCTTTGTTGTTGAGTGGTAGAGCTTTGATCGACAATTAGCACAATGGTTCTTAGAAAATTAGGCCTTCCACCCTTTGATTTTGTTTGTGTTGGTGGTTCTTTAGGTGGATTCTTGCATCCCTTTTTGTAGTGACCCACATTTCCACAATTACCGCATTTTCTTTGCTTGAATTCTCGAACTTTGGATGCAGGCTTTTTCCCTCCTTTTCCTTCATCGGCTTCCTTCTTTCTTTGCCTCTTGTTCGGCCTCCCTGGCATCTTTCGGAATGGTGGAGGTAGTGGTCTAGCATACGTGGTTGTTGGCCACATTTTGTGTCCTGGCATTCCATGGAACTTTGGACCATATGTCTTTGCATAGGTTTCTATATGATACGCTTCATGGACATATTCTGTGGCATCTAATTTTCTAAGAACGATGCAAGCCATGGCATGTTTGCAAGGGATTCCAATAAGTGTCCAGCTTCCACAATGACAAGTCTTATTGGTCAAGTTGACAACATAAGACTCCTCCTCATCATCCACCTCAAACTCAAACACGTCTACCGGGATTACTCTTAAACCGTAAATATTCTTTGCATTTGATTCAATCATTTTTTTGACGGATGGCATTAACACACCTTCAAACTTACTCAGCCCTTCTCGTTTAGCGGCACTTCTTTGCATCACATATCTCCTAATCCATTCCATCAGTGAGATTATTGGCTTCCCCCTAGCTATGGTAATAGTAATTGTAGGTAATAGTAATTGTAACCACACTCAATAGCATGGTACCTTAGTGCTTTCCTAAACACATAAGTAAATGGAAATTTAAGGCCTAAAGAAAGGTTGATCTTACCCTTGAAATCAACCTCAGGATTGAAGGTAGGATAGTTGTTTATACCTTCTTCATCAAGATCCAATGCACCCAAATCATCATCATCGGACTCTAATTCATCCCCTTCTTTGTCATAGTATATGTCTCTATTGTTTTCTTCAACAAGCTCCTTATCTAATGCTACTCTAATTTCATCATCATCTATGAACACATCATCAAGACCATACACTACATTTTCTGCAAACAAATCAGCATCATCCTCATATTCATCCTCTTCACCACAACTATAATCTTCATCACTACTATCTTCAATATCAATATCAGTAACTTGTTCCTCAATAAGGGCTCTCTTATTTTTTGTGGGTGTCAAGGTAGAAGAAGTTGCTGATATTTGAGTTTTAGATCTAGGGTTATCATTCAATACTTCATTAATACCCATATGTTTGACTAGTGGTCCCTCTTCCCCAACATCACCATGTGCACTAACACTTTCCAACTCACCCACAACCTTATCTACCACATCAGCTGTTTCAATTACCACATCATCTATTCTAAGATTCCCTACACTACCCACGTCAGCATCCATGTCATTACCAACTAGGTTTTTCAATTTACTACCCCTTTTTTTGATTTTTAATTTCTTCATGATATTAAACAACCAAAATTCGAAAAACCCTAAAAAATAATTCACAAATATCAACAATCAATTCAAATTGTGCAAAATGATAAATAGAAAATCAAGAAACATAACCGACAACAAACCAAATTTTCAGAAAATTCTAAAATCTGAAAATTCTAAGAAAACCGAAAATTTAAGAAAAACAAAATAAACATACCAAGATGATTGTGGTCTTCAATGAGATGCAAGAAATTTGATAAGAAATAGCAACTATGAATGTTCTTGGAGGATACTTACGGATGGCAAAAATGGAGTCAGTGGGTGTTTGAATTCCAAAAGCCTTTAATGAAGAAGAGAAAAGGTAGATGGGCTTTTAATAAGAGTCACGTGATTTGCACGTGACAGCCCTTTAATGGTCAACCGTTAATTCACACGGTCAAACTAACGTTTTTGACCTTTAGGTTGTCTTTTGCAAAAAAAGTATTAAGTAAGGTTGTTTTTTGCAAAAAAATTTATTTAAGGTGATTTTTTACAAAAGAGTGTATATAAAAGGTGGTTTAATATAATTTTTCCTATCTTAAATTATACAAATTTTAAAAGCATAAAAGTTAATATTACGAAAGTAGGTATCTAAGGATTGAAACAAAAGCTCCTTAAACTATTTTATTACTTGCACATTAGTAGTAATGTGAATACTCCGTAGTCCGTCCTGAAGCCATCTCTGAGAGCTGAGAACACCATTTTTCTGCGACGAGGAAAACGCTACGAGGCAACTGGCAAAGTGGCGAGGGTTCATCTCAATCCTCAATTACACGCAGGTAATTTATCTTCTCAGTACTCCTTAAACCTAATTCCTCTTTTTATATCTACATTTTCAGTATCCAATCCATGATCTTTTTTTCTGTTGCATTTAGTTTACAGAAACTAAGTATACAAAATGCATGTTTATAGTTTTGAGAGATTTCTTGTCATTTATCATTCATTGCGGATAAATTAGGGTTTGTTTGGTGTGGAATTTCGCAAATTTTTCTGGGTTTCTGGATTATAAAGGTTAGGATGCATCTTTTATTGGCCTGTTCAAGAAATTGTGGTGGGATTATGCTTTAGTAAGTGGCGTTTAACAAGAATCGTATGAACCCAACTAGAAATTTAGTCGGGGCAGAAATCCCTTTTGTCAATTCTGTGAACAATCGATTTCATACACAGTTGGTTAATAACAATCAATTTCATACACAGTTGGTGAATAATCAAACGCTTGGTGGGTCCCATTTGTCGGGTGATTTTCATCCTTCTGACCCTCAACTCAAACTCAAGCTCGGTTAATGGCGCAATCCCAAGGCCAGTCTCATGGCCGTATAGGGCTGAATTCTGCCAATGTTTCTTCTCCTGTTGTTGCTACGCCTGCTCCTTCAAGTACCAAGAAGAGTCATGGTAAACAGTCTAGTAAGACTCAAAGTTCTTCTGGAACTGGTGGAGGTGTTCCGTTTAAGACGATGGAGCTTGCTCCGGCTGCTCGTAGGAAGAAAAGGAAAGCATCGGAGAAGAAATTGCCTGAAAAAATTGCAGCCCTTTTGCCAGAAAGCACTCTTTACACACAATTGGTTGAGTTGGAAGCCAAGGTTGATGCTGCCCTTGCTCGAAAGAAAATGGACATTCAGGAATCGGTTGTGAAACCTCCTTGTGCTCAGAAAACACTGCGTATATATGTGTTCAATACTTTTGTCAATCAACCGCTTAATTCTGATAGTAAGTGTTCGGAAGCACCTACTTGGACGCTTAAGATTATTGGAAAGATATTAGAAGACGCGGATGATTCAAGTTCTGGGACTATGGCCAATAGGTCAAGTTCATACCCAAAGTTCTCTTCTTTTTTCAAGAAAATTACAATTTACCTTGATCAGAATCTTTATCCTGATGATCATGTAATCTTATGGGATAGTTCTCGCTCTTCTGTGCTTCATGAAGGTTTTGAAGTTAAAAGAAAGGGGGATAAGGAATTTACGGCCATTATAAGGCTTGAAATGAATAATATAGTTGAGAAGTTTAAACTATCACCTGCTCTTTCTCAAGTTCTTGGACTTGAAGTAGAAACTCGTGCGAGGATAATGACTGCATTGTGGCACTATGTGAAGGTTAAGAAGTTGCAAGACCCTAATGATCCTGCTATATTTTCCTGTGATTCACCTTTGCGGAAAGTTTTTGGAGAGGAAAAGATTAAGTTTTCTGTGGCTTCCCAGAAGCTTGCTCAACATTTATCTCCTCTGCAACCTATACAGTTGGAGCATAGGATTAAACTTTCTGGAAATAATCCAAGCGGAAATATGTGTTATGATGTTCTGGTTGATGTTCCCTTTCCTTTAGAGGAAGACATGTCTGCTTTTCTGGAAAGGATGGCGAAGTACAGAGAAATAGATGATTATGACAATGCCATTGTTGGTGCTATAAAGAAGATCAAAGAGCATCATCGAAGAAGAACCTTTTTCCTGGGATTTAGTCAATCACCTGCAGATTTTATTAACACATTGATTGCTTCTCAAGACAGAGATTTGAAGGTAGTTGCTGGTGATGCTATTCGTGATGCTCAGCAGGAGCGTCGGAGTGTCTTTTTCAACCAACCATGGTAAGTTCCTTTTCTATATCTCTCTTGTGCTTGTAGCTACGAGATGTGCTTGATGCTTTTTTGTTATTTAACCGAGTTTAGTGTGCAGATTGTAGAATAATGTTTCCATTTTTGTTCTCTAATAAAATTAGTCTATTATGGTTATAAAATTTAAAGATACTCCTGAGTTCCCCATAAAAAAACAAATAGAAGTATCAAACTTTTGATGCAAAGTGGACAAAACAAGGATTTTTCCAAAACTTTTGATGCAAAGTGGACAAACTTTGAGAAAGACAAATTATGGATTTTTCCAAATGGCTTATATATATCTTGGGCACCAAGCATGCTTCTTCAATCACTCCTTGCAAAACAACCATCAATAAATTGCAATACATTTATCTTCAAGAGAGTTGGATCGGAGTGAAGGTAATCCCTAATATTACCCTCATGGGTTACAACTTACAAACAAAGAAGGCAAAGTGGGATTTTTAGTTAATATTCTAGGATATTGTTTGTATTGTGGGCTCGAGTTACTTTTATTACCATTTAGGAATGGGCTTTGGAAATTAATTCTCCACCTTCAAGTATTATTGAAAATTTTTGTGATACTGTGCAAATGAAAGGGAAGTGGTGTGGTAGTAATTCATTTTATGCATTACCAAAACTAATTTTTGCGGTGTTGCAAATCAGAGGATAATGGTGAAGAGAAATATTACGAAAGAAGAATTGTCATTCTTGATTTAAAGATGTAGTTCAATACTAATTAAAGTGTGTGAGTACTCTTCATTGATAGCTGCAAATTCTTTTAGATGCTGTTTTAAAGGGTGCCAAAAGTTTCACTTCTTCATAGTCGACAACCCTTAAATCTTTGATGTGACCTCGAATTTGAGCCTATGGGATTCAAGTCTTTCTTTGTTAAGGCTTTGATACCCATCAACACTATACTTATTTATGAATTTGGTAACTTAAGATGAAAATCACTTGACAGATCATATATAAATGATTAAATGATTTTGACCATAGGGATAGGAAACATCATGAGATGGTAAGGAGTGTGAAACTCCCTTTCTATTGCCCAAGATGGCAGGTACAATTTCTAATTCCTCGTATGGCCCATTTGAACAATTATAATTTTAAACCTACTAGTTAGCCACCTCCGCACACCTTTGTCATGGAATGGATTTGAAGCCATTATAAGGTTATGGGAGTTTGTCCCACATTGGTTGTATGGGCAATTAATATGGGGTTTATAGAGTAAATGGGCTCTCTTACCTACTAGGCTAGTCTTTTGGGTGAGTTCTCTTGTTTATTATATAATATAGCAATGGTATCAGTGCCAACTCATAGCAGTGGCCTACGGAGTGGTGACCTGGGCTAAGCCAGTCGTGAGTCGTGATCAACGAGGATCCAACTCGGAGTGGTGGCCTTGGTTAAGCCATCCATGACCAATGTGGATGTTGGAACTATGGGGGTTCGAATGTCATGAAATGGATTTGAGACCATTACAAGGTTATGGCTTTATCTCACATCGGTTGTGTGGCAATTAATGTGGGGTTTAAAGAGTAAATGAGCTTTCTCACCTACTAGATTAGTCTTTTGGGTGAGTTCGTTTGTTTATTCTATAAAAAAAAACTTCTCATAACCTCCCTTATCTGCTCATAGTTAATCATGAGTTTGACACATTAGATGAATTGTTTTTAATTTGTTGCTCGAGAATAAGATATAAAAACAAGTGGATGGAAGGAATATGTGGATGAAATTAAAAGAGAGAATAAGTTTGTGAATTAGGCTAAAAGAGAGAATGTGAGACCATAACCTGAAGTAGAAATAGTTCAAAGTTGAAGGAAGGACCAAAATGAAAAGTGTGTCAGATTCATGGGATGAAGGAAGTAATTTTTAAAAACAGCTCAACTTGTCTTGTTGAATTAGCTAAAAGTACTTGGTGCATAGAGTTAGTCCATAAATACCATAAAATATATGACTGTCTATATTATGTTTGACACATTATTCTCCAATCAAATGCTTGCAAGTGACATCAGTTGCTTAAGTGTCACAGTCTTATCATCTTATAAATCTTCCATCAACTGGATTTCACTACTACATGCATGTAATTAAATAAAATAATTATTAGAAGTAAACCTTGTCCTTGTTATGTAAAATGATTAAGCACAATATCACATATCAAGTAACATTGACTAAAAGTAAATTGTACATTTGATATTTGTACTTCTCCCACATAACATTTTCCAATTTTTTGTATATAAGAATGAAGTCATGAAAGCCAATTCGATTTTCATTTTATCCCCACAAATACATTAAAAATGATGTTTTTTGTGCGATATTTGAAGTTAGAAAATATGTGTCAATATCATTATAAACGTTTGGTTCACAATTTTTTCGACTTTATCCTAATCTTTATCAAGTACGAGATGCTTATACAAATTTTCACTAGTTCAAGGCATCAAATAATACTAAAAAACATCTATAAGTATCTCATAACTTGAATTCTACATAATCGTGCAATAGACTGTTTTGTACATCCAGGAATTGTTAAAAATTTTACTAGCTTTTCATCTAAAGCAATCCAACTATACTTTCAATTACAATGGTTCTTCAGTCACATTTTTTGATACCTTTTTTTGAGGGAAAAGCAACGTTTAATACTTGAACATTAACATCAAGTATATGAGCACACCAACGCATATTAAGAAACATGTGCTGCATAAGTGAGCCATAGAACAATTAGCATTTATAAATAATAGATAGCAACTATAAAATCCACTGTAGCATACTATTAAATAGTATAACAAATGATTTAAGATCGTTTTTTCTTTAGTGGATGCATTAATTAAGTATTCAACAAGATGCCTTCGTTCTCTCTTTTTTCTCACTCTTGTGGGACATACAAAAGCCTATCATATTATTTGATATGCATAAACTCAAGTAAATAAAACAAAGAAAAAAGAATAAAGGAAACGATATTAGCTTAGTATTTGATATTAGAGTACGTGAAATTTTTTCAAGAATGTTTCAAATTGGTGACTTAGGTGACATGAATGTACAATCATTCAATGTATATAATAGAAGTGAATTGGTACATACATGCGACTAACTTTTTGATCAATTCAAATCATAAATACATCTTGCATTTGCTCCTTTTTAGGAGTAGTTTTTTTGTGCTATGATTACAAGGTAAGGAAGTAGAACTAATTTTGGTCCGAGAGCAAGTGATAGCAAGGGAAAATGATCTCAAGGGTTAATATTTTTTTTTCTCATGGAAGTTGACATGATTGTAGAATCAAATATATTCTAGGACACTAATATGGAGTTTTATTATTTTGGTGGTGTAGATCAATTATTTTATGATATGAACTAGGAATATGATATATTGAAGAAAATATTGTCAACATTCTGGAATATTTTGAGACTGTTGATAATTTGAGAATCCTGATGAAACCTATGTTTATTGTGTTGGATGTAGCATGAGTTGAAGAGACTTTTACAAAATAAGTTATAGCAATCCAAGATGCACTTGATAAAGTTAAAATGATAGATTTCCTATTTCAAGTGTCGTTTAGTTCACTTCCAACTCATTATTGAAACAGGCATCATTAAGTGCTTGAGGTTTCCAAGTCTTCTGTTATATAATAGCTCAGCAAGGCTCTTAGGATTCTCTCATCTTCAATATATGTGTTTTGGAATACTTTATTGTAATTGCCCATGTATTTTTATACTTAAGATTTCTCCATTTAAATAAACATCATTTGCATACATGGTGTGCGGTGTTTTTGTTATGCCTATAGTGCTATTGGAGCTTGGTTAAGGGAGATAGGGAACTGCACTGCCAACAAGGGTGCCCCTATGGAGTTTTGGCTTATGTTTTTCTGACAAAGCTTTTAAAACCACTTGTGGATATGGTTCTGGTAGTGTATTTTGCTCATGAAGTAATGTGGTTTTCTATTATCGTTAAAGTTTTCGTGTGGAGAAACATATATTTTGGTGAGATGGTGACCATTGGTGTCTTGGTGATATTCAAGTGGGCATAGATAATTTAATGTGACCAAATACCAATATAACGCAGAGGCTAGTGATTAGCTGTTACTAAGCCTTTCAATTAGTGGTTTTAAAAGCTGTCACTTAATCTGTTCCAATAATTCTGAAAACTTTAAAGTGGTTTAACTTAATGGTTTTAATCCCCTTATAGCCACTAAGTGATATGTTTCTCAGCATGAAAGGCTTGCATTTGACATCATATCATGTGTCCATGGTAGTAGTCACAGACTAATGATGACCTTTGATAGGGAGACAACTCAGAAAAGTGCTTAGCTTTGAGCTTGTTTGATTACTGAGGAGTAGACCTAGTTAATTCTTCGATTCCTTGAGAATGCCATGTTTTCTCTGTTCTCTTTTAGTTGCTCCATGTGCTTGTGGATTTTCGTTTGCATGTGTGTCGGGGGGGGGGGGGGCTAGGAGGGCTATGTTAGTGAAAGGACAGAGTTGGCTTATTGAAAGGAGCCCATGTATTAAGCGGAGAGAATGCGAGAAGCTAAGCCTTTTCAGAAAATTTAGCATGTAAATTATAACTTACATGATGGGTAACATAGCAATGAAAGGAGAATGGAGGGTGCTTGTTTGGACTCTGTTGATCTAGGCATCGTGCTCTCTACTAAGCTTCCAATAGATTCCACACACACTACTGTATAGCCCCAACTTTAAGCAAGAATCGTTCTAGAAGAGTTATTTGGTAATTGGTTGTCCTTAAAAGGGGCTATTTGTGGTAAGGACTACGTGGTAATTGAGATTTTTAGATTCATCTCCTTTTTATATTTCGTGAGATCTTGCTTTGAATGTACTTGGTATTAGCTGGTTCGTCTATTGGCACTTGCAGTCCATATGGTAGAATGACTATGACAATGAATTTTTGTAAATTTGCAAGGAAAGTGTCATGCATTGATATTAACTCGAGAATTTTTTTACAAAATAACATGTTCATAATCAATTATGCTAATTATGTCAAACGGATATTAGCATTACATGAGTGATGGTTGCGGTTCCAACATTTATAAAATCTGCTGGTGGAGCGCATGTTATAATCGGAAAATGCTTATATTCACGCGAGTTGAGATGTTTTCGTTGTGTCTAATGAAACATTTGTTTGATCAATTCTCTTAAATTTGTTTGTTCTAATGGGTTGTTTGCGTTTATTTTAGGGTTGAGGATGCTGTGTTGCGTTATCTGAATCGTAAATCTTCTAGTGGAAGTGATGCTGCAGGAGCTACATGATTGGGTTGCCAGAAGCCATTGATAACCAAATAGGTACACAGCTTTTGCCTGTAGTTCCCTTATGGTTGGACTTTTTTCCCCTTACGACTTGTGCATCATTTAGCTTAAGATGATTTTCGTTGAAACTTACAATCACCGTATTTGAGCAGATGACATATATTATCACGAACATAGACGTTGTAGGACTTTGAATGCCGTGTGCCATTGTAATCTATAAAGAATTGTAGGCTTAATCATACTTCAAGCATGTTTAATGCTCTAATCTCTTGTTAGTTGTTACTATTTCTGGTTTTGGTGGAGGTATAAAGTTTTAAAAGGCAGCACCCTTTTTAAGTGATATATTCTTGTCTAGGAACTTGGTTCTAGTTTCTTATCTTGAAATATTATCTATTTTTGTTATTTTCATTTTGGATTTCATGAATAATCTCCTTTGTGCGGGATACTGGGATGATGAGCATGGCCATGACAACATGACCACTATATTTGCTGCTATCACTGAACATTATTCTCATGTCTGTACCTTCTAATGTGACTTACATGAAAATTGAAACAAATTTTGTTACAACTACTTAGAGGTTTGTAAGCATTGTTACATGAAACGACATTCTGTTTGGAACACGAAACGGGAATGAAAACGGGGCAAGGAACGCAACCTAGAGTGAGACGGGAACAATTTGGTACGAGATACATTATGTATAAAAAATATATTTGAAGCAAAATTAAATTAAAATGATTTTGTTGCTTTAAGAAATTGTTTTAAGTGGAATATTTTTTTTGGTTTTTTAGGTTCCATCTCGTTTATTCCTCCTTTCTTCTGTAATTTGTAAATGAAGGCAAAATACCTTTTAAAAAGGTCGTCTACACCGGCACGTCACCTTGAATGATTTAGGTTGCGTTTTGTGGTGATTGGGGACGGACGTTTCCGGAACGTGGCTATGTTTCACGTTCCATGTAATTATTTGTAAGAGTGAATTCTAGGATTTCTTGCTACCATATCTGTCCACTGCTATCTGTAGTGTAGAGTTGGTGCAGGAAGGGGATTTTTTTTTTTTTTTTTTTTTTTTCATTATAGGTGAGTAATAGTGCATACTCGCTCAAAGGAGCTTTAACCACACTGAACAATGAATCTTTTGCGTCATTGCTAATGCCAATATCAAAATCTTGAGCAAGTAGGATTTTTTTCCTCGTGAGGTTCTTAGTTTGATTCTCATCTAGCGTTCTACCGTGTAATAAAAAATAAAAATAATGTTGCTATAGTTTCAAAATTATATGTGCAATTTAAAAATAATGGTGCAATAGTTAGTATCGAAAAACTTTTGTGGGTGTTTGGTAGTTAGTTTTTGTGTTTTGACTTTTTAGTTGACTTTTATCTTTTAGATTATTGGTTGATCAGACAATTCTTTTTAAATCATTTCAGTCGCCGCCTAAGTCAAAATGAAAAGGCTGCTTTGGTTGATTATAACCTTTTGCTTGTTAACTCATTTATTTTTTCCAATATCTTCGCAAATAATTTCTCATCCAACTAGCTTTAAAACAAATGAAAATATCTATTAATTTCAGCTAGTCAAACAACTCAAATTATCTTTTAGATTGTTGGTTGGTCAGACAATTGTTTTTAAATCATTTCAGTCGTCGCCTAAGTCAAAATAAAAAGGCTGCTTTGGTTGATTATAATCTTTTGCTTGTTAACTCATTTATTTTTTCTAATATTTTCGCAAATAATTTCTTATCCAACTAGCTTTAAAACTAATAAAAATATCTAATAATTTCAGCTAGTCAAACAACTTGGTTGGAGGTGAATTTATGTGTAGATTGTGACCAATACCTAAATTGTAGCATACATGTGAATGACCCTCCTTTCTTGGGAACGTGACCAATAACGCAACAAGTGGGGCCTACATATGTGAGCATGTCTATTCATAAAACACCATCAAAGCCAAAATTGTGACCAAAAGATAATAATATTCCAATATAGAGATAATCATATGCTTCCAAATGCTAATAACTAAGCTTTCACTAGATTACAAAGCAACATAATCAAGGCCAAAAAGTCCCCCTTCTATTCAACTATGGACAAGGTTTATAGGAAGGGGTCAAAAGCCATGTTTTTAATAGACTTGAAGGTCCTCCCTGCTAAGGGGTACCCTTAAGAACCCCCCTCTCCCCCAAACTTAAGGACTACAAGGTAACGCCTTGCGGTGGTCTTAAGTCGTAACACCTTCACCTTCAAAACATCATGTTTCCGATTGTACTATAGTTTTTAATTATGAACTCGACGTTTTGTCGTTATTATTTTTTTTTGATTTCCTTCACCTTTACTTTCAGTCCTCCTGCCATATGAGCAGTCAAAAGTGGCACAAATACTGGAGTTTCTTTACTGACTGGCTCAAAATCGAACCGATTTAGGATTGAGGCCATGACATATTTCATTTGAATGAATGCCATTTCTTTCCCGAGACATACCCTTGGTCCGGCTTGAAAAATTGGGTATTCGTAAGGATTTACCATCTTCAATTTTCTTGTACCGTAGTTGTCATTTTCGGTTTTTGAAAAAGATTGTTCATCTTCCTGAATTTCAAACCACCGGTCCGGGTTGAACTCATACCGATCCTCCCCCCAAATAGCCTTCATCCTCCCCATTCCGTATGGAAAGTATGTCACCCGATCCCCTTTCCCAACTCTAGTCCCATCAGGTAAAACATCATCCTTTACAGCGTGTTTCGAGTCCCAGGCTACCGGAGGATACAACCTCATGGCCTCACATAAACAAGCATGCAAATATCTCATATTCTTCACATCCTCATAACCTAAAGGGCCAGATTCCGACTCTAGTCCACTTTCCAACTCCGACCTGATATTCTCTCGAGCAGTAGGGTCCACCGAGGATAACAGCCAAAACAACCATGTCATCGCAGCTGCAGTAGTATCCCGTCCAGCCATAATAAAACTGATCACCATATCTCTAGCCAGCTCGCCTTCGTACCCTGCACGAAGAAACCGAGATAGCAAGTCTTGATTTTGTCCGTCTTTTGATTCATTGAGCGACTCTTGTTTAGTCGAGATGATGTTTTGGACAAGGCGGTGGAGTACATTGATGGACTGCTTGAGTTTGTGCTCCGAGCCAATATTAAGGGCTCGTTTGAGCTTCCAAATGAGGTATATTGGGCTAGTGGCTCGCATGGCGGAGATTGCAGCAGCATTCTCGAACGCAATGATGAGAGGCGGGATCGGAACCGATAGGTCTAGGCAGTTGGGATCTATCCCTAAAGAGAGCTTGCAGATTGTGTCATATGTGAATCTTTTAAGTACTTCCTGTTCACACAAAAAGTAGACAAATTAGTTACTCTAAACAGACATAGACAAGAGTTGAAGCTACTAAGAGAAGATATTTTAGAGAATGTTGTATATGTGTTGGCCCTCTTGGGTTCACATCATGTCAATTACTTCCTCCGTTCTTATTTACTTGCAACATAGTTGACTTCGGTACTATTCATTAAGCAAATTGACTTTTATATTGTCGGTAATCTATAAGTTAAAACATAGTCATATGAGATCTTGTTTGAATCGTCTCGATTCAAAGTTTATTAATTTTGAGTTTTTATAATATTTCGATATGTATAACTAGAGATATTAACGATTGAATTCGTGCATTGGGGAGTGTGAAAAAGCAAATGGTGCAAGTAAATAAGAACGGAGGTAGTATGTTTTTGGTTTCTGTCCTATCAGCTCGTCTTGTATGAAACCGTCTCATCATGAAATGAGCTCATATAATTTGTTTATTTTTGTAATTGATCACTTTAAAATTAGAAGTCATCATTTAACACGCTAAGTATAGATGAGTCAGCCCATAAAGATTATATCATCATGAGACTGTCTCATTTAAGAATTAAGATAATATGGGGAAATATGAGAGATAATTAAACTGTGTAGAGAAAATTTAAAGTAAGAGAAAATAAGAGAAGATGTGTGGATACAAAGTGGTGGAATTCGATCTAAAATAAAAATGTAACAAAATTAAAAGGACAAACGAAAATGTCAAGTGTTGCAATCTCTTTGAGACAGAGGGGATATCTTTTAGGAAAATTTAATTTTAAAAATTTCACTTTTTGCTCGTTGTCTTTTAAAAATCTCACCTTTCGATTATTTTTTTAAAAATACGACCTTTATACTGCGTTTTCTTTTAAAGTACTGATCTCATTTAGTTATTTGCAAAATTCAGCAGTAAACAAATTAAGAATCAAAATGCCGGATTTTTAAAAGAAAACACAATATAAACGTCGGATTTTAAAAAAGTTAAAAGACAACGAGTAAATGGCGAGATTTTCAAAATTAAAATTTCCTATCTTTTATTATCAACACAAGTTTTGTTATCACTCTGAATTTAACTTCATTTAAAACGTGACTGAAATATTTGTTCCCTCTTTTCTTTTGGGGTTGTCATTAAGAAAGAAAAACAAAATGGTCTATTGACATATGATTAGATGGTAGTGTGGTGCATTGTTTCAATGGGTAATGGGCAAATGAGAGGGTCTAAAACAATTTGAGGCTCACTTTTATTTATTTTTTAACCCCCACTAAACTCATGAATAAAAACACAAATGACTGAGAGTTATTGTTGTGAAAGATTGCTTTATGATGAAACGATATCAAACAAAAAATTTATCTTTTTATAATATATATTAGATGAGCGATTTAACACAGGTACAAGGTGTGTCTCTCGATGTACCGTTTCATATAACAATATGTGTTTGAAGGATGCCTAGGGACCTTACATTTGACCTTAATAAGGTAGGTCATGGGTTTGGTTCAACAAGACCCAACTTATTTAACTTGAGTGAATTCAGATATAGATTTAAAATGAATCTAAAATTAGTCATAGGTCGAGTTTAGAGAGATTGCGTTGAGTCTTGGAGAGTTAGATTTAAAACTTTAGACCCATTTTACAGTATTAGGATCATATTTGTCTCTAATTCGACTCAAATCTATTGGATCTCAAAGATAAAAAATAAACCATTAAATAAGGTTGGGTTTATGGCGACTATAATAAGGTGTTGGGCATATGACCATCAAAAATTGTTGTATGAGATCGTCTCATAATGAGATGTGCTCCATACATGGAGCATATAATTAATTTAATACATTACATTACAATACTAATAATTGGCACACATATTAGAAATTTATAGGAATCAGTAAATTGTGTGGGTATAAATAAAAGTAGATGAAAATGAGAAAATGAGTGAATAAAAATTTAAAAAAGCGATCAAGATGATATCTAAAATAGAAATATTCAATTCAAAAATTAAAAAAACAAACTAAAATAAAATTTGACAAGGTCTTAAATAGTGATTCACTAGTCTTTTAAGTTGTACCCACCTTTTCCTAAAAAAAATAAAAAAAAAAGAGTTGTACCCACCTTTTTTCTTTTACGAATTAAAAACAATTATTGGAGTCAAACAAATTGAAAGTTTTATGTAATTCGGTATGAATTTCAAACAAAATATATAAAATATGAAGCAAATTCTATAAAGGTTACCGACTAATAAACATTGAATTGAATTCATTATATTAACGTGTGGACTACCAAAAATTATTAATTATTAATTACTCACTCTGAAGAACTTTTACGAGATTTATAAAAGTTGAATTTTTGTAGATGGGGTGATTCTATTTTATTAAATAATAATAAAGTTAATTAATGGAGAAAATGTGAGTGTCTTTATAAGCAATAAAAAATTATAAAGTAAAACTAGTGAAAAAAATATATATAAAGACCAAAAATATTGAAAAATATTAAAATAAAATTAAAAGAAAAATATGTGAAGACTATACGTTAAATGTTAAAATAAAGTTATTGAAAAATATGTGAAACCAAACAATTAAAAATATTAATATTAAGGTGATTAAGGCTAATTATATCTAAAAAATGTGATATAAATAAAATTAGGTGTCTAAAATAGGAAAGAAGAAACATAGATTTACTTTATGACCAAGTCTTAGTAATTCCTAATTGATACTAAATTAAACTATTTTATTGATTATTTTAATCATCCACTTTTTTTTTAATTGAATTTAACCATCCACTTAATCATCTTTCAATGTACCATTTATTAGGGAAAAAAAAATAGACCCTCTCTTGATAGACCGTCTATAGTATAAACGTCTCACAAGAGCCCAACCCATATCTCCCTTTTAACTTACAAAACTACCAATCAGTTTTTTTTTTTAAAATTTATAAAATGGGTCAGCCTCAAAACTTGATATGTCTATTTTATAGACGGTCTCAAGTAAGAATCTGTGAAATAAAAATCTTTCAATGTATCATCGTTGACACTTGAAAATGTGGCTATAATCTAGATGCCAGCATTCCTTTCTTGACGATCTCATACAAGTTTCTATACTATGAATTTGAAACAACTTGCATGTTAAAATAATCAAAAAAAATATAAATAAATAAATATAATTAATTTAATGTTGAACATTAATTGATTATATAGCATTTAATTCATCTTAAAAAATAATATTTTATTTTATTATTTAAATGTAATTAAATGACTTCCGGCTATGGTTTATGGTCGATTTGGACTTTGAAAGAGTATATATACGCAATTTTATCCTTGTTGACGGTAACAAAAAATGTTTTTTTTTTTTTTTTTTGGTGGTGGTGGGTTGGGGTGGGGGATTACAGGGCATTGTTAAGGGAAGGGTAGAGCTAGGAGAGAATTGAATTCAATACCCGAGAAAAATAGTTTTTTTTTTCAACTGATACAAAAACTGATTTAAAAAAAATTTAATTGACCCTTTGTACTAAAAATCAAAGTAACATCTTATAACATAATTACTTTATATGGAAAAGAATTAAGTAGAAATAAAAAATATTATATACTTAATCTTATAGTTTTTCACATTTTGAAATAGGTTTTAATTTCAAAATAGAAAAAAAAAATTATAAGGTCCATTTTCATCAATCAAAGATTAAGGAGCTTGTTTTGAGCTAATTTTAAGGTTTTGTTTGTTTCTTTATTGAGATCAAACAATGTGGAATAGGCATGGCCTATGCATATAATTTTAACCACATAATTTTAGTTACAACCTTAACACGTAACGTTATTGCAAATTTTCATTTACATTGATTTATTAATTAATATTTTTAATTTAAATATATATACTCCCTTTAACCTAGTCAATTGGATACATTTTTCACAATTTTATTTCCCAATCAATTTGCTATATTTTATGTGTATTTAGAAATTATCTAAACTACTATTTTTAATTTTCATTATTTTTTCTATTTTAATTAGATTCACATAATTCAAATATTTTAATTTTATTCCTCAACAAACCAACTATCTCTTAGAAAAGAAATTATACTAGAATGTATTAGTATAGAAAATTGACTAGAACACAATATTTAACAATAACTATAGAGACAAGATCAGAGTCAACAACCTAATATCTCGCACTAGTCAAAATCACAGTATGAACAATAACTATAGAGACAAAATCAGAGTCAACAACCTAATATCCCGCACTAGTCTAAATCACTGTATTAACAATAACTCTAGAGACAAAATCTGAGTCAACAATCTAATATTCTGCACTAGTCAAAATTCAGAGATGAGGGTAACGAACATATCATACCCATGTCCCTTCCAAAAAGTGAAAGAGAAATGTGCGCACTATAACAGTCATATATTGCCAACTCCATTGGAACCTATTATCAATCTAATTATATGTTTTACTGATCTCGTGAGAGACCGTCTCTCGAAGAGATGATATCAAAATAAGAAGTCCACATTATTATTTTTCTCTTTAATAATTTGTATATTGATTGGACTATTTAGCCCACGTATATAATGTGTCTCTTTAACAGATTGATTCTTAGGCATTAATTTGTGTTATATTTTCTAGGCTTTTGTATATGGTCTGACAATTTAAAATCATATTTCCTAATCAAGAAAATATTTCCTAAAGAACATATTCCATTCATAATTCATAATTTTTATTATTAATGATCATATCCATAGAGTGCAAAGAAAATTAATGACATTTGATCTCATCTTCTCTATATAGTGAATAATATTGTTTTTTAAGGATAATTATTAGCATTTTTGTTACAAGGTAGGTCATGACCAAAAATTTAAAAGACTTGGCAAAAATTTTCAATTCTGTAAAAAGTAGTAATAATCCTTCGAGACAAAACTTAATTCTTATTAATATTATTTAAGTTATAAAAATGGAAATTATAGTTAATCAACCAACTCAACCAAAAGTTTAAGCTAATGGTTGAAGCTCCGGTATATGTTATATACTCTAACACGCTCCCTCACAAGAGAGCCCATTGGACTAATGGATGCAACACAGACCTTTCTCATACCTGGCGCTAAACATTTCACTTTAAATGAGGGGTGGTTGAGATTCGAAACCGTGAACTCTTGTCACGTTGGCTCTGATACCATGTCAAGGAACCAACTCAACCAAAAACTTAAGCTAATGGTTGAAGCCCCATGATATGTTATATACTCTAACACGCTCCCTCACACAAGAGCCCATTGGACTAAAAGTGTGGATGCGACACAGGCCCTCTTCATACCTGACGTTAAATATTCCACTTTAAATGAGGGGTAGTTGAGATTCGAAACCGTGACCTCTTGTCACATTGGCTCTGATACCATGTCAGAGAACCAACTCAACCAAAAACTTAAACTAATGGTTGAAGCCCAAAATATGTTATATAGTCTAACGATTATAAAACAAAGGTCGGCAATGGAAGACAATAAGTAGAGTGTTAGTTGAAGCATGTCACGCTAAATTATCTTATAATACTTTATAAAAAGAGGTTTTCCTTACTGAGTAGATCGTAATCTGATATAATATCTTACATCTATTTATTTATATAAATAAATTACATTTATTAATATTTAATCAAATTTTCTGACAAGGCAAGGGCATTAATTAAGTAGCCATGATCTAATGAGCAAGAAAATGTCAAAAACCATCCACATAAAATAATGATTTTATGTGAATATTATATAAACAAGATGACCAAGTAGTAACATGCAATCACAAACCTTTATATTGTTTTCTGTCTTTGAGTTTTTATCCTATAATTTAAAATAAAGTTATATATTTGAGTTATCATTTTCTCGGGTAAATTGACCGCTTACTTTTAATATTCCCTCTGAAGGGAGTACGGATATGGATTCTCCGTCACATTTCCTCACTCAGACCCTATTTTCGAGCGGGATATTGGATTGATGATGATGATATATTTGAGTTATATATTGTCAGCTTAAAATGACAACTGAAGATTACAGTCTAAAATTGCGGTAACTAAACAATGTTGCGCTTGTCAAGGAAGCAACCTAACTAAAAGTTTGTTATAATTAAGGTTCCTGGATATGCTGTATACTCTAATAGCGGTAATGGAAGTGATACAGTTATCCTAACGCCTAAATATCGGTTGAAACCATAATATATCCCTTGATGCAACCCAAAATACATTTTTGTACACCTTGACAATGTTGGAAATATCAATTTGTTTTTTAAAAATCTTTACTGTGCAACAGATGCGATGCGATCCAACCTTGTTTTTGCAATATGGTCACCGGCAATTAAAATATATATTTAAATATATAGTAGGTAGAATGAGGAGATTAAACAAACCTGTAAGTCAATAATATTGTTTTGTTTAGCAGCCAAAAGAAGCAAAGGGATAAGTCTTCCATCAACTTCTTCTTCCAAAGTCTTAACAACAAACTCTCTAAGAGATTTAGTTGTAAATTCATGACTTGCTAATTTTCTTTGAGAGGCCCATAATTCACCATCTACATTAAAAATACCATGTCCTAAAAGATCGCCTAAAATTTCAGCTAAAGGTCGTCCTTTAGGGTAGTTTGGGAAATTCGTTTTAAGAATATATTCAACATTTTCAGGATTAGCCGTTACAATGACTTTCCTCGCTCCCATTCGTCGTACGACGATTGTGAGCGTGGCAGATTTAGATAATAACTCGGTGTACCAATCCAGGAGCCTTTTTCTATTTTTGTAGAAGGAAAATAGGCACCCTATTATAGGGTATGAAGGTGGGCCATAAGTTAAAGATGAGGGTTTGGTGTGGAGAAAGGAGAAAAGAAAAGAGGAGAAGAAAATAAGGAAGGAAAAGAAAAAGAAGAGATCAAATAGGTAGAGAGACATTATGGTGTGTTTTGTTTATGGGTATGAAATTTTAGGGAGGAATGTATGAAATATGATATGGGGTGTCTTTATATAGGAGGGTGAGGGAATGGGAAAAGATGGAAGGAATGTGTGGGAATGGGACAAGTTTAAATGAAATGTGAGTGGTTTGATTTTGATTGGTGGGATATATGAAGATGGAATTACCTCGTGAAACACCAAATAAAAGTACAATCTAACCTTTAACTTCTTTCACCTTTTTGTTTAGAGACTAGGTCTAAGGTGAGGTTGCATTTCATATGTAACATGCAAGTTGTAAAATATGATTATGGTTTGTTTGACGTCTTTCTTGATTCGAGGGACTCTTTTACTGTACTCTTCTCTATGGGTATGAACTGTCGTCGTTCATCCCTCTTCAGGCCCTTACCATAGTTTTCTATGAGCGGGATACACTGGGTATGATGATGATGATGGTCTGTTGGACGTAGCAGTTTAAGTAGCGGTTCACGAGTTGATGAGGCTGATGTTAGAATATATATATATATATATATATATATATATATATATATATATATATATATATATATATATATATATATATATATATATATATATAATAGCATATCTTGGAATATGTTAAGAGTATATAATGTATCAGTTTAAACTTTTGATTGTGTTTGATTGTTGGTTTTTTGACATGATATTAGAAGTCAACGTGTCACGGGTTTGAATCTCAATTATCCCTCAAATTTAAGTGGAAGATTTCGCAAATGATATAATGAGGGCTAAAATTGTACAAAGGGCTCTCGTGTGAGGGCCGAAAGGGCGTGTTAGAGTTTATAACATATTATGGGATCTCAACTATCAGCTTGGACATTTGGTTGAATTGGTTTCTTAATAGCTAAATATGATGCTAAATATAATCTTTCAACCACAAAAGTTGTCATTTTGAAGGCGAAATACATTATTTTGGTACACTTAATGTAAATTTACATTTTTATTGATTTTTCAATTAATATTTATGTTATACTTTTTATAGAAAAGTTTTGTCAAAATTTGCCAAAAGTAGATTACCATTTCAAATAAAATTTTCACATGCCTTATAGGACTTATAATTGTTCTGAAATGGTCAAACTTCATAAAACTTTAACATGTGACAAATGATGCTTAACAACCTCTTATCAAAATCATTAAAATATTTGTGTCACTATTCTTATCTCAAAAAAAATTTCAAAGGCCAAAAAAATATTGATTTAGCAAAAAAAAAATTACCAGAATAATACAACTTTTTTACTTATTTTTCAATAATAATATTAACTTTTGATTAACCGTGAATAATACCAACTTAGGTAGGTGTAAAAAATCTCTTATATGTTAAAAATCAAACTATAGGAGATTATATAAAAAAAATTAGTAAATTAGTTAATAAACTAAAGTTAATATTATTCTAGGAAAAATAAAACCCTAAATTGGTGTTATTCATGGTTAAGCAAAAGTTGGTATTATTGCAGAAAAATTAACAAAAAAATTATATTATTTACAGACATTTTTCCTAGAAAAAAAGTGTTCTCATTTTAAATGCGGTTACAGTTTTCTAACTTTACATCAGTATTCATATAATGTTATTCTTGTTTGGTTACCCACTATTACCCTTGGAATTTTAAGTTCCTAGGAAATAGTATTATGTTAATTTGTTTGGTTGCCAAAAAATCTAAAATTCCTAGGAATTATAAAATCCAAGGGAAGTTAATTCCTATGAGACATAGGGCTTGTTTGGTTACCCACTATTAACCTTGGAATTTTAAATTCCTAGGAAATAGTATTATGGTAATTTGTTTGGTTGCCAAAAAAACTAAAATTCCTAGGAATTATAAAATCTAAGGGAAGTTAATTCCTATGAGACATAGGAATTAGATTACCATATACCCCTTGGTTATTTACAATTCCCATGGAAATAAAAAAAGTAAATTCCAATGAATTACAACTTTCCATAGGAATTTAATTCCTACGTCAACCAAAAGACTAGCTATTTTCTCAATTTACTTTAATTAAACATTTATGTAATCTTTTTATTAGTCATAATTTTAGTAAATAAATTTATTTGTTATTCAAAATTTTTAATTACAAACACAAAAGAGTAGACAAATTTAAGTCGTCATCAGCAATCACCACACCTCTCCCAAGGTAACTATAATTAGTAAATAGTGACAAAGCCAAAGACCAAGGGAAATCCAACCTCGAAATACAAACGCGTAACTATTGTATTTTTAACTCGACTTCTTTTATTATATTTTACTAGAGATGGCAACGGGTCGAATTCGTTTTCAAGAGTAAGATCCAAATCCGGATTCGCGGGTCTAATTTTTCAAGACCAAAATCCGGATTCAACGGGTCCAATTTTTCAGGACCCAGATCCTTAAAAACGGATACGAATTCACGAAATCGGGTCGGGTCCAATACCCATTGTCATTCCTTATTAAAATATTTTAAAAACTAGATTTTTTTCTTGGTAGTGGGAGAGAGTAGAGATGAGAATATGCTTGAATATCGGAACAATATAATGGTATTCATAAAAAAATTAAAGGCTAAGAAATTATATGTACCCCATCTAGGGGGTCGAGGATAAGACTAATTTATTTTTATTTTTTTTAAAAGGAACAAGAATGTTTGTAGAAACATGTCCTAAAATATAGCCCATATAATATAATGAAATAATGTTGATATAACTTCAAAAAAAAAAAAAATACTGTTGATATTTCTTGATAAATTAACCCTTGGTTTCTTTTTAATGTTTTCACCAGAAATATTTAGAGAAATTAATAAAAGTTGAATTTTATAGATAAAAGAGATATTGTTTAACACAAATTCTTACTTTAGACCGTTTATACAATAGACGTCTTAAGCTTTGGGGCTGACCCAATTTATAAATTAAAAAAAAAACTAATTGGTGGTTATGTAAGTTAAAAGGGAGATATGAGTTGTGCTCTTGAGAGATGTCTATACTATAAACGGTCTCTCAAGAGAAGACTTGTTTATTTAATGGAGAAAAATAGGCCCACTACAAGAATAGTGGAAAAATATGGAGAAAATAAACATAAAAAATGTTAAAATAATTTGTGGAAAGCATGTGGGCATAGCTACATGGAACGTGGAACGTAGCCACATTTCGTGATCCGGGAACATTCGTTCCCAATCACCACGAAACACGACCCAAATTGCTCAAGGTGACATCTTGATTTAGATGACTTTTAAAAGGTATTTTGGCTTGATTTACAAATAAAGAAAAATGAAGGTAGAAAAGATGAAATAATCTAAATCTAAAAAAATTTCAGTTGAAAATAATTTCTTAAAGCAAAATAATCATTTTAATTTAATTTTGTTTTCAAATATATAATTTTACATAAAGTATCTCATACACAATCGTTCTCGAGTCAATCTAGATTGCGTTCCGTGTTCCCGTCACCCTTTCTCGCTCCTAACCGAATGTCGTTTCAGGTAACAATGCATGTGGGGACCGGGACTTTAAGTATTATAAAACTGTTAAAATAAAGTTCGTAAAAAATATATAAGGATTATAAGTATTAAAAAAAATTAAAATATGGGTGATACAAGCTAATTATGCCAAAAAAATAATGATATAAATAAGAAGATTATAAGACTAAATGAAATTGAAAAAAATATATCAAAAAGAAATTTAGGAAGTAATTAGGAAGAGTGATTTACCTAATTGGGGTTGAAAAATAAAATAATTTCAACTTTAGTGTTCTTTAAAAAATAATTCCCAAAATGGTGTTCATATAATAAAATAGTTTTACTAAGTTACATTTTTTCGGTTTGGTAATTCCAAACCTGCAAAAGGATAAAATTATTTTGTCAAGCAAATATACGTGTTAAAAAAATTTAAAAATATACTTCAACATACAACCAAAAATTTCAATCATGTGCAAAAGCCAAAATCAATATAGATGTTTGTTGAAGATGGCGTATCCTTTGACCTGTTGTTAGCATCATCCTTGTGATCTATCACAGAAAAAATCAAGTGTAAAAAATAATACATTGAATATTGTAACACTTTAACATTACACATACCTTGAAGAACATGTTTTCTTATTATGACCTTTTTTATGACAAATGCTACAAGTGACCTTCGCTCATATCGAGTCATCCATCTCGTTCCGTAAACGTTGGGATTTGGGTCGTCCTTTGGTTCGTTTGAGACTAACATCAACAATTACTTTTGGTCCATTGTATTGCGCTTAATAGTCTTTGTCAGGATTTAAAACAGTTTTACAGACTAAAAAAATCACAATTAGAACAGTGGACTGCGGTGATTGGTATAGGTAGCGGTTGTGGTGGGAAGCCGGCGGTTGTCGTTGGTCTCTTCAAGTCCCCCTCATCAGTTTTACTGATTTTTAGTTTAGGGATTTAGGAAAACTAATAGGCTTTTGGAATTGAAATTGGAATAAGTTTAGTCTTGGTTTAGTTTTGCTTGGGAGAGAATTAATAGGTTTGGAATTTCCCAAACCACAATCAAATAGAGTTAGTTAATGTTTTTCTTAATGACCACTAGTTTGGGAAATAAATTTTGAATAGCACCATTTTGGAAATTTTTTTATTTTCCAACACTACTTAGGCAAATCATTCAATTAGGAACGTGATTATAAAGCTAGTAATCTGATAATTGTTTGATTTTTTTTACAGATTCTCATACTTGTGGATAACTTAATTATTCTTGCATGGTTTTAATATAGGAAAAATTACCAAGAATAATCCAAATTATTCATGATTTTTCTACAATAATCCCACCTATTGATTAACCATGAATAATTTCAACTTTGAGGGGCATTTTTCTAGAGTATACCCGGTGACCGGATGACTTGCTATAGCAAGTTTAATTTTTTAAAAAAAAGATAAATTAAAAAAATGTCGAAAAAAATGTTAAAAGAATATTCATAAAAAATTTATGATTTTTTAATTATTTAGAATTTTTTTTATGTAAATTTTCAAAAATATTTTCTAATTTTAAATTAATATTTAATTTATTTTTTGGTGAATTACCTACTATAGCAGGTCATCGGGTTGCCCAAATTTACTCTAGGAAAATACCCCTCAAAGTTGAAATTATTCATAGTTAATCAATAGGTGGGATTATTATTGAAAAATCATGAATAATTTGGATTATTCTTGATAATTTTTCCTTTAATATATTCACTCCAATCTTTATTACCCAGAAGTATTCATTCACGTACTACTTGTGAAATTGAAGTATATTGAAAATAAGTTGAATATAAAATAATTTTGATTATGGCTATAGAGGTGTTCATTTCCTCTATTTGCAAAGCTCTTTTCTTTTCTTTTCTTTTCTTTTCTTTTTTATTGTTTTTCTTTTGGGTAAAAATAGACGAGTATGGATTGTTTGTCATCATACTTCACCCAGACCTTGCTGTTGAGCGGGATATTGGATATGATGATGATGATATAGAGGTGCTCATTTGGGTCACGAGGTCAATTTCGAATCATATGTTTTAAATCGATTTAAAATCAAATCTTGTGTACACATCGGTTCACTACAACATAATTTGCTTTCAGTGGGATATATTTAGTGACATTTAATTTAAATGTCATTATTTCAAATTTCTTATAGTGTATATAGAGGTTTTAGTGACATTTATTAGACCCTTTAGCAGCATATTAAAAAGTCACACTAAAACTTTTAGCGACATAGGATCTAGTGACATTTCTCACAAATGTCACTATAGACACAAATGTCACTATAGACTATAGTGACAATTACATATGCCACTAAAAATCAAAATAAGTGTCGCTAAATCACTTTATGGTGGAACTTAAAATAAAAATTAATATACATAAAAAGTATGAATCAATTGATGTCACTGAATCCAATGTCGCAAAAGGCAAAATTTGTTGTAGTCGTTTGTAAACCTATGTTTAAAGGCGGGTCGAGTATACAAGGTCGGCTAAACATCAGATCAAGTCTGTTATTATTGTTATTGTCGCCTTTATAACAACTAGTTTAAATAGCCTATTTAAATAGGTAGCTTATCACTAATCAGTCAATAAATTTCTGTTGATCAAACCAACTAACTCAAACTTAACAACTTTAGATTACAGTCTTTTGTCATATAAACAGTTCATCAAATTGCTTGCAAGTATTACAACAAACTACAAATATTAGAGAAAGATCTCAAACAAAAAGTCTATATACTACTAATTTGTATTAGGAAAAATTACCTGAAATAATACAATCTTTTGCTTATTTCCCTACAATAATATCAACTTTTGATTAACCATGAATAATACCAACTTATGGGGGTGTTTCCCTAGAATATACCTAACATGTTAAAAATCAAACTATTATATGACCAAAAAAATTAGTAAATCAGTTAATAAACTAAAGTTCGTATTATTCTTGGAAAAAACACCACAAAGTTGGTATTATTCATGGTTAATCAAAAGTTCGTATTATTGTAGGAAAATTAACAAAAATTGTATCATTCACGGTAATTTTTCCTTTGTATTATTAGACTATTTAACCCATATATAAAATACATTTTTACGGTCCGACGTCTTATATAAATTTGTGTACAACAAATTGACGCACATGCCTAAAACCCAACTCCAAAAATAGGGTATAGAGAAGAGTCATAATGAGAAAGTTGAAAAATTAAGCAAAGGACAAGGACCCACCAAGTTAATGTAAGTCATTGACATATAATTGCATACTTTCCTTTCAAAAAAAAAAAAAAATAATTGCATACTTTTATTTTTACAAAATTTTTAAAACGTGCTTTATATCTTAGGCAAACTCTAAGTTGATATGAGTGGTTTGTGTTGCTCAAAATAACTATATGTTGTTGCTGACTTTGGCTTGAGAACACGAGGAGTTTGTCTGCCAAAATCACTAAAACTTTGATATTTTAACGCGATCGTGTGATATGTTTATTCGATACTGGATCTTATTCAAGGTACGACAAGAGACGTTCAGTTTAAAAAATTATTTAAAGTTTAATTGACTAATATTGTTGCATTTTCTTCTTTTTTTCTTTTTTTATTGCTTTATTTACGTTTTCTGATTAATTGCTTAAAATTTTCTAATAAAAAACAAAAAGAGGGTAAGATTAATTCAATTTGAATAAGTGCTCCTAACCTCCTAATAGATATGGTGTTTGTTCAAGATTCAAATTTAAATTAAATTTAAGAATTCAAGTGGGAAATCAATTTAAAAAATCAAGGTAGAATTTTAGGATTTCATTGTTTGATATTGTTTTGGCACAAAACAAAATAAAATCAAAATATTTCAGTTATTAATTTTCAATTCGAATCCAAATCATATTTAAATAAAATTCAAACTGTATTTTTTATTTTGTTTGGATTTATTTTTTATCTAAATATCTGTCACCCTTATGCTTTACGCAACTCTAGAATTTTCAGAAAAGTACAAAAAATTGTACAAGTTTAAAAGTTCATCAATAACTGCAACATTTAGTACCATAATAACACAATAATACAAGAGGGCACAAAGGATAAACAATAATAATTATATATAAACCAACTATTCAATATTGAGATTAACTTAATGTAGTAGAATTTTTTTTATAAATTATAGAATTTGATTTCGGTATTCAACATTTGAAAATGAATTCCAAGTTGCAATAATGGCACTCAATTCCATCTTTTAACAAGCAAGCATTTACAATCTGTTACTATAAACAATATGGCGCAGGGTGCAGGCGTGCAATCGTCTCTTCAGAAAACATCTGATCATGTTGAACGTTGAAGGCGTTCAATCAACTCGGCCTACAAAAATGTGATACAAACTCAGCATTATAAACAATATGATCTCGATTCTCGACACCCAACCCTTACCAAAAAACACTAACTGGGGCTTGTTTGGTTAACACTTAACAGCTAAAAAAACACGATTTACCAAAAAATCAAGGATAGTCGGGTCTATATAAGGCTGCTCAAAACTTAGGGATGTAAATCACAAACCAGGTTAAACCAAACCGCAATGTAGCGAATTGGGGTATAGTATGTGACCTAAAAAATGTTTTTTGTGTTTTAATACTTTCTGTAATTAATACTTTAGTCAGGTTAGTGCAAATTTTATATCACTTCACCACAAACTAAGTTTTAATTAACACCATTACCGTCAACCATAACCATATGTGATTCTAACGTCATTATTTTAGTTGGAGAAATGTTATTCGCTAATACTTACATGTATTCAAATAGCACGAGATTGGCAACACAAAAAACCTCAAATCACAAAAAAAAAAAAAAGAAAACTGATTAAAACGACTTGGATTTAGTTTGGTTTAGACACTAAAAGGTTTGGTGCGGTACAGTAAATTTCATAAACCACAACATGCGACTTGGTCGGATTTCGGTACTAAGTCTCACCACAATGAAATGTAAACTAGGGTTTAAAATTATTGTTTATACTGGTAAGTGAAAGTAAACTAAGAAATAAGTGAAATAAAATTTGATGACTAAAACAATAGAAAAAGATCTAAAATCATTCTAAGGCCACTTCCTCTACAGCCACCGCGCAATCCGTCGACAACACTAGATCACCCAAAAATCACCTAAGGCAAGAAAAAAGAACCTACCAAATGCTAACCCCTCGCCACAGAAACACCTCGCTCACTCGAAATACATCCTAATTCCTAACCCACTTGATATCCACTAAGGCCGGAAAACACCGCCTTCATTTCATTACAGCAAACCATTATCTTTCTTAAAGTGACTCCCACCTAACTAAAGGGTTAGGGCTTGCATCTATGTACCCTTGCCCTTATACAAAAATAACGAGAATGTTTTCAGTTAACTCTTGATAATAAACATTATATGTCACTCATAATTTTAAATAAAGATGTGGGTGCTTTTTCGCCCCAGGGAGCCAAGGAGATGCTTTTCAAGTGTGTATGTGTGATTTGCTTTGAATCATAAAGTAATTCCATTTTAAGAATGTGTTTAATGCCTATAGAAAGATCTTAACTCTTGATGATAAACATTATATGTCACTCATATTTTTAAATATAAATGCGGGTGCTTTATAGCCCCAGGGAGCCAGGGAGATGCTTTTCAAGTGTGTATATGTGTGATTTTCTTTGAATCATAAAGTAATTCTATTTTAAAAAACGTGTTTAATGCCTATAGAAAGATCTTAAAACTTATATACAGCCCTAAGAGATATATTATTTAATATTATTCATCTTTTTGTAATTCGTTAAAAAAACTTCCCCTTTTCTTAAAAAAATTGGTTGGTAAAACTTTTTTCTAACATTTTGGTAATAGAGAATAACACTCAAGGTCATCTAGTAGAATTTGACTTGTTTCTTAGAGTTCAATTTGATTTGGGTCCACCTTGTAGAAACAGAAATAATATGGTCACCATGTAGAATACTCCTACAATGTATAACTTTTTTTCATTTAAGTAACAAATTCAAGCAAAAAGCCTCGGAGGGATGGAATCAAAAGAGATATAACAGGGAGTAATAGGTCAAGCTTCAAGGCAGACAGCTAAAATAAAGATGAGTTTACAAATTAGTATTCTATAAACAATGTAATAAGTAATAGGGCACTTGCCTTCTTTCCTCTTCGTGAAAGCCCTTTTTCCTTAAGAAGGGCTTGAAGCCTCTCCACTGTCAAACTATGAAAAATCTTATCTACATTCTGACTGTTCAATCCACCTGCAACAAATACATGAGAAATTGAATAATTAACTTTGTATGAATATGACAATTTCGGAAAAATTCGTAAAAACCTCCTTGTTGTCGTTAATAAGGGTAAGGTTGCATACATTCAATCCCCTCAAACCTCGCCTACATGGAAGACACTTAATGACATTGGGGTAAAAATGGTATAAATATGACAATTGCAAGCATATATTGTAGAAAATTGAAGTCACATTCAGCAAGAAATGCCTCCTCTAGCACCACAAGAATAAGGCTATTCTCGTTAAATCATAGGGATAAGCAAAGATAAGGTTGAAGTCTGAGTCAACAAATAAATATACTACATGGGACGTCTTGGCAATAAGGTTCTTCGCCAAATGCTTCTCTCCTAGAAAAATGTATGAGCACCAATCAAAGTCAAAAAATATTCTAAAGCTTTGGAGAGGTTTAAGCATCTCATACTCCAGTCTTTTACTCAGAGGAGCTACCAGAGCTCTTTGAGAATATAGCAAAGAATTAATTTTCTTAGGTGAATATCAAAGAATTGACAGCTTAATCAGCTATGCAACAGGCGCAAAAAGTTTTGACAAAGCAAATGGCCTACTGGCGAGTAAGTTCATCAAGATGAGCTCTATTGCATTTTCAACCACGCACAATATTAGTGTTTACCAAGGTCAGATTTTGATACCCATCATCAGATGGTTCAACAATAGCAGGTAAATCAGTAAATGGGATATTGTACGACATACCAATGAAGAGATCCCTTACATATAGACTCCTCAACAATTACAACAATCCCAACCTACTTCAAAGCCCCCACAAAAAGCACCTACTGAAAAGACAGATAAAGCATTTTATCTGAGCTTGACAAAAATCTTCTATATAATTATTTGTCTGAGTGGTTATTTGCCATAAGATTACATAAAATGTGGAGGTAAGTAGATGTTCATTTGCTCGAGGAGCACAATGCTAACACCATTCATCATATAGCCAATTTTACGAACTACTTACTAAAATAGTGAATGACAAGGAATTGTGGTCTAACCAAGCTCAAATCAAAATAACTATGTAAGAAGCATCTTCAGACGAATTCTAAAATTTGGACTGCGAGAGGCAATTTTACAAATAAGATAATTATGTAAGAGTTTCATTGATTTAAGATTCCAAAATTAGATTAAAAATATAAGTACACTTCGTTAGTAGTGTTAAGAATTTATTTATTCGAGAGTTAACTTTTAAATCAGATTTTAGGTGATTAGAATTATGTTCGTACCAGGAGTTTCAAAGTAGTTAGAAGTGTGACTTGCTTAGGTTGTTGGTCTTATAAAATACCTATGCAATTAATTAACAAAAGCTCATTGTGAGTTCACTTGAGAGTAACCAAGTGATTGAAAATCAAAGACTATTGTGCGCGAGAGGAACTCAAGATACTTTCAAATCTTTGAGTGTAGACAAGCATATCCCAAAATTCAGAGTGAGGTCAATATTTAATGAGGATATTTGCCTTATCATCAGTTTTTGGCAATATTGCGAGTTAAAACTAGACTTAGTAAATTCATATCTCTGTTGTGGCTTGATTTGTGTGTCACGAAATCAAGGACATCATACCCATGATAGTGCAAATATAATGCCCAAAAATTACTAAAATAACGAACCTACTAGATCGCAAAAGAAGAGGTTCAAGGGCATTTCTAGAATCAACTTTGATGCCGTCCCTAATACTCCCTCTGTCCCTATAAGAACGCACCAATTGTCATGCAAACAACTCTCACGTATTTGAGTCATATGGTGCTTTCTCATGGGGACAGAAGGAGTAATGTTTAATTTTTTTTAGCAAGAAGTCAAAATTCCAAAAACACATTGGAGGCAGCACAACTAATCAAACATACATCCTAACAATGACATAAACTCACGCATGAAAAAGATTTGATAGCAACCTCCTGTAAATCAAGGAGCAGAAAGCGAAAAACAGCCACAAAACCACAACATCTCAAACTTACTTGGATTAAAGTACAACACATAAGAAATGCAGCTGATATGCATATGCTTATTATAAGATACACACAAATACATAACTAAAATTTAACATTAATAGTAGAAGTCAGTGACTGCAAACTTCATCAGTCAAATCAGCTCCAAAATTTAGCTAGTACATCGAAGTTCAAAATATGTCAAAAAAATGGAATAAAACAATCCATCCATTATTTCAGAATTATGAAGCAGGCATGTCTGATGTAAAGGCTATGAAGTAAAACGAACAGCACTTACTCTGTCTACCATTATTTTGGCTTTTAATCGTTGCCCTCTTGGCTGGAATTCTTCCATCAGCAGCTCTATCAGATGCTCTACAAATTCAGTAGAAATGAAGTAAGAAAATCTGATCCACATAAAAAGAAACAAGGCTTTGAATTTTAAAGGTACATGTAAAGATTGATGGAGATATGCAAACAACACCCCAAAAGAAACATCATAAAGTTGAGCTAAAGATAGAGCACCTTTTTCTTGAGCTATCAGTTGCATCAGCAGATTGCTTCTTTAAAGTGAGTGCTCTGATCAATATATTTTGTTGATCTGTCTTTATTACTTGGTTCTCTGCATAAAAAAAATGTGAATGACTCAACTTAAAAAGGATTTAATTAAAGCAGAATTTAAGACCCATTATTTAAGTAACAAAGATTATTGTTCTATCTTTTGCACCAAATGTGGCAGCAACACCTTGAATGACTCAGAGGCAAAATCATGTGAAATACAAGAGCATAGATTGCTAAGAGGAAAGAACTGTTTCAGAGAATATGGTTTTTAAAAACGAGGGTTTGTTTGACCTAAGTAATGTGACTCTTCAATGCATCAATAGTATTTAAAATTATTTCCAAAGGCGTCGAAAAATATGATTTGATTTCAACGTCAACAAGAAGGAAATCATAAAAGTGTCACTTTGCGGTATACCGTTCCTAATCCTCTTCTTGAAGTCTATGACATTGCTATCCTTTGTGTTTACCTTTTTTTTCGATGAACGTGAACTCGGTAAAAGGCAAAGACATCGGAAAAGACATTGAAGAAGACGATATAAGCATTGACCGAGAGTTCAGATTCATTGAAGAGCAAGGTAAATCTGAAGGGTAACAATGTCATAAACTTCAAGAGGAGTACGAATAGCATATTCCGTATAGCTAACACTTTTCTAATTCTTTGATTATGTTTCTTCTTAGTGCAACAAAATGTTATGCCATACAAGAAAAGGAGCGCTGATTTACTCACGTATCACAGAAAACGCAAGGGGAAAACAACTCAAGGGTAAACGAGTAATTGCTGGAACGGTTAAAAGGGCACTCATATGTAGTATATTCTAGAAGGAATAATTCTGTTATGATTTTATGCTGAGCTGGTTGTAGTAAAGTACTCTATAAATATGCTGCTGTAATAGTTGAGTTTTTATGGAAAAGAAGTAAAAAGGGAAGTACCAAAGGAGTGAGCTGATACTCGAAATTCAGTGTGTCCACATTCTGTTTGTCTTTTTCTTTTCTTTTCAATCTTTTTCTCTTCAATTTTGCTTGAGTGCAGGGGCATTCATACCAAATCTGGTATCAGAGCAAAAGAAATGGTGAACAATACTCAACGTATTGAGCGCCTGGAGGGAGAAGTTCGAGCCATTCCCCACTTAATCAACTCGGAAATGGACCGGATCCGATCGGAGTTACACCTTTCCACCCAAAACCTCACCACCCACATCAATACCATAACCCAAGAACATAGTACCCTAACCACCGAAATGTCAAACCTCACCCGAACCATTCAAAAACTGAGCGAAAAACTCACCAATCCCGATTACATTAACCCACTTTTTCAAACCCACCCAAACTCACCTTTACAAAATTCACCCACCAACGAAAACTCACCATCACTTGGAGAAAATGAAAACCCCCGTAGAGATGACGAAGAAGATAGGGGAAATTGGAGAAACCGTAGGCTGGACTTACCGGTATTCTTTGGAGAAGATCCGGATGGTTGGATCCTTCAAGCTGAAAGGTATTTTACCTTTTATAGCTTGAGAGAGAAGGAAAAAATGGATTCCGCTGTGGTAAGCTTAGAAGGGGCAGCCTTACAGTGGTTCCATTGGGAACACCAGAGGAGACCGATTATGCGTCGGGAAGAGCTGAAAGGGCTGGTACTGAGGCGGTTCAGACCGGTGGAGGAGGGAACACTTCATGAGCAATGGATGATGATGGAGCAAAGGGGATCTGTAGCTGATTATAACCTGGAGTTTGTGGAGAAGGCTAACCCTCTTGGAGCGATACCCGAAAACTATGCCATGGGAACTTATCTCAAGGGGTTGGAGGAGAGTATTAAGAGAGAATTGAGGCTCTTGGAGCCGGTGAGCCTCGATCACGCTATGAGTTTGGCAGTGATGATTGATAATAAACAAAACCCAAAAATCTCCTATTCCCAAAATACCCCTAAGAAACATGTGTCTCATTCTAGGGCACCCCCCACCCACGTGTTAACCCCACCATTACCTCAAAAATTATTTAACCCATCCCAATACCACTCATACCCACAAAAACATCCCACAACCCAGATACAACCCAAATTACTCACTAACTCATATCAACATAACCCACCCATGAAACCAGATGCAAACCGGGGACGATTGAAGCTAACCCATCGGGAGATGATGGAGAAGCGGGCCAAAGGGATCTGTTTCACTTGTGAGGAAAAGTGGTCTCATAATCACGTATGTAAGAACCAGAGGGAGTTGAATGTGATCTTTGGGCCCGGTGATTCGAAGGAGGAACAACTGGAGATGGAGGAGGAACCCATGGCGGAGGACGACTCACAGCCCATGGCTGAAATTTCTCTACAATCTGTGATGGGCATTTCAAGCCCGAAAACAATGAAAATGAAGGGGATGGTGAACGGACAGTCGATCGTCATAATGGTCGACTCCGGCGCTACAAACAACTTCATCTCGACTCAGACGGTACAGCTACACTTACCTTTCAATACTAATGAGAAATTTGGGGTAATGTTGGGCAATGGAGAGAGGATTAAGGGGGCAAACATGTATCAAGGAGTATTAGTAGAGGTCCAAAATATTGAGGTTGTTGAAGATTTTCTCATGCTGGAATTGGGAAATACCAATATGATTCTCGGGTAACAATGGCTTGAGAAACTTGGGGAAATAGTAGTAGATTGGAAAAAGCAAGTAATGAAGTTCCAATGGGGTGCGGAGATGGTAGAACTGAGAGGAGATCATTCCCTGGGAACATCTCAGGTATCCTTAAAGGCCATGAGGCGTACATTACTCAAGGAAAATTAGGGCATTTTGATTGAGTTAAATGCAGTAGACAAGGTGGCTAGTGAAAAGGCAGTAGATATTCCTCCATTCCTAGAGCCAGTGATTAAGCAGTATCATGATGTATTTGTGGATATCACTACTCTACCTCCCTCAAGGTCACATGACCATGCTATACACTTACGGGAAGGCTCCAACCCCGTTAGTGTGCGGCCTTATAGATACCCTCAAATACAAAAAGATGAAATCGAGAGGATGGTGCGAGACATGTTGCAAGCTCGGATCATATGCCCATCTACAAGTCCCTTTTCGAGCCCTATTATCTTGGTGAAGAAGAAGGACGGGTCATGGAGGTTTTGCGTAGATTATCGAGCCTTCAATAAGGTAACCGTGCCGGACAAATATCTGATTCCGATGATATACGAACTATTGGATGAACTTCATGGGGCAAGCATCTTCACTAAGCTTGACCTAAAGTCGGGGTATCATCAGATACGGATGAAGGAGCAAGATATTGAGAAGACGCCTTCCGAACTCACGAGGGGCACTACGAGTTCTTGGTAATGCCGTTCGGCTTAACCAATGCACCGGCGACATTCCAGTCACTCATGAATGATATCTTCCGACCCCATCTTCGTAAGTTCGTACTAGTTTTTTTTGATGATATACTGATTTATAGTAGGAATGAGGGAGAGCATCAGTTACATTTATCTATGGTGTTGGATTTACTGAGGAAAAATCAGCTTCATGTAAATCGACACAAATGCAGCATAGGGGTCCCAAGGGTGGAGTATCTAGGGCACGTAATTTCAGGTGAGGGCGTGGCCATGGATCCATCAAAGGTCGAGGCCGTTTTGTCTTGGCCACTTCCTACTAATCTCAGAGAGTTAAGAGGATTTTTGGGTTTGTCTGGCTACTATAGGAAGTTCATATGGAGGTACGCAGCAATAGCCAAACCCCTCACAGACCAGTTAAGGAAGGATGCTTTTGGATGGAATGAGCAAGCAACCGAAGCCTTTGAGCAACTTAAAACAGCCATTACCCAAGCCCTGGTTCTTGTGTTACCAGATTTCACCAAAAAATTTGTCGTGGAGACGGATGCCTCGGGAATAGGGCTCGGAGCAGTGTTAATACAGGAGCAACATCCAGTTGCATTTTTTAGTAAAACCTTGGGAAGGAGAGCTCAATTGAAACCCATTTATGAACGAGAACTCATGGCGATAGTGTTTGCAGTCCTCAAATGGCGGCATTATCTTTTGGGTCGCAAGTTCGTAGTTAAGACTGATCAGAGTAGCCTTAAGTTCCTATGGGAGCAAAGGGAGGTGGGCACGGATTATCAGAAGTGGGTCACCAAGCTGATGGGATTCGATTTTGAAATTTTATATAATCCAGGGACATCAAATAGGGTGGCAGACGCTTTGTCTCGTCGGGGTCCTGAGGGGACAATTCTAGGAGCATTATGGAGTACTCACGAGGTCGATTGGGCGAAACTGGATGCTGAAATCTTAGAGGATCCTCTCCTCTCTTCTCTTAGGAAGCGGGTAGCTCAAGGTGAAGAAGTCCTCAAGGGATTTCAGCTGCTTAACGGGCAACTATGGTACAAGGATCGCTTGGTAATCCCTAAAAACTCCACATTCATTCCATCACTCTTAAAGGAGTACCACGATTCTCCCATAGGCGGACACTCAGGGGAACACAAAACCTATGCGAGAATCGCCACACATTGGTTCTGGGAAGGTATGTGGAGGCAGATTAATGAGTATGTCAAACAGTGCCCAACATGTCAAAGGCAGAAACACTCACGTTTGAGCCCAGCTGGACTCTTACAACCCTTACCAGTGCCGAATTTGGTTTGGTAACATGTCTCCATGGACTTCATCGAAGGCTTGCCCAAGTCTCATGGAAAGGATACTATCTTGGTGGTCGTGGATCGACTCACAAAGTACGCTCACTTTATAGGGCTCAAGCACCCTTTTACTGCCCATTCGGTTGCTTTAGAGTTCACCAAGGAGATTGTCAGGCTACATGGCTTTCCTACTTCCATCATTTCGGATAGTGATAAAGTCTTCTTGAGCCTCTTTTGGAAGGAACTCTTCCGTTTACAAGGCACGGAGTTGAAGTATAGTTCGGCTTACCATCCGCAGACGGATGGTCAATCGGAGGCGGTAAACAAAACACTTAAGACTTATCTCCGCTGCTTCATTGACGGGCAGCCTCGGAAGTGGTTAGATTGGTTGCCTTGGGCTGAGTACAGTTACAACACTTCCCCCCATTCATCCACCAAGATATCTCCTTTTCTCGCCTTATATGGAAGACATCCCCCTCATTTAGTAGAGCTGGACATCACGACACTCATGTGGGCAGTTTGGAGGACATGCTGCAGGAGAGGGATGCTGTGTTGGATGAATTAAAATTCAGCTCCTTCGTGCCCAGCAGATTATGAAGTCCAATGCGGACAAGCATAGGCGCCACCTCACTCTTTCTCCTGGGGACTCGGTTTATCTCAAGCTACAGCCTTATCGACAGAAATCACTTGCTTGTACTCACAATGAAAAGCTAGCTCCTCGTTTTTATGGGCCATACAAAGTGATACAGGGCATTGGGGCCACAACATACAAGTTAGACTTACCCATTCATAGCCGTATCCATCCAGTTTTTCACATATCACAACTCAAGAAGGCTATTGGTACTCATACTGCTTTGGAGATTCCTCCTCACCTTACTGAGTCTAAGGAACTCGAGTTGCACCCTGAAAAGCTGCTGCAATGGAGGTATAATTCTGCTGGAAATTTGGAGGTCTTGATTCAATGGGAGACCGAAACAGAGTTGGAGGCCACGTGGGAGGATGCTTCACTATTCAGTGCTCATTACCCTTCCTTCAACCTTGAGGACAAGGTTAAGCTGCAATCCGGGGGTATTGTTATGCCATACAAGAAAAGGAGCGCTGATTTACTCACGTATCACAGAAAACGCAAGGGGAAAACAACTCAAGGGTAAACGAGTAATTGCTGGAACGGTTAAAAGGGCACTCATATGTAGTATATTCTAGAAGGAATAATTCTGTTATGATTTTATGCTGAGCTGGTTGTAGTAAAGTACTCTATAAATATGCTGTTGTAATAGTTGAGTTTTTATGGAAAAGAAGTAAAAGGGAAGTACCAAAGGAGTGAGCTGATACTCGAAATTCAGTGTGTCCACATTTTGTTTGTCTTTTTCTTTTCTTTTCAATCTTTTTCTCTTCAATTTTGCTTGAGTGCAGGGGCATTCATACCACAAAATCATAACATATTCTTCGATACTTTATGAAATAGATCACAATACCATTGATGTGATAAGGAGTCACATTCCTCAGACCAAACAAACCCTCAATTTTATTTTATTTTTCGAGTAACACTTCTTCTATAACAGCAATATATGCCTTTTTTTTCCACGCAAATTCACCTCTGAGTCACTCAAAATGTTTATGCCACATTTAGTCATCTTTGTTACTCTATTTATCATTCTTGAATTATGTGTTGATTAAATCCTTTTTTAAAGGAGGAGTTTTTGTGTTCAATTTCATGATTATTCTGTTAGATGATTATTGTCAAAATATTTGAAAATGATTTAAGAATTAGTAGTATTAAGTCTGCAATTTATTAATTATTTTTGTTAAATTTTTTTATGAATATTTATCATGTAATGGGTCTTTCACTACTTACACTATCCAATTTTCTAGCTTAATAAGTAGTATTTGTATGCCTATTTAATGGTTTATTCAATATTTCAAATAATAGAAAAGATCAATGTAGATTCTTTATTTCTTTTCTAGTCACTCTTTGGCTAGGAAGTTCTCCATCAAGTAGGCGTTATTTAGTTGACAATGAACATTAAACAACTTCCACACTCTTTGACATCTTCATTGTTTTTCATTGGTGGAAGAGTTTTTAGTTGATTGAATCGCTTGTCATTCTTGTAAAACTTTAAGTGGAAGAGATATAAAAATTGAAGATTGATATTTACCACAAATGGATCCTAGATTAGGTTTGTATTTCATTATCGTAATCCATCATTGTATTTCATCATCTTATTCTTTGTTTAAGACATAGGAATAGGATAATAATAATAATAGTGAAGGGGAGTCTTGGCGCATCAGTTCGCCTCTCGCAAAAATGCAAAGGTTTTCCTACGGTATGCGTCTTGGTGTGAACTTTTTGGGGGGATGCTTTGTACACTGTGATGCCCTTTGTTTAATGATTTGTAATAGCATTAATTCAATTTCAAACTTTTAATTATGTTGTAAAGGATTGTTTCTTTTCATAAATTAGTATAACTTATAAACACAACCTAATTCCAAACTGAGTTTAACAAGAATAAGGTGAAATATGGGAACATTCCCCAAACTAACTTTATGACAGCATCATGCAAGCTACGACACAATGCTAATACATACCTGGGGGAGTGGTCTCATGATCACAGATGTATACTCGTATCCCACCCTACAAAGAGTTTTCAACAAACAAATGGGAATTTTGCAAAATCACTTAAAATCAATTTCAACATAATCGATCAATCAAATAAATACAAAGCATTTACACAAAGATACTATACCTCAATTGAAGATGTCCCTAGCAGTTTGGGTAAGAACTTAAAGTAGCTATCAACAAGTGGAGAATCATAACCAAAACATACAAGTAGAGAATCATAACCAAAGCATTTCTAAATTTCTCAAATAAACACAACATAAAGGTAATGCATGCACATCCAAGAGACAAAGGAGGCGAGGAAAAACGGAGAAGGAACGTAATTTGCATAATAAATTGATTCCTAAAAATTGAAAACATTTGTAGAGACTATACAAATTGATAAATTGCTTTTATGTCACACACCGTTTTGTGTAATCGGCATCGTTTTTAAAGAGGCTATACAGAATTCATAACATTTGTTGAATCCTAACAATTGATACTATATTCCAAACTCAAACTTTAAATGAAGCAGAAGTTGATGATCCACATGCATCCTGATAATTAGGAATTCAGCTACTTAGGGCATAAAGATAGAAAGAATTACCACACTAGAAGAGGAAAAGGTGGAAGAGATTACACCACGAGAAGGAAGGTTAGTGAGGAAGTTGGAAGCAGTACAATGGCTACTGGATTCCGTCAGATGAGAATCGGCAGAGGTACAACACCCTTCCATGGCAGCCTGAACCTTCGTGTTCTTTAGTCGCTACTTTGTTTTTTCTATAACGATTTTCAGTGCACGAGTGTTTGACAACACAAATTCTTATCTATTCTAAAGACACTCTTAAAATTCCAGTTCAATTCTAAATATATATTGTTACAACTCTAAATATAGATTTCTGCTGGACTATTGAGAGTCGTCTCTACAAAAGACGCTCTCTCAAGAGAACACTCGGTTTGGCAAAAGGAAATAGACCGACTTTAATACAAGAATTTTAAGATTTTATAAATAAAAAATTTATAAGTTATTTTAGTGAGAGATCGATTCTTAAATAGACGCTTTAAAATTAATAAGCTTATATTTTTTTCTCTTTAATTTGTATTAATTGGGTTATTTAGTCTATATATATATATATATGCGCCTCTCATAGAGACCATGTCTCACAATAATTCATGAAAATCTTTTTTTTTGTTATGTATTGAAATGGATTTGAAAGAAAGAGATACAATAAAAGTCTAACCAAATTACAACGCTCTTTTCAAGATTTTAATCTGAGGGATTTTATCATTTTTTTTCTCATTTACTATTTTCATTCTCTTTAAACAAATAAAAACTTAAGGGGGTGTTTGGCATGAGTGATTGAAACTTTATTTCAAAAATAAGTCCAAGTCTTTATTCGTTTTTTTTTTCGAAAAACACCTAAAACAAAGCCTACTCAACCGAAATCAAAGAAAGCATCACATGAGACTTGAGAGAACGGGGAAATCAACTTTGCTCAAAACCGCACTCAACATCCCATCTTGCCGCATGATGAGCAACAATATTTCCACCACAACCAACATGAATGCACCAAAAATCCGAGAACGAGTCTTTGTTTGTTTATGGGGAATGAGATTAAAATGGGGGAAAGTCCCCAAGAAAAATGTCTTGGGGGAGGGTAGGTATTTGGGTTGAAACTTTAATTTTATCTCTTTTTTCCAAGTCCCTACCATAACAACCAAGGGATGAGACTTTTATTTTCAAACTCTCAACTTAAACTATCTTACAGTCTCACAAATCTCATTCTCTTATGCCAAACACCCCCTAAATTTATTTTAGGACAAACTCTAATTCTCTTCCTGAAATCCCATGTGCCAAATGATCCATAACGAATATTAAACGGTGGGAATGAAAATATTTACAATGTAAATTTATTGTGATATGTATATGTCATTTTTATGGTAATTAAAGTTTAATATAAAAAAAATTATTTCTAATTTTTCATTGACACCTAATATTTCACTTTCAAATATTAATGCGTTGGATTGAAATGAGATAATTAAAAGAGAATAAGCATGATCGTTAAACTTTTGAAGAGATATTTTCTTCTAAAATTACATTAATTTTTCATCACCATTTCCACCATATAGTACCGGTTACCAAATGGATAAAGTTCTTTCTAATAATAGTTTGTATTTTTAATTTTTATTGATAAATCACTTTAATCAACAATGATTGCTAAACTATTCACTAATTATATTTTCTTTGAATATTCACCAAGTCCGTCTATTTTATTTGCTATAGTTTTCTATTATGAAAATAGTCCACCTTATTATTTTATTTTTCATCCACATATTTTAACTCTTTTAATATCATCCATACAATTCAAATACTCTCTATTTTTTATTTTATGCAAAATCTCGTTGCAATCTGAAAGAGATGGAGGGAATATAAATATTTTGAAAGTTGAATAAGTATTGATGACATATAACATATCTTAGGAGTATTATTTATACATTCCAGTATTCTATACTAGACTCGGCTAAATGCTTGTTACATTGCGATTATTTATACATAAACCATATCTCAGTATTTTAGTTTAGGGAAATTCTATATGGTAAGTACCAACTATAAGGAAAGGTGAGTGGTAGCCGTTCTTAAATTTTTTTCCCACAAAATAGCACTCAACTTCATAAAAACTCACTACCGTAACAATATAATGCAAAAAACGTTATGTAGCTGTTAAATGGTGGAATAACGCAAATACCCTTGTTTAATTTCAATAAAAGGCAGTTCTTAAATTCATCCTATTTTGTGGAAAAAAAAATTTAAGAATTGCTACCACTCGCCTTTCCCTGTAGTTGATGCTTACCATGTAGAATTTCCCTTATTGAAATTAAACAAGGGTATATATGTCCCTTCACCATTTAACGGCTACATAACGTTTTTTGCATTATATTGTTACGGTAGTTAGTTAGTTAGTTTTCAAAGAGTTGAGTGCTATTTTGTGGAAAAAAATTTAAGAATTGCTACCACTCGCCTTTCCCTATAGTTGTTGCTTATTATGTTGAATTTTCCTTTAATTTACTACTCCTAATTTAAAGGGATATATAAAATAGTTTAATTTGTAATTATGTGTAACTGAAGGTATGAATGATCAAAATAACAAAGCAAAAAAGTTAAATTGAATAAGTATAATAAACAAGGAAATATAGTTTTACCATGTATTCAAACGCAGGGGCGGAGGTAGATATGTGACTATAGGATCTTTTGACCCCACTTAATATCCGGCTCTTAAATATTTAACTATATTTGTTATGTATATTATAGAAAAAATAAAATAAAGTTATCATTATAGTGACATTTATCAATCAATTTACATAAATATAAATGTATAATAGGCTATAAAATTTTTTTATCGACTTAACGAATAGCTTATGGTCTATAAGCCACTACACATATCTATTATTCTAAAACAAAATGTAATTTTCGTTTTTCGACCCATATTTAAATTTATTATACAACAATAATCACTTAACATTTCTAAGCTTTACATATTCACCTTATTCGTTTACGATAATTGGATATAAATCAACAATTTATATAGAGTAGTAATTGCAAAACTTTTAATTATACGACACAATTTTGTTACTGGCTTTAACTCTAACCTTTTAAACTCATTTAATATAAATTCTGAATCTGTCGCTGTTTAAACTCATACCATTACCAACAATGAAAAACATGTTGATAAGTGCAATTATTTGCACTTATCCGCATCGATTTTATGCTCCTTATATGAAGTTTTAGCGGGTTTTAGGTGTATTATTAGTGTTTTGTTGCAAATTTTGTCTCATGAGGTCAATCTTGTGTTTTATGTGATTTTTGAGGCAAAATTGGAGGTTTTTGTTAGGTTCCGGAGATATAAGAGGGTGAAGGCTTGGAGAAATAGCCTAAGACCCCTTGTCATGTGAAGAAACCGAGCCACGAGCAAGTCCCGACGAAGAAAAAGCAAAGAAAATGGAGTGAAGAGCACCCAGGAGCTAAGCGATGAGTTGTCGCCCCATAAGCGACGCTCGTCGCCAATTCATACATGCCCATTGGTTTTTCCAGAAACTATGCGACGAGTCGTCGCCCTATGAGCGACGCTCGTCGCTCAATCGAAGATGCACTCCAAAGTTTCCAGAAACTGAGCGACGGCTCGTCGCTTTGTCGACCCGGGACAATTCTGACGGTTTTCTTCTCTTATTTTTAGAGCCACTATTTAAAATGGCGGTTACCTTTATTCAGGGGGACCTGTTTTAGTTTTAATTTCTGTAATTTTCCTTGAAGTTTCTAGAGTCAATGAACCTTTGAAGAACCTTTGTTGCATTTGGATTTCGCATTTTTCGGTTTATGTTATTTCTCAGATTCGTATGTTTTCTCATGTTATTGTTTTGTTCTTCGCTTTTGATCAGTACTTGTTATATGTCTTCCATAGTTATGAATTGTGAGTAGTTTCCTTATCTAGGGTTAGGGTAAAATCCCTAATTCGAAGCATGGATTGATATTTTATTGATTGATTGTATGTGATTTGAGCCTATAATTGAACTTGTGCTTAATGAATCTTGATTTAAATATCTTTATTAACCTTTTCAATAAAACGGAAGTTTGAGATTAGGATTAATTTAGGATCGAGATATGATTAAGTTAAATTCCTTCTAGTATTAACCAATAAAACGGAAGTTTGAGGATTAATACTAGTTGGCCTTAAGTTGATATTAGTCAATAAAGCGGAAGCTTGAGATTAATTAGATCGCGTTTGATTATGTCAACGGCTTAATTCCATACAATCATGAGAGTAATTGAATTCCATGTTAGAATTAGGTGATACCCGACGCCCTAGTGTTCGTCATATCTTGTTTTAACACAATCTTCTTAATACTTGTTTTAGTTTTTGCATCCTAGATTAGATACAAATCCATTTGATTTGTTTTCCCCTTGTCTTGGTTGTCATAAACATACAACTTAGAATTATCTCGCCTCCTTGTGTTCGACCCGCACTACGCGTACACCGTACGCTTGCGGTAAACAAAAATTTGACGATCACATGTCCCATGGCGATGACGTAAAATTTCCAAAAGCCATATGTCCTTTCAAGGGTAGAAGGTCAAACATAACATCTATGTACATTTCTTGCTCCCCTATTCTAATCATAATTTTCAATACACTAATTCAATTAGTAATAAAAGTATACAAGTGTCTAATTATACACAATTAAGAATTATAAAAAAATAATATATAATAATTTTACGTTTATATGAATCAAACAAAATCTTGCTTTAGTATATTTTAACTTATAGAAAGAAAATAAAATACAAATTAAAAACAATTGATAACTGATAATGTTAATTAAACAATTAGGTCATTCAATTAGAACATGAGGAGTATTAAGTATACAGTCCTTCCTCTGTCCCTCATTAAATTTAGTGGAAAAAAAAATTCGATTGGAAAATAAGACAAAACAAGATAAAAAACGAATTTATCTATACTATATACTAAAATAAAACACAGCTGACATAATCAACTCAAAAGATTGATGAGTTAATAATGTTTATAAGATGATTAATTTGACTATCATTAAAAATTTTAGTTGGGACTATAACATATACTATTAAAATTTGAAAAACAATGTAATAAATAGTAGAATGTAATAATGATGCACATATTATTATCTTTGATTATTAATTTAGAAAGCATCATTGATTTATATTTATTTAAAAAACATCCATTCATTTATAAATTAATTATATTATTTTTAATTATACTTTTAAAAAAAGTTCACTAAGCTAATTATATTATAGATACAATTTACAATGACACACTACTTTACCATTATTATAATGATAAATATAAAAAAGGTTTGAATTTCAATTTTCATAAATTTAATAAAATGTGTATTAAGAAATAATTAAAATTAATGTAATATTAAGCCAAACCTATTCAATTTATTTGTTTTTTGAATCAAAATGAAAAAAATTGTGTATCGCACGGAGATTATCTAGTGGTTAAAATAAAGGTATAATATAAATTTATAAATGAGATTAAAAGGAAAGTGAGAATCTATTGTAGAAACGAAAATAGTGCAAAATCAATATGATAAATTTAAATAAAAATAACAAAAATTGAAGACTATATATAATTTGTTTAAGTATATTATTTTCAAAAAAATTGTTTTATACTCCCTCGGTCCCTCCGTTTCCTTTTGTTTTTTTCGTTTACTTTTTGCACAATTTTCAAAGCAAATTTTAACCACAATATCTCCAAATACACATAATAAAAATTATAAAAAATACATATTAAAAAAGTATACATTAACAAGATCTCACGTGGATATATTATATCTTCTAAATAGTAAATATGTGTCAAAAATATTAATCAAATTTCTCTCTTCTTAAGGTAAAATATTCCAACATGTGAGAATAGAGGGAGTATATAACAAGATATTTATGAGTAGAGCCTCCTAAATTAATGCAACTAATGGATGCAATTTTACTGGATCAGAAAAGTCTACGTACGTAGTAAGTTGCGACAGATGAAAGCAACTATTAATATTAACATAGTACAAATATCTAAGAATATCTAAGAATAAATTACTAAAAAAACATCTACCAGAAGCTATAATCAACACGTTTCCAGACACCAACATTCACAATTCTGAACAGTCTCTTATTTGCTTATTGTTATGAACAAGCGATGCAATGTCACCCTCAAAAGCTAGGGTTACATCATCGTCATACCCGTGTATCCCGCTTATAGAAAACTATGATCAAAATCTCGAGAGGAAAGAGCGACGGTAGTTCATATCCATAAAGGAGAGTGCGGTCAAAGAGTCCCTCGAATTGCATTATTAAAAAAATATAAATATAAAAATATAAACAAAAAAATTGCACTATAAACCATTTTTCTTACATGCCCCTTGCTCAATCCAACAGTACCAATCAGCAAAAGTCTCCATGATGCTAATATATTTAAAAAGGAGTAATATACGGGTACAAATATATCGATCGTGATACGGTAACGAGAGTGATGTGTTCCAAAAGCATGAGATATCCTATAAAACCGGCGCAAAACATGGTAAATATGATTACGCGGCTGAGAGATACGCACTATGGGATGAATCATACCAGGCTTAACCAACAACTAATATAAGGCCTAAGCAATACCAAGGGATGCTAAAGCATTAAATAATCTCCAAGAATTATCTAAAAAAATTATGTTAACAGCCCGTCTTATATAAGACCGTCTCACGGTGAGATGACATCAAAACAATTTAACCCAAGTATGAGGCATGTCTTTGGATAAGGCTGTCTCACACAAAAATTTATGTAATCAAATTTATATATTATTTTTGCAATTGCTACAAAATTGTGCATAAAAGAGCCAATTCAATGATTTCACAAACTCATGATACAATGCTAAGCTAGTCATGAAAATTGTGATGCTAAAACACCATGATCGAAGCGTAAGGTATTGAATAACATATCAACATCCTAGAGTTTGGTGTGTTTCAATGGAAGAACATGAAGTATGTCAAACCAAACATGACAAATCTATACCAAATTTACAATATGATTACATTATGATTTATGAGGAGCAGCAACAGCCATATTCCACCGGGAAAAAACTGTGATCATAGTTTATGACATCAACTAAAGCAAAGAAGGTAAAAAGAAGCATGTTATCAAACCTGATCTAACAGGTACAAAGGGAATCCGACAGTCGACAGATTGATACCTACTATACAAATGAGAGCTCTACGAACTTTTTCGTTTCATATGGTGAAGAACACCCGGTGTTCCTTCAAACAAATCAGCCAAGTACCCATCTAAATCTTCGTGAGTGTATTTAATGTACTTCCCTGCATGTCTTGTGCTCTCTAATTGAGGACCAAACCTCCCCAAGAACGAACGATACGCAGGAATAACCTTCTCAGATATGGATATACGAAGCTCGGTCCTAAGTTGGGGATCTGGGACCTTCCAAGCAGTTTGAGTCCTATAAATTTCCTCAAAATAAGCATTAAAATTCTTGAACCTTTCTTTCAAAGCCATTTTAAAGGCACTACTTGATCCAACCCCAAGACCTTCGTCCCTCAAACAAGCCAAGACCTTACTCCAAGAAGCTCTAAGGTAATTAGTAGCATATTTTCGAATGATCCCACGACGCCTCTTTACCCAATCATCTCCTAAAAGCTTTCTAAGTTCAGAGTCTTTCACCTTTTGCAATACATAAAGTTTATTGTTCATCAAGAAAATACACTGCATTGCACCATCCTCATATAATTTAGCCTTAGTTTCAAGATTTGATTCTAAACAACTTATCAAGGACATCAATCGACGACCAAGGGCAGAAATTTCCCTCACTTCTTCTCCATCAAACCTACCTTCTGATTGTTCTCCTTCATTTTCTTCTTTTACTTCATCAGTTTCTAACAGATTATTTAAAGTATCACTATAATCAACTAGCAATTTAACATAATTCATTACATACCGAGCAAGTGGGTGAATCTCCCCTCCATGAACAGGCTTCCTGGATGCTTCACCTTTAACAGCACTCTCGAACTCGAAAAAAGTTCCCTTGGCTGCTTCACCTAACCCATCCAAAACACCTCGCGCCTCAGCACAAACATACTCCCCTGAATCATCACAGAATAAAGCCCTCAGATACCGCAAAGTATCATTCAAAGCTTCGTGCATATCAAGTATTCGAAACAATTTCTCGGGGGATCTCTTTCCAATAGCCACAGCTTCACCGAAATTCAACAACTGCAGAACACAGCCTTTAGCAGTTTCTACGAAACAAACCTCCCTAATTAAACTAGATTCAGAACCATCAAAGATCAATTCACAAAGGTGCTTCTCCCCAGTAAGAAGAACCCTAACAAAGATCTTAACAGCTTGAACCCATTTCTTCATTTTCTCATCCAAAACACTCCACTCAATTTTCTGAACCTCTTCGATGCTCAATCTTTCAACCCCTAAATTAGCTAAACATTCTTCAAGTGCTTCTCTCCTTACACTGCTATAAACCTGACAACATTCTTTTTCATAGCCAGCTCGAATCATTCGATCGGAAATCTCACGAAGGTCAGAAATCACATCAGGATAAATTAAATCAACTGAAACATCACCAGCTAAACTCCCTCCTCTTTCATGAAAGGGATGATTAAAATTTCCGAATTCCTCATCGACTAAATCGCCGTCATGTGAAGCAAACGAGAGGGTTACCCGATGAATCGAACCATACAATCTGTCTGCATCAATCGGAACAGCACTCCTTGAAAGAACCCTACGAAGCTCATCCTCAAGTTTCGACATAGCAGATTGAACAGCAGATTCAGCACGATCCGATAAACTAGGGTTTTCTTGGACCTTAAGATCCGAAATCAATTCAAGAATTTCATCAACAGCAGCAAGAAATTCACATGAATCATCAGGAGATTCATTAAAAGGATTTTCATGGCGGAGTATAATATTTTCAGCAGAATCAAGACGTGAAATCTCAATAGAAAGAGAATCAACGTTACTAGTAGATGTACTAGGGTTTCCACCGCCGATAAGGTCAGAAATATTGGAGAGACGATTATCAAAGGTAGAAAGAATGAAAAGCATATCATCAGTAACATCTTTAGAGGTTCTAAGACTCTTGACTATCTGTTGAGCTGTAGCAAGCACCCTGTCTTCACCCTCTACGGTTGTCGCCATTGTTAGGGTTTCCAAGCTTTTTCCAATTAAGAGAGAAGATGGGAAGACAAAGGAAGAAGAAGAAGAAGAAGAGAGAGAAATGAAGGCGTTTAGAATTGTTGGAAATGTACACTTGCACAGCCAACTTGTTTGTTTCTTTATTACGTTTATGTTTTTATTATTTATTTTTTGTAGTTTAACAAGTCCAAAGTCTTTATTTATTTTATTTATTTTTTTGGAAAATTTCACGTTGAGGTTTTAAGTTTTTCACGTGGTAATAAAAACTTTTAAAAAATTCACGCGGTAATTTCAATGTTCATCAAATTCTTTCACCGTGATCTTTTTACACATAAAACATTAGCAAATGTTAATTTCGAAGCTTTAACGTTGTTGATCGCTTATTTATGCAACTCACCATGTCAAATTTCATCAATTTCAACCTTTTTTCCAAAATATAAAGCCTAGTTCACCATTTCAAATACTATATTTGAACTTGGGGGAAAAATGTATTTTGGATGAAAAAAGGTAGAGTTAGAGTTTGTGTTTTGGGGGAAAAAGGTTTAAATCAAAGGAATTTGAAAAGGTGAGTCGCATAAATAGTCGTATAGCAGCCTTAAAGCTTCGAAATTGATTTTTGCTAACTTTTTGTCTGCAAAAAAGTCACAATGAAACAATTTGGAAAACCTCGAGGTTACCGCGTAGATTTTTTAAAAGGTTTGTTTACCACGTGAAAAACGCAAAACCTTAAGGTTACCATGTGGAATTTCCCTTTAATTTTTTTTTCTTGTTAAAATGTGTCATTATTATTATTATTATTTATATAATTAAATATTATTAATTAAACTATAAATAATTAAAAATTATAAAAAATTAATTGAGTAATTCCTCCGTTTTGAAATACACGCTACATTTCTGTTATTGACACTAGTCATCCTTCAAGCTTATTTTATATATTGTGCCTAAATTCTAAGAAAAAAATAGTCAAATAAGATCTTGTGTGAATCGTCTAATAGCATAATTTCTTAGTATTAATTTTGTATAATTTTTAGACGTGTATAATTCAATATATAAATAATTAAAATAACGCATTAGATTGCGTAAAAAGTCAAATATAGCAAGTATAATGAAAATAATTAAACGATTTAAATAAAAATTTACATGACTTTATTATTTCTTAAACAACCAACCGTAATATTATAAAAGTATATAATTAAATAATCTAAATAAAATTTTATATGACTTTTTTATTTCTTAAACAACTGCAATATGGAGTATAAAATAAATTTTATTAAATAAGAAATAATTTTAATAGGAGTAATTATAACGTAGCAAATGTGGACTAATACTTATCTCAAAAAAAAAAATGTGGACTAATACCCCTAATTTAGGTTAGACAAAACAGCCTACTACTGTGTATAATCCGCGTAGTATATTCCTAGTTTCCTACTATTATGAGCTATTTTTCTAAGATATTCTGTTTCCGTAAAATGACTTTAAATAAAAAGTTTATATTCTTATATAATTTATAGTTAATATGTATAAAATGGACTATTTAATCTATAAATGAAATGCGTCTCTCAGTATGATCGTCTCATAATCAGTCTAACAAATTGTGTTTATTTATACATTTCAGTTTAATTGGTTATTCGTTATCCAAAGTACTTGTACGAGTTATTTGTTTTTTTGAGATAACTTGTACAAGTTATTAATTATCGCGTCAATTTAATTTTGAATATTTTTAATATATATTGATAAAGTGCTTGATATGTAAAATAAATTAAAAATATTTTTAAATTGGTATTATTAAGCATTTATTATTATTCTAGTACTTTTTTTTTAAGATATATTTCTATTACTAAATAGGATTGAATTTGAAATTGACAACCAACTCATGCATCAATCATTATAATTAGTACTATTTCATATTTTAATTTCTTATACATAGCACTTAAGAGTCATAAATATTTTTTTTCTTAATTGTTTTATAATGTGCTCTTAAATATTAAGTATATTATTTTTCTCTTTAGTAAACGTTCCGGTACATTTTTTACTTTGCCTATTTCTGATTATTTAAAATAATAATAAATTAAATTCTATCTAAATGGATCAATAAGATTTCCATAATGTTTTAATTTTCCCATAAAGCAACATTACTTTTAAAACTCCCAACTATTCGCGGTTTAAATATAAAACTCTCAACTATTGATTATTATTCAAAGCTCTCAACTTTAGCCCTTTTTAATTTTAAAGCACTGATACAATTTCATAACCTGTTAAACCGGTTATCATTTTGTTAAAATGAGAGGGTAGGTGAAGGTCATGTAAGGTCAAAGGGGTGATGTGATTAATAAATACAATTGGATCCCACTCATAGTTATCAGAATCCCGATTCTGATCTACGATTCTACGATCTTACGATCCAAAAATGAGCGATCGATCCAGATCGTAGGTAGAATCTTAATCTAGTAGAATTGTGCGATCCTACTTAGCTCAAAATTTTAGGTGATAGGATCATAACACGATTCTACGATCCTACGATTTTATGATACGATCTTACATAGGACCATGGGTAGTTTTAATTGTAAAATATTTTCATTTAACACAGATTTTACTTACCTATAAATATACAAATAAAATAATTATATTAATACCTTCATAAAATTCAGGTTTTTCTTTATTTGCAGTTTAAAAATGATTATTAAAAGTATTTTTTGTTCAAAACTTAATAGATTAAGTCAAATAAGTTTTTACTGACACCTTAAAACTTAAAAAGATAACAAATATAAATGATAATCAGTAATTCAAAGCACATTGATGTATATTTGTAGAATCACACGATCCTACGATTCAATTCTACCGATTTCAATCATACCCCTTCAACGATCCTACATAGAATCCCGATCCTAATAACCTTGATCCCACTACTACTCTACTAAAACCAATTTATCCAGTTATAAGTTATCTTGAACTTTAAATTTAAAATGAGCCTAAAGTTGAGAGTTTTAAATATTAATCAATTGTTGGCATTTTTATATTTAAATCGCTAATAGTAGGGAGTTTTTAATTTAATTTTTCAAAAAAAAATTAAAAAAAAACACAAATACTGCATAAAGTAACGAAAGTAAAACAAAAACAAAAAAAAAACTAAAAGTATAAAGACTGCACATACATTAGTAATGTGTAATGTTACATTATACATTTACACTACTACACTAGGGGACGAGGTGTGCAAAAAAAATTGAATATCATATTTTAAAGGAAAAATTACATATAATAATTCAAACTATTCATAATTTTTCTATAATAATCCCACCTATTGATTAACTCTGAATAATCTCAATTTTGAGGGGTATTTTCCTAGAGTAAATTTGAGTAACCTAATAACCTGCTATAGTAGGTAATTCACCAAAAAAATAAATTAGATATTAATTTAAAGGATAAATCCCCAACAACAGCCACCAACTTTAGTCATTTTCATTTAAACAGCCGCGAACTTCGTTTATCCCCAACAACAGCCACCAACTTACAAAATGTGACATCGAAATAGCCACTTTACCGGATGACCTGCTAATTGACCCTTGACCATGCCTAATGACCTTTGACTTTACCTTAATTTCACTAATTAAACCTAATTACCCAATTATCCCTAATTAAACCCTTCTTCCCCAACCTTTCTCTAACCCACCTCAATCACCTCCATTTCTCCCCTTCACCACCACCACCACCACCACCACCATCACCATCACCATTAAAACCCAGAAAGAAAGAACAAAAAAAGGAGCAAGAGAAAGAGTACTCACAGCAAAAATTGAGAAGAAAACAACATTTGGGCACCATTCAAACATCAAAAATCATACAATAACTAAAACCAAAAACCCAGAAAAATCCTTGAACTAAAACAAAAAACCCAGAAAAATCCTTGAACTAAAACAACATTTGGGCATCTTCAATCGTGGATTTCGATCTCTGATTTTCGCTTAATTTAAACACGGGGGTTGTTTCGATTTAGGGTTTTTGATGTGTTTGAATTTATTTGTGACATTTTTGTTTTTGGATCCTGACTCATGAGTTAAGCACACTTTCATTTGTAATTCAACTATGGGAATTTAAATTTCCTCATGTTCATTCAAAGATGTCATTGCTAAGTAAGAAGAAAGAGCCTTCTGAAAATAAGGTTGAAGAAAATGAAAATGGCAATGAGCTCAAAAGAATGCAAAAACTGCCTTCTGAAATTTTCGAGGGGTTATGTTCGAGCTAGATTGTGGAAGAAAGAGGATTTTCGAGGGGTTTTAATGGTGGTGGTGGTGGTTGGTGAAGGGGAGAAATGGAGGTGATTGAGGTGGGTTAGAGAAAGGTTGGGGAAGAAGGGTTTAATTAGGGATAATTGGGTAATTAGGTTTAATTAGTGAAATTAAGGTAAAGTCAAAGGTCATAAAGCATGGTCAAGGTTCAATTAGGGATATTGAAAATTTCTTAAATTATTAAATTTTAAATGAAAATGACTAAAGTTGGTGACTGTTGTTGGGGATTGATATTTTTGAAAATTTTCATAAAAAATTCTAAGTAATAAAAAAAATCATAAATTTTTTATGAACATTTTTTTAACATTTTTTTCGACATTTTATTTTAATTTATCTTTTTTTTTAAAAAAATAAAACTTGCTACATCCAATCATCGGGTTTACTTTAGGAAAATGCCCCTCAAAGTTAGGGTTATTCATGATTAATCAATATGTGAAATTATTGTAGTAAAATCGTGAATAGTTTGAATTATTCTAAATAATTTTTCCTATTTTAAAATCAAAATTTTTTATTTTAAACCGTCACTTAGACAACTGACTCAATACTTAAGAAGCTTAAATAAAAAAAACTAGAGAAAAAAGGATTTTCGAATCAAAAATTGGCATTCATCTTCCATTCAACGTTTATATATTTTTATTCTCATTCAACTTTCATTGTACACTTAGTCACTTACGGTCTTAAAGTGCTCAGTTACAATTTTAAAGCGATCAATTATAAATACACTTACAAAGTACAATATTAAAGTGATCAAACCTTAAATGATCACTAAGAACGTTAAAGTAGTCACCGCTTAAAGTTTTAAAGTGATCACTTTATAATATTAAAATAATCACTTACAATCTTCAAGTGATCAATAAACATTAACGTGATCACTTTTAATAACGTAATCACTCACAATTTTAGACTTGACCAAGGTAGCTAATTCAATTAAAGGTTCGATATCCTAATCACATTCAATAAATGATTCCACACAAAATGCAAACTCTGTCATCCTAAGGCCTTCTAGGTTTTACCGAGAAATCTTAACGAAGAAAAGCTTCTAGGCCACTCAAACACTGATGACTCTCACATTAAAGCATTTCCTATGTTACTTGGACTCGGGTGGTGATATGTGACCATGTGTCAAATACGTTTAGATATTCAATTTTATGCATAAATTGAAGTGTCAAAGTGTCATACCAATATCCAGGCATTAAGCATTTGACACAGGTATAAGAAGCAAAATGAAAAGTCAGAGTAACAGAGCATTTCATACACACACTGAACATAATTGGCCATATTAAATCTTGGAATGAAGTGAAATTCACCTTCTAGGGTTAGATTACTTCACCCTTCTGGTTAAGCTTCTAAGGCTTCAACAAGTTGGGTCTCTAATCTCACATCATGGAACACACAAGAATAAATCCCTACAAATCAACTCAATAAACCCTAAAACATCCTAAAATAACTGTAATTCAAAATTTTGTCCCAACACCTAGCACGAACAGTACATACTAGGGAACTTCTATATATAGTAGGCCACTTCTATTCTACAAATAAATATGTTCAATCGATAATGATGTATACTCTTCCTATTTATTTCCTATTCCATATTCCCATTTCCATTTTCACTGAATTCCTCTTTTAGTAGGACTCGAGATTAGCTGCACTGTATAAAACACGCTTGGACATTTACACTTCATCATCTTCTTTTCAATGCTTCTTACAATCTTCTACCTCTATTCAAGCAAATTCAAATAACAGAGGAAAGAAATATATAGAAGAGTAAAGAACAAGTACCAATTAACACAGCAATCAACTAGGAGGTCACCAAGAAGTTGCCTACAGGCTACAATATAAGAATCGTCGATTGTATCAAGCAGGAGTATCTTTTTTCTTTCTTGAGGGAGGATCATCAGCTAATGTTCAAGGCGGAAAACGTATTCTGTCAGGCGCTGCAATTTACTAGGATCTAATTTCTGTTCTGCTACCATAGATTGTTTCTTCACAGTAAACATTCTAGCAGCCGAGTCCAAACTCCAACCATTCAGCAAAACATCTATAGAAAATCAAAGATTCTTGTCAGCCAGTTGGTGGTGTTCTTGTTTATTCATGTCAGTCATTTACCAAATAATTCAGGGAATTAAGATGAAGAAAATAAGACCAATAAAGACTATGAAAAATGAGGCCCATATTGGAGTTCTAGCTTGTATTAAAAGATTTAAAAACAAGAAAACCTGACCCTTTTGTGCCCAAAATTGACTGCGAGATCAATTCAGACATCCTAGAAAAGGAATGGATTATGGTACAAGAAAATCATCGTCCCTGCCCTTTCAAAGATTCCAGGTGAAGGGGATTGTTGGCAGTGATGTTGATCAGGTGATGGCTGTGTTGTTAATGTCTAAGAGCAGGAGTCATGGGGAGAGATAATAAGGGTGGATGTTTGAGGGGAAAAGGGGAGAGAAAGAGGGAGTTCAGAAACAAACAAAAAAAACTATATAAAATTATATAAGAGACATAGATGATGCCACAATGTACATTTGCCAACTCCAACAAGTGAATGACTGGCTCAGACTTGTGAAATAATAAGTGGTCATAAGATGAGATGTTTGAAATCATCCAAGTAAAAAGTGGGATTTTTAGATTCTCTATTTCCTTTAAATTAAATAGGTTTGTTAGGAGCTCGTCAAAGCAAGACGGTTACTTAAAAGTGTAAATTCTTGCAATAACATGGGTAACTTCTCAATTTTGCTATTACAGATGGCCATTAGTAACTTGGATTCACATACACAAAGGAACTATCAAATAATCATAGTATTAGGTGTAACCAGCAGTGCCAAGAATTCATTTCAACAAGAATCAAATTGTGAAATGGTAATTTCTATATGTAAAACCATAATGTTTCTATGGGAATAGAACCAAGAAATGAAAGCGAGACATCAACAGGTTAGTTTATTGCTGCTCAGTAAAAACAAAAGGAAGGCTAGGCAGGCTAGGGATAAGAAGGCTCATGCCTCAAGCCAATCACGGTGCATTGTACAAAAAAAATCTAAAGAGCATCAACTATAACTTGACTACAGCAATATAAAAACCTAAGAAAACTTAACTTGATAACTTGACAAGGAAGAGTTATAACCTTGAGAATCTTTGGCATACTTCTTTCATGTAAAGCCCTAAATCACCAACACATCCATAATTTACTCAGTAATCCTCATTCCTCACATATTTTTTGTAGATAATTATCTTCTGCGTTATTTTTCATTGATGGCACCACCTATTTCATTGAGATTTATAGTTCATTGGCTTCCGATTATAATAGACTAAAGTAAAATAGCTCGTTAAATCATGTGCATTTCTTATTTATGTGAGGTTACACGTGATGTTGGCTACCAAGGGTCAATCGGAAAAAAAAACTCTTTGTTAGTTTCATTATTAAAAAGGGTAAGTTTGCGTACATCCGACCCTCCCAGCTCTCACCCCACTTAATGTCGTTGGGGTAATGGAACTAGACATATGATGATCCTTTTCCGAGCATCAAATAAGCTACATGGGGTTGATTTGCCCCAATTTCAGTTTATTCATCAACTTTTTCTCCAACTCCCTTTTCTACTCTCCCGCCAACTTTATCACCATCCTTGATATATAATTTTATTTGCAAGAAGGGAGACTCTTCGAGAATCCATTCAGCGAACACTCAATATACCACACCGTGGAACTCTTAGGAAAAAGAAACAAATTACATCATCAAGTCTTGTGAACGCCTTTTTGGACTATTTTGAATTTCTGCCTATTACCCTAAAGCAGCATGTCCATCATACAATCATAGAATTAAGTGGTGGGTGACAAAAATGGAGAGTGATATTATGTTATCGAGATGTGCCCTTAAATTTAATAGGGAAAGTTTTATTGAATGACCATTAGACTAGCGCAACTATATGGATCAGCATGTTGGGCTTAAAGAAAAAATCATAGTAAAAAGATAGGATAGGGGTATTATGTAATCGAAGTGTGCCCTTAAAGTTAAAGGAACGATCATTAGACTAGCGTAACTATATGGATCAGAATGTTAGGCTTTTAGACATGATCATTGTAAAAAGATGGGAGCAGCAAAAATGTGAATGCCTCGATGGAATAGTGGACATACCTTGAGGGACAAATTCAAAATGGAGATATAAGAAGGGTTTAAGAGTTGCAAATATGGAGGAAAAGATGAAAGAGAATCGTATAAGATGGTCTGGGCATGTGCAAAGACAAACTGGTAATAAGGATAGAAAGTTGAGCTCAAAAGACTTAGAAAGAGCGCAATGAAGATCGAAGCTGACTTGGATGACAAAAGTGAAAAGGATATGAATGACCTAGACGTACAAATTGCGATGGTAGAAAGTAGGATAGAGAAGAAAAATACATGTAGACGACCATTAGCTCTCATATAATGGTTCATATAGCGGACCTCAATCTTTTGGGATCAAGGCCTAGTATTATTGTTGTTATGTTATATTATTGTTTTTAATAAGATAAAACTGACGAGACTATGTTAGCAAGTTTGACACTCTACAAAATTAAAAATATTTACCATATTCAGATTAGTTAAGTTGGTCTTTCGTAAACTTTTGTGGAGGAGATCTCTCCAAATAAATCATGGCACTGTAGTAAATGAATAAAACTTGAACCATATTCTTAGCAATTCACTTCCAGAAGGATGACATGCCGTTCATATTTACGAATTACCACTTTAAAAAGTTAAAATATAATTGTATATTGTTATTGATTATGCTATGTCATGCAGGTAAATCATTATGAATCAACTAATCATTTAGACAGAAATTTACTCACACTTTGTCACATCTTCTTCACTCATTCCCAAAAACAGTGCTGTATCTTGAACACTAATGGTTGAGTAAGCAGCAACCAGTAGATGAAACATCTTCTTGGTATAATTTTCTACAAAATGAAATAATTAAAATCAGTACAAAAAGCATAACAGATTATAACAATTGGAGCTGCAATCAATAATTAAAATAATTTTTACGTATTATTGGCTTTCAAAAAAGTGAAATTTTGGGCAAAATATTATACGAGAAAAAAATTAATAAATAAAAATGTTGTGCCTTGCCTACAAAAATCCCACATATTCTCTTTTCACGTAGGTTTGAGGTCTTCTGCACCTCAGTATGCCTTGCTTAATATAAAAAATGCAACAATAGAAAACTACAACAGCAGCTTGCTTTTACTTCATTTTGCTTTCAACTAAAGAATGAGAAAGGCATAAACTAGAGGCCAAAAATAGTATAAAGGGGGGTAAAAGGAAAAATACAGAAAACAGAAGATCAACGAAAGAAGGTATAGCAAAGATTTAAAAAGACTTATGCCAATACATTTGTCTTTAATAATAATAATAATAAACGAAGACGCAAGAGGTATTGGTGTTTCACATGAAGACCTGTACTGCTGTAGTTAGTACAAAATCCCTGGGAACTTAGAGGCAACGTCTGTTGAATAAGAATGCAAAGCATACAAAACTCAGCAGTTGATATACTTAATTCATCTAAACAAAAACCAAAAATGATACAAAATTCCAATGAAGTTAGTCACACTATCGTGTTCTTTGTTTAATGACAATATCTGAAGGAATGGCTATTGTAAAATAGGTAGAAAACCTTTTTCCCACAGAAGTTCTCACTCAGAAGTAAGCCTGCAAATGATATCCATTTTTGGATAGCAAAAATTTCTCTACAGATAAAGCACTTAAGCAGTCAGTAAAACTACAACCAGTAAAGCAGCCATTTATAGTTTGATTCTCGTTAATCCCAATATTGTGTTTGAACTTCCAAAATCCCTCGAGGATCTCACTCTCTTCAAATTTTTCACCACTTTTGCTCAATTAAAGAAAAAACGTACTCCCAAAAGTACGTCTTCCATAAGATTAGTTTGAAAAGATACACAATTGAAAACCAAGGATTATTACAAGGTGGCTTCAACTATTTGTCAAGCACTATTCTTCATGATTATCACTCACAAATAGAGCAAGCTAGGCAATCAACATACATATCATAAAGAAAATATTATCCAAATGCTTTTTAGGATTTCCCCTAATGTTGCTTGAAATTAGTAAAATTTCCATAGGGATATTGATCATGATCCATGATAACAAATCCCTTCATGAAAAGTAAAGCATTTAGTCTTCTTAACAAAAATGGTGTATCCTTTAATAGCTCCCACCATGGTGCAAAAATGTGGTAGCGGATGCGATAGCGGTAAGGAACGGTGATGTTGTAATAAGAGTGATGTGGTTATCTTATTCCTAAATATCGGTCGAAAACATGAGATATCCCTTGATATGCCCAAAACACGGTTTTTTTACACCTTAACGTCTTAACACCGCATCTAATGCAATACGATGCAACCTTATTTTTTCACTATGGCTCCCAATACATGGGTGAAAGTTTCACAAGTAGCACGACAATAGATATTTCCTTAATCTTTGACATTTATGATGGGCTGACTACACTTCGTAAGGAAAACCTTATGAAAAAGCTCATAAGTTTATAAGGGCACCACGCGATTTCAAAGCTCAATAAACCAATACTTATGAGCATCTTCAATGAACAGACTAATTGTGATAATCAAGTAGAGAATCCAAATGCTCAAATAGTCAAATGCTTCATAATAGAAACAATTAGCTCAAGTGCTACCAACTTACCAACTATAAAATAGAAACAAACAGTTCAATTGGGAGAAAAATGAATTACTAAATAAGACTTTATATAAGACTTCATTGAAGTGGATGCACAGAATAAAGCGACATCTCTCAAGGGAAAATTGAACAAAAGTAAAAAGATCAATGAAGTGCAACTCAACATATTCATGTGAAGAAACTAACAAAATTCTTAGGTTGAAATATTTTGTGACTAGGTTGTGATATGTCGAGATCTCAAACTTTCCAGTATAAAAACTCATGATATCCCTACTATCTGAGTATCTGGACCAGTGGGCAGCCTAAATCTAATAGAACTAACAAAATTCATCAATTGCCTATGACTATTAAGGATCATTTCAACCTAATTTGCATCCTTAATGACCCACATACAAAACACCCCACCTAGTTGACATTATCAACAAGCACCAACTCACCCAACTATCAACGCATAAGCCTCATCAATTGTATAATACTTTACATGAGGCTATTTGTTCTTTTAACACCCACACACTATACTTTTTTCTCAATATCCTTCCTTCTCTAGTTATGTTGTTTAACACCCTGATCCCATTGCAACATTAAAACTCTCAAGAAGCAATGACTTCAAAATCCTTATTAAATGATGATTAAGTTTCTGTGCAGAATTGGTAAGACGAATTTGACCCACTGTCTAAGGTAATACCATTCACTTTCATTGATCAACTACGACCTAAACCAGATAGTTTTTTGTGCATCTCAAGTCCAACCTTAATAGTGAATCAAAACAACATTCATACATAGATACGTACATACATAGATACACACATCCCCTAACTAAACTAAAAACATGGTAGAATGATAGTTTCACAAACAATAATACCCACATTACTCCCTCTATTTCAACAAATGTAAACATTGATGTTAATATAGACAACGGAAAACCAGATCCCAAGACAATTTAGAATAAAGTAACCTGAAAAGGCAGCAACAAGAGGTTGAATTTGAGGAGTCCAATTGAAAGAACGAAGAGCTTCATAAACAGCAGCATATTCCCGTGTCCAAAGCTTTTGACCAATCTTCCAAACTGCAACAACTTCAGACTGATTCTCTTTTACAGCTAACGGCATAGATTTCCAAATAAACCTCGCGCTATTACTGTATGTAAATCAGACATCAAAGATTAAACCTAAGGTATATTAGGGTTTATCAAAACAAAAAGTTAAGAGTAAACTGACTTACATGTCACCGGCATATATGTGCCCTAGTAGGTGAATTGCGTACGGCCAATCGTTCTCATACGTAACGCCTTCAGCGGAGACCTGAGACGAGCGTAAACGATCAACACTATGGATTAAGAGAGATCAGTCGAGAAGAGATGAGAGAGCATGCCTGAAGCATCAAATTGTCGCAGACATCAGCGATTTTGTCGTAAGATTTTGCAGCAATTGCGTCAGTGAGTGATGAGAAATCTATGGCGGTCGCTTCCTCCATTGTTGTATCGGTGTATACTACTTCAGAGATTTGCGATTTAACTGTAAACCTTCACGCTCTTCTCACATTGAAAACGTAAATAAAAGAACTTTTAGTTAAAACGTTAATTTTCAAACATTAAGGTGTTTTACGCGACTCACTAAATGTTATTATTTTTAATGTTTTTTTCGTAAAATATAAATTCCAGCTCTATTATCTTTCATTTAAATGATATATTTTCCCCCAAATTCAGATATGATCGAGTTAGGATTTATATTTTGGGCGAAAAGGTTAAAACTAATGTCATTTGAAATGATGAGTCGCATAAATAGGCGTACAACAACCTTAAAGTTTCGAAATTAACGTTTACTAACGTATTTCTAAAATTTTATGTGCAAAAAGGTCACGGTGGAACAATTTGGTAAACCTAAGGGTTACCGCATGGATTTTTTAAAAAGTTTTGGTTACCACTGATACGGATGATTTATGTACATTTTATCCCCTAATTTTCACTCATATTATGCCATCCTTATGCTTTATTCTTCTGATTTAGTCAATTTATGCTTATTTGTGAGGATATTACTCTTTTGGTGTAGTGTTTGTTGTTTTGTCAATTTTTGCAGGTTTTCGAGCCATCTCAAGCACTAATTATATTTATCGTCTTATTCTCAAAGGCTTGGTGACCTTATGAACTAAGTTAGTGACTAAAGGGAAGTCACATTAATTAAAAGAAGGCCAACCAAAGAAATGCTACAACTTTCGATCATCAAATGCAAAAGGTTCCACTTATAATGATCATATCTTTAAACACACTTGGAATTTGATAGATATTTTTATTGGAGATTAAACTTGGGTCCGTTAGCTTCGAAACGACCGGGTCACATGCCCACTCGATAAGAAACGCACCAAGTTATGGCATTTCAAAGACGCAGGCGCATCGTACAAACCAGCGATCGGTACGCTCGACCCGACGCTTCGGCCCGCAGCCTACAGTTCCAATTTTGTCCGCTACTTTTGCCTCTTGCTTCCACCACTCTTTCCTTATGCGTTTCGCACCTCCAACTCCTGTGAATCAGCTACTCATGATGAAGGGGTTGCTTGTTTGACCACCATTGTAATCATCATGAATCCAATGGGATAAGCTCTCAAATTGGTATAAATACCCCAAAGTTCCAAGGAAACACAATCTTCATTCTATGATAGTTCATGTATTTGTAAGCTCTAGTACTTTATAATTCCAGAAATTTGTAGTTGTACCTCACTTAAACACTCTCTTTAGCTCTTTAATCTTTATAACTTAAACATTTGGCTTGTAACTTAATCATTAAACACTAGTAGTTTGTAGTACTCTTCCTTTGGTAATTTATCAAGCATTTACAGAATTTGTGGGTTTGATTTAGCTTTTTTTTTCTTTGTTGTTGTTTGCTCTAGGAATATGATGATATTTTATGTGTTTATGTCAATATTAAACATGAGTGAGTAGTTATCTTTCTAGAGTTTGGGGATGTAGTTAGCTAATTATTTTGCTTATGGGGTAATGGGTTGATCATGAATATGTACATAAAGGAATATGTGAGTTCCATGGTAAGGAATCGGAAGTCCATTTCGATCTCCATCCATGGACAATTTATGTTGCTTGAATGTTTGAATGCTTGGGAAATATGAATTCATGCTAGTAATGAGTAGCCCAGAAGCTAACTTTATTAGGATTCCTTTGAGGCCTAGCCCGTCCTTAGGATGATGAACCATGTCTATCTTGTATGATTCTTTCTTGTTTTAACATGAATTGGAGGTCAAGAGCATGTATTAGGGAGTCATTAGTATGGTCGAGTTATACGCCCAGAAGCCGAATCTCCTAAACCATATTAGTGACTATATAGTTCCTATACCTAGAAGTTGTGGAGCTAAATTAGAAAGACCTTTCTTATCATACAATGGTTAAAAACATATTTTCAACCCATCCCTTTAGCAATCTAAGAAGCTAAAATCCCCAAACTCTAGTTTTTTTATCTATTGTTTAGACTTGAAATTGGAAATTTGTTGTCACTACAAAAACTTAAAAATCATAGTATTTCTTGTCATTTAAACTCATTTTGACCAAAACATTTCCCTGTGGATCGACCCGTTACTTACCACTAATGCTAGTCATTAGGGTGATTTAAGGTGAATAAATTTAATTGTGTAGACTGGACCTAGCTAAATAATCAACGACCTACGGTTCCGCGCGCTCTACCAACCACGTAAAAAACCCAAAACCTCAAGGCTACCATGCGAAATTTTTAAATTTTTTTAGGTTTTTACTCCCATAAGTAAAAAACCATAAAAATTGCAAATGTTTCTAAAAAAAACTTCTGATTGAGTGAAAATTTTTATGTCTTCCTCAAAAGAGCCCCATCATTTAAAATAAATTTTAAAATAATAACTAAGAGGCTAAAAAAAGTAGAAAAAGGAGAAAGTAGTGAGGAACTTTTTTGTATTCAACATATAATTGAATGTGGTAGAAAGAAAAAGTATAGAGAGAGACCGGTGAGAAAATTTTTTCTACTCACCATTGAGAATGCTCTTATAATAAAAAAAAAGTCCCCAAATAAGCTTTGAAATTTTGAATTCTCAAAATAAGTGTCTTCATGCCAAAGCTAAAATCAAGTATGTTCGTTGTTACTAGCGAACAAAGAAGTTGGTAAAAAAAGCCAAAATTCTTTGTTCCCTAATTTTTTGTCAGTGTAACATCGAACAAACTTTGTTTTAATTTTTTGTCTCTTCCAACGTTATGACATTGTCTCTTTTTGGTCGATGTTACCCTGTTTTAATTTTTTTTGTCCTTTTGAACACTATGACATTATCTCCTTTGTTGTTAGTAACCACAAATAAGGCCAAACAATAATAGAACCAACAACATGTGAACCAACATCAGCACAAACAGCAATAATATAACCATCATCAAACAAAGTAGCACCAACAGCTCCAACATCAACATAAACAATAGCAAAGGAACCGACATATAAATAGCAACGCTTTTGTAAAAACTAGTTGCATATTAGATGGGGACACAAATCACAAACAGGAGTGTAACTTTTGGGTTACTTGTGAATACTCACACTTTTGGGAAAGGTTATAAGGTCAAAAAATATTTAGCTATAAACGTCATGCACTAGATCTCATCAAGTTGTTTAACAATAAACACTTTAATGGACAGCAAAATATTAATAGTAAAATGATAGTTTACTAGTTAGATTAATTGCATGTCTCTCAAAGAACAAAGTTTTCTCATATAGAGAAGTAGAAAATCCATAAAACAAATCAGTTGCCACCTAATTTTGTCAAAGAACATAGCCTCCTAAACTTAAAGTTTGGTGGTCTTATGAACTCAAAATCTTAGATTGGTGGGGGGCGTGGTGGTGGTGGTGGTGTTAGATTAAATAAGGGACGAAATAGTTCGGATTTTGATTAGGGTGAGTGTTTTAAAGAGGTTAGATTAGTTAGGTAAGTAAGAGTAATTTTGTCATAACATAAGGTTCATAAGGATAATATTGTAAAAAAGTAATATTGAAAAAGGAAATAAGATAACTAAAGTGAACTTATCCAATAAGAAAATGAGACAAATAGACATGTTAAGAGGGACTATTTGTGAAAATTTGAAATAAATAAGACAATTTATCAAAAAAAAGGCATATAATAAGATCAATTTTGACTTATTTCCAAAAGTAAGCGCCTAAAACCCCAGAGCACAGGTTCGGTGTTGTTCGCACTTAGTAACCGCGAACAGAAGCAAACTGGTCAAAAAAAGTCAACCAAGCTGTTCTCACTTACTAAGTGCGTTAAACAGGGTCAACATGTTGTTCGCATTTACTACGTACGAGCAACTCTTTGACTTTGGGAAAAATGGAGAAGAAGGAAGCAACAGGGTAAAAAAAAAGTCAACATTACCTGTTCGCAGTTACTAAGTGCGAACAACTTCTTTGGCTTTATAAAAAAAACAATCTTGTTCGCAGTTAGTAAGTGCGAACAACCCCGATTCTCAAATTTGGAAATTAAACGCTTATATATTTGAAATAAAGTTAATTTTTATTTTGTTTGATGTTTTTTTATAAATAATCTTACTTATTTCCAATTTTGGAAAATTTGTAAACCCGAATTTGCAAGCCTTAGAATTTTAATTTACATAAAAAAGAACAAAACCTTGGAGTCTCTGGCCGTTGAACGTCAGCGACACAGGAGTGGAGAGAGACGTAGAAACGATAGAGAGAAATAACGAGAGCAGTGAGCGAAGATGTTCTTGAGAAGGATAGCGAGGCCATTAATGGCGAAAGTGAAGGAAACAACCGGGATCGTTGGGTTAGAGGTGGTTCCAAATGCACGGGAAGTTTTGATTTCTCTCTACACCAAAACCTTGAAAGAGATCCAATCTGTTCCTGAAGACGAAGGCTATCGTAAGGCTGTTGAAAGTTTCACTCGCCATCGTCTCAAGGTTTGCCAAGAGGAACCTGATTGGGAGACGATCGAGAAGCGTCTTGGTTGTGGTCAAGTTGAAGAACTCATTGAAGAAGCTCAAGATGAACTTAAGCTTATTGCTCATTTGAATGGTTTGTTTTCCTGTTTCTCTACGGTTAAGCTCCTTTTAATAATGACGATTATTTCATACGTTATTTTTTGAGTTCTGTATTGCCGTAAGCTTATCTTCAAACCCTAATTTGGTTTTCTCGATTTGGGATGGTTTTTGGATCTACATTTTCTATTAATTACTGTTAATTCTACCTTCAATGATCGGATCATGAACACCATTGCTAAATGCTTTTGGAATTTGTTTTGTTTATTCAATGGCAGACTCTGATATTCATTAGCTTCTAGTTGATTAAGTTAGCTATTTTTTTCATGACGTAGCTTCTGTATCGATCATGAACACCAGATGTGGACATGTCTTTAGGCCGGTTAAAGTAGCTTTAAAAATGTGAAACTGGAAAGTTATTGTGTCGGGTAGCCAACTTATTTTTATAGGTGTTTGGCAATTGGGTATTGGCCGTTGGCGGTTGGCTTTTTTAGTTGGCTTGTTTGACCATCTGAAAATGTTGGCTGTTTTTGTTGGCTTTTAAAAGCTAGCTGTTTGCAGAGATGTTTGGTAAATTTGAATATTGGCTGTTGGCTGTTTGTTAGAGAAAAAGTGGGCCAACAAGCCAAAAGCCAACCCAAAAAGCTAGCTGGAGCAACTTTTCATTTTGGCTTAAAAGCCAGCTTTAAAAGCATTTACCAAATACTTTTTTTGACTGCTTGACCAACCAACAAGCCAAAAGCCAACCAAAAAGCTAAGCCAAAAGTCAATTGCCAAACACCCCCATCAATTGAAATTAGTTATTCATAATCATAACTTATTAGCGACCCAGTAGAATGGAAATCTATTCCATGTGTACCACATTGGTGTGTCAACATTTTGCTGGTCTTACTTGAATATATGTGCAACTTTTACTTGGTGGGATATAGCAGTTCTTGACGTTTTCTGTATCAGATGCTTGACTATGTATTGGGCCTTCTTAAGAAGTTTGTAGTTATGTACTCAATACTCACACAACAAACTGAGGAAGTAAGACGAAGTTTAAAGGTTCATGAATCACGCTTTCCTCATCTGAGATTAGGAATTTGAGACCAAACCATGTTTATGCTTGTTTGTCTTACATTCTGAGGCAATACTGCAAAGTTTGGGAATCTGGATGGCAAATCACCCTTCTGAATCTTTTTGTTTGTTTTTATATTTTGTTGTTAGTGAAAGTGCCAACTCTCTAGTATGGGAGATGATATTGGTCATCTTATTGACTTATTGCCTATTCCATGTCTTACACTTTAGAGGATGATGTTGGGTGTGCAAGGAAGTATGAAAATTTGATGTTTAAATTACTATATGAAGTGATCAAAGGGGCGCATGAAGGGTGTCTAAACAAGGCAAGAAGGTGCTTAGAAAGGGTGTAATGGTGTGCCATGAACGAGGAAAGAGAAGCTTGGAGAATGCCTTGTTCGAGGCGAGGCACAATGCTCGTTTGAGTAGATTGAGTGCTCGTTCGAGCACCTTGATGCTGGACCATTTTGACGTTTTCTAATTCAGTTGATTGGGGTCAAGTTTAGTAATTTGTCCAAGGGTTGTTTATCTAATTCAAGGCTCTACATAGAGGCCTAATTAACATAGAGATTGGTATAGAGGCTAATGCATCGAGAGCAACTAGGGTTTGAGTGCCAAAAGAGTTCTTTCTTAACATTAAAATGTGTTTTAATTAAAGGTGGAAACTTTGGGCTTGGGTGTGTGAGTTCAAGCTAGGGTAAGGTTGTGTCATTGATGTATTGTGGAATCATTAATGAAATACAATCTTATTTGAGGGGAGGTGTTAAGACACATATTCAACATCTTTGTGTTTGTTTTATCCATTGATTCATGCTCTTGCTTTTCTCTTGATTTTACTTCTTGTTCTTCCCCATTGTGAGATCCTTACCCCTTTCTTTTCATATTGTTGCATCTACGATTGTTGTGAAATCATCCAAGGCGTATATGACAAAGTTGTTCTAGGGGCACAACAAAGGAAATGAGAAATCGGAAAACTAGATAGTGACAAGTTCAATGGGTTTCTATGATACTACTTCAACCACAAATGATTTGTTTTTTCGTTTATGTATTCATACACATATTTATATTGTAACTCATGCAAATGCTTACTAAGTGTTTGTTATCAAATTCAAATACCTTTAATGATCTCTTCGAGCTCTCCAGTGTTTGCACCGTCTTAAAAAATTGTCACACTTCAATCTTTGGCTTCAATACGCATTTTCAAATCCCTCAAAAGGGCAAAGGGGTCAATTTTGGAGTGTTAGATCTTCAGAGCAAACAAAGTGCTCGTTCGAGCATTGACTTCACTCAACTCAACATAAGTCAATTTTTCCCGAGAAAGCCACTACGTGAAACTACACTTCTTACTTGACCTAATTACTACTTGATCACTTTGAGCATCCATGTGTGCACAACTCCTATGCTTGATTGAGCATGGATTGCTATCTAGACAAGCATCCATCCTAGGTATTGTCTGCCAGTGCATCTTTGATACTTATTCGAGCCTCTTGCTTCCTTGTTCGACCATCATCATCATTATTCTTGGCCATCTAACACTTAGATCTCGTCATCATTTGTGAACTCCCCTTCTTCAATACTTACTTCTTTAATGATAATTTTTTCCTCTTCTCAAATCGGAACTTTCATCCAAGCATATCCTTGCTTGTCTGAGTGAGTGATGAACCCTATTTTTCCGAGGAACCACTTCCACCCAGCTTTGGCTTTGCTCTACACCATATGCTTGCCCCCTTGGTCACCTGTAGCTCGTTTGAATTTTTCCCCTTTGGATGGCTTGGCCCTTAGACTATAATGAGAATACAAATAGTTAAGATAAGAATTGGCTCTTCAATCTCCTTGTCGTTATTCATTTCTCTGCGTTATATTTTCCGTCACAAGTGGCTAAGGGCTCAAGTTTGGGAATGTGAGAAGGATGTTGACAAATCTAAACACTCATCATGTCGTGTTCTTATTTTTACCCATTTGATCTTAGCTATTACTCCCTAGTCCCACCTGCTAATAGAATGTCTTCATAGCAAGACTCTTAGATAATTTGGGTCCCTTTCTGAGTTTTCCATACAAACGTATGTGCCGTTAACCATTTAATACGCATATGACTCTCTTTTCAATTGACATTTCCTTAGCCTTATCAATCCGCTTGTTAATTTTGAGTCACAAGGGGCATCTCTTTCAATTCTTGGTGCATTCTGATTCAAATCTTATTTGACGATCGAATTAAGAAGAATTGAAATGAGCCATTTGTAATCTTGGCAACTATATTTTTAAATAGTTATGCAGCCTCTTGTTTAATAGTCTCCTATCTAATGCAAGTTTGGGGAGAGAAGAAAAGAAACTATGAGCCAATTAAATTGCAGCATGATCATTTATAGCAGACTTGCTATGCGGTTATTTAAATTTCCAATGACCTGGCTGTTTATGAATTGTATTTGGTTGTACTTTCCTAATAGACCAATTTGTTCTGGTCGTTACAACCCATCTCTTTCAATTCTTTGTTTGCATGGTTGATGTTTATATTTTATCTTTTATCATATTGAAAGTGCTTCCTTGTACTCCTATTTGGTATAGTGTTATTAATTAGATTGAGTGTGGGCTTGATGATATCTCATTTGATAATCTGATAGGATGCAAATTTATTTGGGTACAAAATTTAGAGTTGTGTTTGGGTAGGGCGAGAAAGAGTTTTTAAGGTCATCATATAACTTTTAAGTATGCTGACAAATGATGCTGAGCTTAAAATTAGGTCCTGACCAACGAAATATTTTGGGGGGTTTTGGTGTTATTTTCATTAATTTTCTTTCTTTTTCTTGTTTCTTCTACTTCTATCATTAAAGAAAACAATCTCTAAATGGATTTTATGTGTAAAAGGCTTGAGCATTAGGGGATTTCTCTACAAATTTATTATTTATGAGAGTCTATTTTAAAATCCTTTTTTTTTGGAGGAAGAACAAGAAAAACTTATCGTGAATTGAGAAATTTTATTTTTTTGTCTATTGTTGAAATATGTTGTCTGTTTAGTCCATTAATGAGTCATCATACACCAAGTTGGAGTTCATTGTCTCACCCTCAACCTGAGAAAGCTATGGCGAGGAATTTTTAATCTATTTCATCATGGTTTTTCTTTTCTTTGTTTGTCTGCTTGATTTTGGTCAGAAAGTGTAAATGATTGTCATCTGCATTTAAAGGAGAGATCATTGTGCTAAATTGCAGTGTAAAATTATACCAAGTAACAAATTAAATTTTTAGTGTTGATGTTGTATACTCCCCTCTGTCCCTTTAATCATCATGAGCACATTACCTTTCTAATGGATTGCATTTTTCTGAGCTGCCCTATCTATATGTAAATCGACAGCTTCTTGGCTTATTTGTGTTTGTGTCACGTAACAGTAATAACATTCTTTGTTGGTTCTACAGAGTGGGATGCATGGGGTGTCCCTGATGACTATGAGTGTGAGGTTATTGAGAATGACGCTCCAGTTCCAAAGCATGTTCCATTACACCGGCCAGGACCACTGCCTGAGGAATTCTACAAAACGATGGAGGCAATTACTTCAAAATCTGTCTACGAGTCAGCTATTACAGATGGTGATTCCAAGTCAAAGCAGTAGGATGCTGATCCATTGCTTTCCAAATTTGGTGCATTTTTAGCTGTTTAAAGGCTATATCTTGGCTTTTGATCCCATAAGTGTAGTGAATGAAAGTTTATACTATTCTGACATGCAATTTGTTTATGCAATAAGTGAAGTCCAGGTGCTCTTTTTTTGTATCCAAAAACCATTTCTCGTTTGATACAATTTGGGATGCTCGAATGAATGCGACTGAGCGGTCTACTTTATTGTTATTTATGTTTCGCATCGTCCCCTGAAAAACTATACATTATGCTCCTATGTTTTTAATGTCTCACAAACCTATACGTTTTTTTTCTTTTATTTGAGTTTGAACATTAGACATATCATCTCAAATCTCATCTTTTCCTCTATTTATACAAGTTTATGCGAGACAGAGATGGGGGATGCAAGTAGCAAGAAACTAGAGTTGGTCGTGTTAGAAAACATCGGTTTCAAGACAACTAACGTCGACAAATCTTATTTTTCTTTGAAATCTCATATTTCATCTCAAATATTAATCACCCTATCTTTAAAACATTTATATAGAACTAGTATAAAATTTGTTAGTGCAAAATATATACAAAAAAAGAGTTTCAAATAATAATGTAAGTAGTGACTACTGTTTTAAATTTATCAAATACATGATTTTTTAAATCAAAACTGACATTTATTTTAATTATTTACCTGATATATAACTTTTTTTCCATTTAATTGAACATTTTAAATTCGAAGTTAACTAAATAGAATTATTATAGTATATCCTACAAATACTTTACCAAATTTAGCTTCAAACTTAAACAAAAAATATTAGATTTTAAATTTGATAAATATTGTCATGCCTCTTTAAATAATGACACTTGTAATTTTCCAAGCTTTTATTATTGTATGATTTCTTTTTTTTTTTTGATACGAAGTCTCTTTTTCCAATCCCATAATTTTCAAGTTAGCTCTTCGAGTTTGATACTCGCTGTTTCTATCCATTTGCCCGTCTTTTTCCTAACCCACTAAAAAAAATATTTTAAAAGGACAAAATTTGAAACACGAATTTTTAAATAAGATAGTCTCACATTGAGATTAAATCTATTAGGCTGACCAAATAATTAACTATAATTTTTAAGTAATCACTTATAATTCTAAAGTGATCACCTTTTATAATTTTAAAATGATTATTTTTTTGAGGAATAATTTTAAAATGATCTTTATAACCTTAAAGACTTGCTGAATTTTAAAATCTCTTTCCAATCTCAACTTTACCCCTCTCCCCTCCATATTTACGTTAAACAAACACCCCGTCAGCATAAAAGAAAAATTATTAAAAATCAAATTTTATTTCAGTTAGATATCAAAATCCAATTTCTAAAATAAAATTATAAGTTCAAATCTCACATACCTATCGTATTACGTAGTGGCAACGTAATAAAATAAAAAAAAGGAAAAAAACAAAAACTTCCATCTTACTTGGCTAGTTGTAACGAAAAGAAAAGAAAGAAGGCAACGAACAGAAAAAAATAGGCCACCCCTTTTAGTGGGACTCAACTGTCAACCTCAACCTACCAGTTCACACGAGGGCGGTGAACTGTTTTTTTTTTTTTTTTTTTTTTTGATATACAAAATTTACTTACGATCCAATTTTTTATATTTTCTACATTAATAATTACAAGATAATATTCATTCAATTTCAAAAAAAAAAAAGATAATATTCATTCACTAACCAGTGATTTTCTCTTGTTCTTTACTTCAAATTACCACTTGGGTATGCTCTATTTTTTTATTTTTCATTACTATTTATTTTATCTTCTGTTATTTGATTATTGGGTTTTGACTTTAGATTTGCGGGTTTTGTTTATTTTTTATAGATAGATTTATTATTTGTTATTATTTATTTATTATAATTATAATAGTTTTGATTTTGATAGAAATTTTACATGATTGCCATTATTTTGCGACAGTTTTTAGCTAAAAACTTCTATGATTGAGGTCTCTTTTGGGGATTAATTATGAAACCAATCTTAATTTGGAGAAGATAATATTCAGTCATTCGAATCACCAGACTTCACTTCAATTTACATTTTGGGTATGCGAATTTTTTTATTTTTTTTTATTTTTGATTTTGTATCTTCTTAATCAATACTAATTGGATTTTGACTTTAGGTTTGTGGGTTTTTTTTTTTTTTTTTTATAATTATTTCAATTTTTTTTTGAGATTTATTATATGATTTATGATTATATATTTCAATTTGATAAATTTTTTCTATGATTTTCATTTTTTTGGCAGTTATTATTATTACCTATAAAGTTCTATCATTGAGGTCTCTTTGGGGGATTTGTCATGAAACCTATTTTAAATTGGAGCAGAGATTAAGGCATTAAGAATCACAGAGCAGATCATGATTAATTAGTGAGCCTTCTTCCCATTTAATATCTACATTTTGGGCCCTTTTCTTTTTTTTTTTTGTTATTTTTTACACTTTTATGATTGCTTTGTTGATCAATGTATTGGGTGTTTGTTGATATGCTTCAGGGAGAAATTCCCTTTTAAAATAAAATTTAGTTCTTTTTTAAGCATTTTGGTAGATGATGAAGGAGAACTAAACCCATTTATTTAGGCTAATAGGGAGCTGACTTTCTTAAACTTTATTGTTATGGAGACGAGTTTTTATGGTATGTGAGAAATTAGGCTTACTTATGAGCATGTATATTTTTAACTCATATTGACAATCGGTGGAACTGATTTATTGGTTCATGTAGCCGGCTCATCCTTTATCAATGTTTGGATAACATTTTTGGAGGGGAGGGGGAGGGGGGAGATTGACGTGTTTTCCTTCTAAATCTTTCTAACATTAGAAGGATTTGTTTTGTTTAAAATGTTATGGAGTTCTCCTTCGAATTCCCTTCGCTTCATTTCCCTCCCTTCCCTATAACTATCCAAATGAGGGAAATGCAATCCCTTCTTATCTTTCCCCTTCATTTCTTCCTATCCAAAGATAGTGAAAGGCTTTGGCATTATTGTTGTTGTATGAAAAGTTATGTACTTTCTATAGCGGAAACTTGTCTATGAGTTCTTCTAGCAACTTGTCTTTCATTACATTTCTATTTGTGGGACTGGGGCTAGTCGCTAGAATTCTTACAAAAACCTTTTGTATACCTTGATTACTGGAGTGTCTGAAAATTTGAAGTGGATAATTTTATTTCTCAGAATATGGGGTGTTTTATATCAACTCCAAAGGAAGCTGGTGGAAATAGAAGACGACCTAGCAATATTGGCGAAGTCTCTGTTTTTGTGCCTGGGCTTCGAATACCCAAACCAGTAGACTTCACTCAGTGCCTTAGCAATGATGTACCAAAAGGTGTTTTAGATCGCTTGTCTGATCTCAGAACACAAATTGTTGTAATGGTCGGCCATGAAGCCCTAACAGTCACAAGATCTAGAAGAAAAACTGCTACTCAACACGGTATATATTGCTATCTAGTAATGATGTGATATTTGTTAGCCGTTGGCCATATGTTTTTCAATATTGGTTTATTTTGAAACAAATGATTTTTCGTTATGCAGGAAGTTCCACTTTGTCTGATCTTTTGCAAGCTCTTGAAGATTACTTACCAGTTCTTATGGGATTGGTTAAGGATGGTAAACATCATCACCTGTTGTTTAAAGAGTCATGCTAACTTTAGATTCAAGTTCAATTAAGCTATTTTTTTCAGGAAGCCCTTTGCAGCACAAGATTCAATTTGCTTGGGTTAATCAGGAGGATGTTACAGAGGTTGATCCTCGTATTGTATAAATGTTACATTTTTTGTTAATTTCTTTGTCTCTCTGTGTATCCCAATCGGGAAATCTAATTATTGAGTCACGGTTTTTTTATCTTTCAGGAAACTGCCATGTCTAATGTTTGGTACGAGATTTTGTCAGTCCTACATCTGATGGCAATGCTATCATTATCTCAAGCAAACCTGTTACTTCTTCCCAGAATATCTACTGATGGCTATCAACCCAAGGTTTCAGACGGTAAGCATCGACTTTATGTTTCAGTTGATGGAAATCAACTACTCCCATTTTATTTAATCATTTTGTGCTCAAAGTTTTCAAGGTATAGAGGTGATGGTACTCTATTTGTAAATTTGACCTCTTAATGGATATTAAGTTGTTGCTACCCCACCTTGGTCTATGTGTGGACGATGTTGTTGTGATGATTCTAATAAATTAACTGAAGATGTTCAAGGTCATTGGTCTAGTTGTTGTTGGTGTAGCCGTGTTCCGTGTAGGTATTGTGCTTCTGAGGTGTAGTAAGTGCTACTTAGAGGCAAAAAGATTTTTAATTGGGGCAAATGCTTTGCCGATCAAGCAATGCAACATTCTTTAGCTAATTGTGATATGAATGAGATTGTTTCATTGATATTATTTTTTTCCCTAGAATTGAGAAAATAAATGCATTGGGGTGATGAAATGTTGTTGAATTGAGAAAATGAAGTGATCAGAGAAATGGTGAACACAACCTTTCTTGATGGTAATATGGTTACCGCAATTCTGTAATCCTTCTTTTAAGAGATGCTAGAGTTAGGACTTGGGAGAAGTTAAGATCAGTTTGACAAGCAAGGAAGCAAATCCAAGAAGACACGAATTAGTTTTTGGTGTCCATATAGGTGTGACTCTTGATTGAAATTTTCTGACATTCTAGGATCAATATAGTGGATTTTGACCTCTTGTTTGTGTTTTTGTTGGCATCTCATGTGCGATACATCTTAATTCATATTGCTTGCTTAAAAAAGATGCGGTTACGGATGCGCTTGCGGAAACAACCGCAGTGTCACGAAAAAACAGTTATAATGGACTAATAACGCGAATCGTGGTCAACAAGGTATTGATAAAAATCACATAAGGTGAATTTTAAGCTTATAATACCATTTTTTGTCGTTGAAGTTAATGTATCTGAGACAGCCCTTGTCTCTTCAAAACAGAATGCTTAAGAAACTAAAGAAACAAAAGAGAAACACGATTGAGGGACAGCTTCGAGTGCTGTCCAAACTCCTACCCAACTTTGAGTGTTGGGGAAACTCCTTTCTTATTAACTATTTCCAAAATGATAGATGATTCCAAGTCTAATACATGATGGCCTTATATAGTTTATTTTCTAATGCCACCTAAGCCTTACACTTTAAAAATAAAAGACACCTAAGCAACAATATAAAGGACTAAAAACAGAATACAAAATCTAATTATAATAAAACCCTCTTAAGCCCCCGGTCCCTCTTTCTTTTTTCTTCTTTGATAGGTTTTAAAAACCCTCGGGACCGTGGGTGTTACAATATCCATAGTGTGATTGCGTGTCTACACATCCTAATATTTGTTCTATGTGGCCTACTATGCCGACATTGTGGTCTTTACTGCATCTTTTCGATTTTAAATGATCACCTTTTAGTGTTGTCTTATTCCCAAGATGTTTTTGTAATGGGAATGTGTAGATGGCATTTGAGAACATTGACTTTCACGGATGCTTCTAAGGAGTACCTTTATAATTGACCATTTTAGCTCTTATAGAACAATCGACTAATCATTTCTTAAGGGCTAGTTTTTTGAGACTAATAGCTGAAAATATATCATAGACGTTTTAATTAAGCATGATTAGTTAGAGGAAAAACTTGATAAACGATTTATGCTTGAGATTGGTAACATACAGTTCAACAATTTATAATTCATCTAAAATCAGTTTCGTTTCTATGTACAGCAAATATTTTTTTTAATCCTTTAAAGTTGTTCCCAAATCTTTGAAAAATAGGGGATTTAAAAAAATTGCATTTTGTCTTAAATAATCTATATTGTTGTTTAAATCATACAGAAAGCAGGCGTGCTTCTGTTGATGTATTCTTGAAAGCAGCAGGATACCTGGATTGTGCTATCCGCCATGTTTTTCCACAACTTTCAGTTGAAATGAGGTTGGGTTAATTATATTGTAGAGCTTCTCTTTTTATTCGAAATGCTTATCATTTTCATTACAGGAGAAGATTGCCTGTTGACCTAGCTGAAGGAGTTATTCGGGCGCTTTCCCTGCAGGCACTGGGCCAGGTAGTTGCAGCTCTGACTTAATTTTTCCATGCATGCAAGCAATTACATACTTTCACCTTGATTAGTTCGGTTGCTAACACATGGTTTAAGAAGAGGGACAAACATTTGGTGACATTAAGAACTTGAGTAAATGTAATCCAAATTGACCGGGTTTTGACAAGGAGTATAGATTGAGGTAGTTGCCTAAATGCGAAGGGTATAGTCGGAGAGTGTGTGGCCACCCAAAACAAACTACTTGTTCTAGACGTTCGCTTGCAGACAACGCTTTAATTATGCCTTAAAACTAAATCAATAGTGGTATTACATGCATTACTTTTGTCTCATGAGTTTGACAATATTTCTATTTTGGTCTAGGGTTTAGAGTTCCCTGGGGCACCAACGAATGGATGAAATTAGCTAATGTGAGCAACATATATTATCTTTGTGAAACAATCTCTTAAACCAGGAAAAGGGTTGAATAGCAAGCAATTCCCCAAAAAAATAGAGAAGAGGGAGCTGGGAGGGTTGTCAACCAATCACTTGAGATTCATATATTGATCAATTGAAAAAGTCAACCATGGTGTTTTGTTATTCAGTCAACTTGAATCTCGACTTCACCTAAAATATAACATTCATAAAATGAATTAACCAAGACTCGCGACTTTAGATTTGCATTCTAGCTTCATAGTAATTCACGTGAGATTCTAACCAAATAGTCAAATACCTAAAAACATAATCTGCTAACTCCCCCTTCTAATTTCTAAAGAATCATTCTCTATTGTGAATATGTGTACTTGGTGTGCTATTTAGTTCATATAGCTTGAATGAACATCATGTTCTGAGACACAGTGGTTTCGCAATTCTAACTTCAATCAAATTTAGATGGCATTGTTATTAGATATAAAAAAACACTTATATGCAATAAGAATCAAGATTAAGAATAAAGATTAAAACAACAAGATTAAGAATTTAAGATTTTGATTAAAGATTATTACATAAAAATTAAGATTAAGAGTGAAAACACCTAAAAAAAATCAAAATTTTGAACATAGAGGTTAAGATTAAGATTAGAACAAAAAAATGTCAAAAAATTTTCTCGCCATAGATCCGCCCATGTTTACAACATATCTATTTTGGGTAGTATACATTTTCTTCCAGTCTCAATTATGTTGCAACATATCTATTTTCGGTAATATGCATTTTCTTTCACTTTTAATCTTATCCAAACAATTTATTCTAAAGCAAAGTAGAAGGACTTCATGTATTCTACTCATCTGAATTTTAACTTCTTGATCATAGGGTGTAGATATTCAACTTGGTATGGCAATTGATAGTGCGAAAGCTACACTTGCTGTTAAACGAAGGCTGGCTTGTGAAATGGTGAAATGCTGGCAACAGGTATGCGCCTCTTATATAATATTTGTTCTAAAATACTTGTACCTATGGCAGCATTTGACCTTTCTGGTGTCACGTTGTTGACTTCAACGATTTTTTTTCTATAACTTTCTCCACTATTTATTTGTTAAAATTGCAACACTTCCCTTTTTGGTGTAAATCACTTGCCTTAGTTCTTCTCGGCTTTATATTATTCATGTTACTTTCATGATCACATTGCTAGCGAAGAAAAGGAGGATATTAGAATAAAAGTAAAATAAAACTAAAATCTAGTGAAAACTATTATGAATAAATTTAGAAATGTGATGTTGAGATTCTAACTCAATATAGGCTTAGTTGATGGATTCTACTCAAAAGCTTCAGAAAATTAGTTAACAAGTGTTAGTGATTTTGTAAGTAGTTTCATGGACAGGATATCTTGTCCCTTAAGTTACTTTCTATTTTATTAAATATGTTTTCTTTATCAAAATGAAGGTTCCCACTAACTCTAATGTTCGTAACTTTAAAAAGCTCCAAGAAGCTAGGAGATGATAAATTATTTGTGTGCTTTGGAATTAAATGAGCGACAAATTTTAAGAATTTGTTAAATTGAACAAGAAGAAACTTGCCAATTCTTTTGCGGGAAAATTGTTGACCTATATGTCATGATTTGGTGTTGTGGAATTTTTCCGGTTTTATAAGATGGTTAATTTGGAGGGTAATGATGAGAAGTGAAGAGGGATGAGATCCATGTGAGAAAAATGACGAGCTTTGTAGTGAAGTATAGATGAAATTGCAAAATCAGGTAGTTAATTTAGGATTTTTTTATTAGATTGTTAAAAAGTCATACATTAGGTAGTTAGACATCTGTCCCCTTTATTTATTATAAATTATATTATTGTCAAGGGCTAGGTTTCAAAAATCGTGGGTGGTAGAGAAAGAACTTAACGACGATTTTGCACCGTAGGTGCTCCAAGAGGCATTTTCTTGCTCATTTGGAACTTTATTTGAGCAAATGAACAAATATATGCTCCTTTTGTGCATAGTTCATCTAGGTTTAATATAAAAGGTTGTAAGAAAAACATGAAGAGAATGTAATACATAGAAGTAAGGTATATACCCACTTTGTAATTTGATCAATGGTCGGTTGTACGATTTGAATTTTTCTAGCTTATAAAAGCTTTTCGTTACCAAAAATTGTGAAACAGTGATCTATATTTTTTTGAAAGAAAGGCACATTACTTAAGATATATGCCTTTTCGTCTCATCTTAGACTTTCTGTCATACTTAATTTGCATCGTTGATTTTAAGATAGTTCTATTTAGTTGTCTTTGTTTGTGCTAATTTCAAATTTTTGCAGGCGCAAGATAATATAATGAATTTACCATTATCTAATGGATGGGGAGAAAAACATCAACTGTTTATCAAGTATAAGTATGTTGAAGCCAAGGTATTAAATGGATGCTCTATTTTTTTTTTGCCTTTTACTTTTGTTGCCTTCGGTTTCATCTTACTGCTTACGATATTTTTCAGAATTTAATATTCTTTCTTGATTTTCCAAGTCCAAAGGAAACCACTTTGTTTACGAAGTTAAGCATATTTTTTGTGTTGTTAGAGTTCGGTTTTTTTTTTTACAAAGATACCTGTCCCTCTGAGTCAATGCTAACAACCCATCAAAGAAGCCAACTAACCGCCTAACCGGCCAATGGAGTAATGGACAATTGCCAAACGTTTCTTATTTTTAGCTTATTTTTCACTTTCCTATTTTTCTCTTGGTTCCTAAACTACCCTCACATTCACTTTTCTGTTGTTTCTTTTCTCAATATATTTCCGTGACCCAGAAACGACCTTTACCCAGGTTGTTAAGGATCTAAGAAATTTGGACCTTTCCATGCTAGTTTCAAAACATGATTTTGTTGCTTTTGTCCAACTTCTCATAGGGTGCTGCTTACTATTATCATGGACTCATTTTGGACGAAGTCAACACAGAGAAGTCCCATGGTATGGCTATCGCTGCCTTGCAAGCAGCGGATGAATATCTTAAAGAAAGTAAAAAGGCTTGTGAAGCATTCAACGTGAACCCTCCTCAATCAAGGTATTACATCTGTCAATATCAATTTCTGTTTTTATCCTATTAATCGTTGTCATTCTATTTGGTAATTTTTAGATAAATTCAGGCTTGATGCTAGCTATCTATAACTATAACTAAATTATACATCAACCCGTCTTGTATAAGACCATCTCACGGTGAGACGACCTCAAAACAAGAAGCCCGTAAGCTAAAAGTTTCTATTATTGGGCTATTTAACCCAAGTATGAAGCATGTCTCATAGTGAGAAAGTCTCATACAAGAATTTGTGATTAAATACAGCATACACTGAAACTTGGACCACAACACTTACGAACAAAAAATTAGGAACTCCAAACCCGTGTGGATTAGTAGATTGGAATGACTAGTGAGTGTTCTCTATGTGCAAGTGGTGGTGTTTTGCTCGACAGAATGTTACTTTGTCCTGATTCCACTGGATCTGGATCAAAGTTACTTGTTGTGCTTTGAAGCAAGTAGTTTCGTTGCTATTTTTTAAGAACTTATCATAAGATATTTTGTTTATTTTTTGAGATTTCACTCATCATTATCATCTTCTCATATAGGTTCAAATAATGTGCACTCAATTAACTGCATCAAGCTAATTCTAATGGCATAACACCAATCGTTGTTGCCCATCTTAGTCATTTTCTCAGATAAATCATGGGCATTTTATTAAACTGTTATGGACCGGAAACTGATAATTCGAGAAAGAAAGAGATTAGGGATCAGCAGAGGGAGAGAGGAATTACAAAAGAAGAATAGGAAGAACAACTTTGTAGAGAGAGAGATATATAAAAGGGAGAATTCATTTTATGCCCAAACCAATTATTGCCTCATGATATTTATAGGCTATAGCTAAACAAGTCTTAACAAACTTCCCACGTGTCTCATAACAAGCTTCTTTCCCATTCTTGCACCTGCGATATCCCAAAATGCCCTTGTTATGCTTTTCAAGTATGACAAAAACATTTAGTGTGCAATCTCAATTTGCCCACATTTCACATACTCAAAAATCAAGTGAGTTTGAACATACTATTTTGACACAATTTTTAATTTTGTTAACAACCCATCATTCTGCAACCCTTCTTTTAGATTTCCAAATTGAGACAAGCTATGAGATCAAAGAAGAGAATATTTCTCCATTCAAAAACCATTCTGTAGCATGAAATTGAAAATAAAAGAGAAAACTTTGATTTATAGTTAGTAGTTGATGGCGTAACAAGTACTCCTCTATCCCTTTGATTTGCTACTCTTTCTATTTAGGGTCGTCGTCTAGTTTTCTACATTTCTCTTTCTTAATCTCTTCATAAAATCATTCACTCCCTCTCTCTTCATCTCATCCACATAGCTTTAATTCACTTGTCTCTTATCTTATTCTCCCACTACAAATCAATAAAGTAAAGTAACAAAGTTCTTCTGTAACAAATTCAAAGTGATAGAGGAATTACATCAAAATACAGAAGGAGCTCTCTTGGATTATATTGTTTATGTTAGTAAAAGATATTGAGCAAAGCTATAAATTCTCTCTAGAATAAGAACAACCTAACTTGAGTATTTATTTTCAACCCGCTTATTCGAATGGATTGAAATCCTCTACCCGACTACCCCAACCCTCATAATTTCATGTTGATTGTCTAGAGGTGTGTTTTTTTGGAGCCAAGAAGATTCTAAATTATAAAAAGCTAAAGGACTTTCTTCTTAACTCTTGGTAGTTATCTTTGTACTCATGGGAACCGATGTCTTTGATTTCGTTTAGCTTGGTAATGGAGTTGTCATCTATTAATGAAGTGTTTCAAATATCGCCTTTGTTCAGTAAGGGTGTTTCCACGTGAATTTCTACGTCTTGTGCATTATATTGTCTTATTAATGAGCAAAGGCACCTCAAACTAAGGCTTTTCTTTATTCTTAGGAATCCACCATCATGGGGAACCATGAAGTATCTTTCTGAAAAAATTCCTAAAGACACAGCCAGCAAGGTGCGGATCAATCGGGACTTATATACACATGAAAAGTAAGCTTTTGTTTGGAATGTACAACTGTTTCTTATATCAATTGATAGCCGACTTTATATTATTTTGACAAGTTCATTTTCTTTGCTGACTACGGATTTTTTGTATGTCCTAAATAATATGTCAACATTCCTTATAAAGAGGCATATGCAACGGGCTAAACCCTTGTTTGTAAGAGAGGTTATAAGCAGTGGCCGACCAAAAAAAAGAGGTTATGTCAATAATTTTTAAAAATAAAAAATTATTTAAAACACACGTAATGGGTTTTGAACCCTGGTCATTTATGTGGAAGACAATAACACTAACCAACTCATTTAGGGTAAATACTGCTTGATTTTATTTGGATTTAAGTGATGTCAACTGACCTCAGTGACTTTATAGTGTATCCGCCCATGGTTATAAGTATAACAAGTAATTTAGTAGGTTGAGTCCCCTCTACGGTTTCACCCGTATCATGTGGCTTTGAACTATGTTGATAAGAATATATGCACGCTACGGAGTAGTTTGATATCCCTTATGTTTTAGAAACCTTAAAAATGTCTAGGCTATAGCTCTCGTGTAAGAGAGCATATCGATATCGTAGTAGTTTAAAACTTTGTTGGAGACGCTAATTAAAGCCCGCAATCACTCGTCAATGTGCAGAATCATGGAGACAGCACCAACACTGCCTGATTTTTCTCTAGCACTTACACCCGATGAATATCAATTACCTCCCGTGCATTCTTGTTGGAGCGGAGAGACTACAAATTCCGCGCACTAAGGCATCAACGAGCGTTCCATTTTGATGGCATGCTTGACACCCACATTTTCTTTCGTAACCGAGATGATCTTTGGAATATCTGAAGATGAGAAGGCAAATATTGGTCAATTGTAACATTATTTCTTGGGTGCAGCTAGAGGACTTTAGTTCTATATGTTCCAATCACTCCTTGAAGGTTTCCCATGCACAAACCTACCAACAAAAAATCATGTATAATTGTATAAAATCAAATGTTGGGGGTGTCTTTCTTTTCAATATTGGAATAGTTTTGTGTATTACTTATTTTCATTTACTATTTAGTAATATTGCAAAAATAATACTATGATAAACTAATTTCGTATTTCTCGTTTGATTCTTGTTTATTAGTCTTTCGATTTGGTGAGACAATGTTAGGCTAGTTGGTGTTCTTACTTTTATTCCTCCTAAGCTTGCTCGAAAATAAGCAAGGGATAAGTAGTGTACAATGGGCGTTCGGGTGGGTTTCAAGTGTGTCATACCTCGGGTTTGGTTAATTTCGGTCCTTGTATGTATGTAATTATCTTGATAATCAGATTTGATTTTTATTTGTGCGATATTTTTGATCGAGTTGAGTCATATTCAGTTTCGATTAATTGAGTCAATGTTAGACACTTCTAGGAATAAGAATGGAATTCTTTGATTTGTTATTTAAAAAAAAAACGTTTAGGTGCACATTGCTCCTTATTTAGAGCGATTTAGAGGCATTTTTGGATTGATTTATTATGGTTTTTGCCTATTTGATGTTTTGGTTGGGCTTGTGATGATTTTGATGCAGTACATCTTTAGAGGTATTTTGTGTACACATTGTATGCGGAGATTTCGCTATAAGACGTATTTTTATATAAAAATAGTCCGATTAAATATATAAATTATGAGACTGAGCTTCTTGTTTTAAGGTCGTTTCATCGAAAAACAACCTCTAATAGTCCAATACGATCTCTAACAAGAATAGTTTTGTCTAAGTTATGGAGTTTGTTATGAATTTAATGAAGTTTTGGACACTTTAAGAAGGCAATAAGTCACTTTTTTTGGCGACCAATAATCGCCTACACATTTGACCAACATACAACGAGTTGATGCCAAGTAGTAATCACATACATCTCTAACCAGCCAACATCTCTAATCGACTATATTTTCTGGCCCTCTTTTGGGAATCGATACGGATATACATTGTCTGTTACCTTCTCTTATTCGAACCCTGTTTTGAAGTGGGATATTAGGTTTATGATGATGCACTTTAATTACGGTCATCATTTAGTTAAGATTCACCGTATTAGTCAAAATAAACCAACTTTTGCTCGATTCGCTGAAAACAAATCCACCTATTGATTATTTTTAGGTAACTTACATAGAATAATGAGTCATATTCCAACTTTTCCGTAATTTTCCTACAATAATCTCACCTATTAAATATAATTCTAACTTTGAAGGGTATTTTCCTAGAGTAAACCCGGTAACGGGATGATTTGTTATCGCAAGTTTTATTTAAAAAAAGATAAATTAAAAGAAAATGTCGAAAAATTGTTAAAAAAATTTCTGATTTTTTTTCATTATTTAGAATTTTATTCAGAATTTTTTACGTGAATTTTCAATTTTCTCTAATTTACATTAACTTTCAGTTTACTTTTTTGGTACGTTATCTATTATAGCAGGTCATCGGGTTACCGAAGCTTACTCTAGGCAAATACTCCATAAAGTTGTAATTTTTCATAATTAATCAATATATGATATATTATTGTACAAAAATCATCAAAAGGTTGGTTACTCTAGGTAATTTTTCTTATTTTTAAATAAACTTAACTATTTCGATATAATTGATAAAAATAAACTAAACTATTATTTTTTCCTAATTGATCACAAATAAGCTTTGATATTTTTTAAAAGCAATAGATGAATTTATTTTTATCGGATCGAGCAAAGATAAATTTCATAATATACCACTGAGTTTCTTCATAATTCACCATATACCACATGAAATGTTGTAGATCACCCTATACCATTGAGTTTTAGTCCGTTAGCACAAAATACCATTAATGACAAATTCCGTTAGTCTGTCGTTTGCGATATATATTAATTCACCATAAACCATTACTTTTTTTGCGTCAAATACCATTAATGACTCTTTTTTTGCGTCAAATACTATTACTTGAGTTACAAATTTTCGACGTTTTTTTTTTCTATGTTTGTGGTAAAATGGCAATATGTGCAACTGCAGCAACAACAACATTATCAGCCATAGCCATTGCCAATACAAATTCAAGCTTTTTCAGACCAATCCCTTCAAAATGGAACCCAATCAATCACCATCCTTCTCCAAAATTAAGAGACACAAGTAATGTAATAACAATATCCATAACAGAAAAGAAAAAAAGTAGAAATGGAATTAATAGGATTAATGGCAACTTCATCATTGTTATTTGGGTTTCCATCAGAAGCTGATGCAACTAGAATTGAATAATCCTCAGCAATAACCAAAACTTTATTTTGATGCTTATGTCTAGTAACACTAATGAAACAATTATTCAAAAAAATCCAATAAGGTTCACTAACAATACAAACAATCACAGTCTTATTTTCCCCAACAAAAGTAACTGCATCTTTAAGGGAGTAATTCCTCCATTTAGACTGAAATTGAAAGTGGGTATTTGACAAAAATAATTGAGAGATTCCCAAATAAGGGTAAAGAAAACTTAGAATTATGAGGAGTGATAAAAGGAGGAGGAGATTAGTGCGAGTTAGAAGTGAAGCAAATCTTTTGTTTAGGGAGATAAAAGGAGAAGAAAGAATATGAGTTTGTTAATAGAGTGTGTGATTGTCTTTGATGAAGGGATGCCGCCATTGTTAAAGATTGAAGGTTAATGAAGTGTGGATTTTTCCATGGATCAAGCTTGGTTAAAGAAGATGAAGAACAAAGAATGTAGAAGGTATTAAGTGGAAGAAATTTGGATTGATTGAAAGTTTTGATTGATTTGAAAAATTAAAATTGTATGATTGAAGGCATTCATAATGAGTGTTTGGGGAAGCCAACCCTAACAATGACGCCAGTTGAATGAGTAAGGGCAATCTGGTAATTTACCAAGGTAGACTAACGAAATTTGTCATTAATGGTATTCTGTGCTAACGGACTAAAGCTCAGTAGTATATGGTGATCTACAACATTTCATGTGATATATGGTGAATTACGAAGAAACTCAAGTATATCATGAAATTTCCGTTAATTTAATTTTGAGTAGAGGTGTTCATTCAGGTGATCGGGTCGGTTTCGGACGGGTATCATTCGGTTCGGTTGTATTTCGGATCAGCAATTTTTAGTTGCGTGTTACGACGGGTCACACTCGGGTCGGGTCGGTTAGTCGCGGTTCGGTTGAAGATCGGTTATTCGAGCTATCGGGTTAGCATCGATTCGGTGTCTGTTGAAGTTCGTGTCGAGTGTTAATCGGTGTCGGGTTGTCATCGGTTAATAATTGGTTCGGTTTTGTCGAATACAGATCGGGTTCGGGTTTTAATTTCTATCGACTACGTACTACTAATTACTATCGATCGATTCAATATCAAATTAAGTTGTTAGTCATTTTTTAATTGATGACAAGATTCCCTTTACTTAAAGCAAAATAGTTAAAAAGTAATCATTATTACTTTGTTACTTTTACTTGTTTGACCGGAAATTATAATTATAAAGTTCTATCAATTTTCATCTAATACGATTATATACATTGATCATTGATTATTAACTCTAAATATGTGAAACCATGTATTTATAAAATTTAATTTATCAAATTACCTATCACTTTATTAGATTAAATAATAAGATGATTAAATATGAGTCTATCATACTTCTATGTTAAAAATTGGTTTAGGTTTAAAGCAATTCGATCTAAAATTTATTCGGGTTTAGTCGATTTTTGCCGGATCGAGCTCGGTTTCGAGCATGATTCGGGTCGGATATGACTCGGGTCGGTCATTTTTTGTTCGGGTAATCTCGGTTAACGGTTATGTGTCGATTACAAAAATCGGTTACAGTTCGGGTTCAGCTTTCCTATTTTCAGTTGTCAATCGGTTCGGGAACAACTTCGGTTCGAGTATTGTCGGTTCGATAAACCTTAAAAAGGAACACATTTTCGGATCAATTTACTTTCGGTTTCAAGTCGGATTTTCGGGTCGGGTCACTTTTGAACAGCTCTAATTTTGAGCGTCTGCCCTTCAAAAAAAATTCAATAATTGAAAAGTATACGTTGGATTGTAGGAATGTAGCACGTGTATCCATCATATCCCAAGACGTGCTCACATTCTTGAGACTTGAATACAGACGACGACGACGGGATTCATACTTTATAGTTTATAGTACACTCGAATGATTGCTAACACTGAAACAAATCAAGATCATCAATTCAATTTCAGAATCAAAATCTGTATAATCAACAATGGAGTCTTCCGATGATCAGAAGATGACTGTTAATGGCGACGAAGAAGACATGTACAACAGCACTACAACCAATCAACACGAACAGTCCAACTTCAAAAAAGAACAATCTGCTTATGCTGATTCTGATCAGAGTTTATACGCTGTCATTTCATCACTTCTAATGGCGATCTTCTTCCCAGATCCTCACTCTGACTCGTCTTTCTTCCAGAGAACCAGAGATTCTTGTAGAGAGAATTTTCCGCACCTTCGAAAAGCTTCTAAAGCTACTGGTGTAAATGTTCTTAGGTGGGCCCGTCAAGGCAGTTCTCTTCGCTTGCTCCTCGTTATTTCGGTGAGTTGTTTCCTCAATTTGTGTTTATGCTTGCATTTGGGTTTCTTAATTTGGAAATTTGCTTCTTGTTGACATTGTTTCGAATTTATATAATTCTATTTCGATCAAGGATATGTGTTTTATTGTTTTTTTAGTTCGATCGTTAATACTTTACAGGTTCAGTTATTGCATTTTCTTTACGATTTTTGAATGAATGTGAATTTATTAATTGTTTTTTCAGTGTAAATCTTTAGTAATTAGGGTTCATTTATTTCAAAATCTTTCTAGTTTTTGCGTACATCACTCCAGCAACAATACCAAATCCTTAGTCCCAAAAGTGCAGGGTCAAATACACTACATCCGTTCTGAGACAATGCTACATAAGGATTTTTTTTTTTATATTCATGTTCAAAGTTTATTTTATTTATCACGGTTAAATATAGCCAAGTGGAATTTTAATTGAAATGCTAGATCCCTTGTCTTCATAATATTAACTTTCTATAATTTTTAGTTATACAGCACTTAAAAGATACAAATGATCAAAATAACGTATTGAATTGTATAGCAAGCAGGGGAGGTTTCCAGCATGTTGAACGTGTTGATCGTACAGTGTCCCAAAAAATTGAGGTCCTCAATATTTAATTTTGTAGAATATGTTAAAGTGTTTAAAAATACAAAATTGTAGGAAAAATATGAAATTCCACATGCCTTCAAAGAATTTGTCAATTTTATTCCGCCCCTGATAGCAAATAGATAATGGGGGAAAAAGTAGATCTTGTTCTTTTTTATTTTGATTGCTTGTTTGACATACATTTGATAAAGTAAAGAATCTTAAAGGAAATTTAAGAATGTTTCCTCTTTTGCTGCAGATTGGGACAATTACTCTTCTAACTCTTACAGGAGTCCTAGTTTTCTTGCTCTTTTTGGCAGCAGCTACTGTCAATGCAATCATCATATCATTGTTTATGTCTTTGGCTGCTGCTGGTGGCTTCTTGGCTATCTTCTTTGCTTGTGTTGCAGGAATTTACATAGGGGCTTTGTCGATTGCTGTTTTCGTTATTTCCTCTGCAACAATATCTGCAATTATCACTGTTCTTATTGTTACAGGTAAGATTTGTAAAGCCTAATTTTTCTCATAGCTGCTACTCTGGTGTTGTGTATATTGTTGTTCTTGAATTCTAGTCCACTAAGCTGCCCATTTCTAGACCTGTATAGGGGTTTAGATTTAGCCTCAGACCTTGACTACACAACAGTATACAATCACCCAAATGACAGGGTGCTCCCACCTTCGCGGGGTTTGAGGTTTGAGGAACGGATGTACCCAATCTTACTCTTTAATAACAAAGAGGTTGTTTTCAATCCTAAAAAAGAGGTTGTTTTGGATTGGTTGGTAATCGATTTTCTTTTAAATAGAGGTTGCAAAAGTCATATGCAACTTCATATAAATATGAAGTGCAAATGATCTAGACCTGTGATATCATTTGTTGTTTTCTTTGCCTACTGTTTTATTTCCTGTGCTATTCTTGCAACCTCTTTTTGTGGACTGAAGGCGTTACTTCAGTAATTTGGATATCTATAAGGCATCAATTGAGATGAATACTAGAGTTGAACATGAACACATACATATACATGTGCATAGGCTTTTCCTCTCTCTCACTCTGGTTCATTCTCTAGCTCAATTGGTGACTTGATCCTCACCTCTATAAGTCAGATCTGAGTGCTGATAAACAATTGCTCGTGGTTTAATCTTCTCAGATAATCTGTAGATATATCGCTTCTAGGTTCTAGCTCTTCTCATCCAATTTGATTTCGGAGGGGAGTTTAAACTGCAGATTTTCCATTACAATATTTTCCTGTTTTCATGTAAATGAACAATGGTGAGTTCAATGATTATTTCTCTAATCATTTTCAACACTGACATAAATTTTAACTTCTTTCTTCAAATAGCTTATAAAAAAACCTTTTAGTATCTTCAGTGGTCATGGGATGGTTGTTGAGAATATAGATGACAAAACTATAGTTGACAACTCAAATATAGGCTTTAGATAGTTGATTATAAGCAAATACTCCCCTTGAATAATTGGTGGCGAGAAGTTGAGTTCGCAGTTTGATTTCTTCTATGTAGCTTGCATTCCCGTTGAAATACTCACAATTCTCATTGACATTAGGTTTGTTCTTTCTTCCTCCATATAAGATTAAATAACAAAGAAAATTCACGAAGGAAATGAAATTAATCAAATACATCTGATTTTCAAGAATGATCCTGAAACTCTGTAATAGTGTTACCTAATCTACTAATCTCCTGTGTTTCTAACCAAAGGATGCAAATATTGGCGGATCAAACAAAGATTATGAATTAAATGCCACTTAGTTGAAAAGCTCAACATTGAATAGGATGAAATACTCCTTTTCTTCTCAATTGGTGTTGTCTTAGAAGTGACAATTATAATTTGAGCATGATCTTTGGTTGCATTAATGCTTCTCTATCTACAATCTGAAACTCCAACCTAAAGTATAACTGCTGTTGATGCATTAATGCTTCTCAGCATAAAGTGGTATGTGCCGACTGTTCATTAACGAGCACAGAAACTCAGCTCCGAGTCATTTACATACATTTTTTGGACTTGGTAGGAAAAATCTTCTGTTAATTTTTGCTTTGAGCTGTCAGAGTCCAGATTTTTATGTAGTGAGGATCGAGGGATACTGGATCTGTTTTTTTCCTCAAGAATTTAAACACTTGTTGATTCACCTGCTGAGCATTTTGCATCGTATCTCGTAGGCTGGCTCGGTTTCTTTTGGATTGTCTGGTCGGTTGTGAAAAAGAGTGCTGGCTTTGCAAAACACTCCGTCAGCATCACTGGATCAGCACTTACGGCATATACCTCAGGTTGGCATGCCCATCAGCGCCATCACCATCATGATTAATAATTATAACGCAAATAAGCAAGATCGGTCTAGATTCTAGAGTTTCCACCCCACCTCGTACGAAGAAAAACGCCATACTCAGTGTCGCATAAGCTTTATGTTGATAGCTCAATGCCTTTCATATTGGTTTGCTATTCCTATACTTTGATACTGGTTAAGCATCTTGAATTGCTCTAGATTCCTTTAGCATTGATTAAGCTTTGGTCGGTTCAATTTAGTGTGCTTGTGTAATGCTTTTTTAATGAACGAAGCTCTTGCATGAAGTACTTAATAATTGTGTTCACATGGTAGTATAATGTAAATGGTAAATAATTTGTAGTAAATATGAAATGAGATTAGAGTTATATAAGAGAATTGTTGGAAAATTATTGATGAATTACTATTGTGACAATGTTTTTATATTTGATTTTGATTCTAAGGTGAATATTAGCTACCTAGTTTAAGCATTTTAAAATTTTCCAATTTCTAATTTTTAATTTTTACAATCAGTTTTAATTTTTAAATAACCTTACACATAGGGTGCGGTATACTCTCTATTTTTTAAACATTAACACTATTTTAGATAACGATATTGGAAGGAAAAAAGGGAACAAGAATTGGAGGAGACGTTGGTTGAAAAGATTTGTCTTGTTTAAAATGTGAAGAAATTTCTATGTCGAATTTCTTTTTTCCATTTTCCTGCCTTTTCTTATTGGTATCCAAAGGAAGGAAATACTATCCCTTTATTTTCATCCCCTTTAACACTTATATTTCCTCGTAAATGTGCAGCTCCTCAATCATGTGTAAATTTAGAACTGCACATTCAAGATTTGACTAAATAACATATATCGAGTAATTAACCAGTTGTATCGAATCTTATGTGTAATTTTTTGAACTAAATACCATATGGGAGCAACTATAATAAGGGGTACCTCACATTCAATGCAATCATTTAATATCCTTGTGTTTCATTTGTGTATAATTGAATAACATTATGCTGAAAATAAATTTCAAATGTATAGAACCTTTCAACAATTTAGGTGAGGCGCCAAAAATTTGAGTATATAGCAAAATTTGAATTCTTTTATTCAGTGTATACACAAACTGGTGTAAGAAAGATAGCCTGATGAGCAAAGAAACTATCTACAGACTATTTGTCTCTTACAGATCCAGTCTTTAGGCAGAAAAGTCACTGCACAACTCCTAAACGTGACTACAATCGTGATCAATCTAGCGATATATCATCGGATCAATGTCACATGATTCGCTATTGTCGGTTTTAGGCTAATTTGGAACACTTTTGAGCGAATAGCAAATCCAAAAGGCGAACTAACTAGCGAATTATGTTTCATTGTATCGGAAATACAGACACAAAATCAGGGGCTTCACAAGCTTGGTTACAGTGAACGAATCCCAGAGAAGAATTATGCGGTCTTCTCATTCATCTTGACATATAAATGAGAGTCCAGATAGGATATTACAAGTTCTGCAGCCTTGCATCCGGAGGCCATCGCTTTTCCGACTGAGAGTCCGCCCTTATGGTTACCTACACCAATAGCCCAAGTTAGAATTTTCGATACCTCGACAGACGATAATTTTTGATGATTTCCCGCTCACTTTAGTCACAAAAGAATATATCAGAAAACCCCAGAACTTTATATTACATATGCTCCCTTCTCAATTCGCTACATTCTCCATTTTTCGGTGTTCCACGGTTATATGCTAACTTTTTACTTACGGATATGAACCCACATGCCCTTTCCTAGTTCTATCCACAAAAATCTCTCTTTGTTTTTTACATTAACAACCCACCGAAACTTATATTCCACTAAAAACCAAATGTAATGCAACACAGAATGTCCCCTTTCAGCAGTAAAGAATTTTAGGTCATCCACAACAAGCATGTGTGATACAACAGAACTTGGAAAATACAAGAGGTGTTCAAAACAGACCCGATGATCCGATGTTTACCTGAACTAATAATCGAATCCGACTTGACCAGACGTCAATATGAATTTAAACTCATGTAAAAATCAATGTGGACACAAAACTTGATTTTGAAGCGACCCGAAACACATAACCCTAAAAAACCGATGACCCGAGTGACCACCTCTATAAAATACTATCTTTTCCGTACAAGGCAATGCACCTGATCATTCAGATTGAGTCGTAATGCAAGTTTATTGACAAACTAACAATACAACAAACGATGACAGTTACCTGCATAAAAAAATCCGGGAAGATCTTTTTCCATCTTGTCTATTGCTCTCAAAACAGAATCGTAATTGTGCCCATACAACGGGAATGCATTGCTCCAAAAGAGATGACTGAAAATACCATGGAAACTTGAATAGTCAGTTTCAGTGACTCATTACAAGTTTAAAGAGCAAGTCATGTAAATTGTAAAAATAAATTAAAGGGTTGTCTGAATGATATCAATACTTGACAAATGAAGGTTCGTCCTCAGTGCCCAACAGCTGCTGAAGGTCAGAAGAAACTATTTGCTTCAATTCATCCCTAGGATCATTAAATCAAAAAAGATCATAGATTTAAGTCAAAGAAAATGCAGAAAGAGGCAAGAATAAAAATCAAAAAAATAAATGAAGAAAAAAAGTGATCTTTCATCTCATACGTTGAAGCTTTTGCAAGTTTTCTATTTCTGCTTCCTCCGACAAATGTAGTAAAGAGACACATGTCAGATGGAGCACGATCAGGAAACATCATAGAGGAAAATAAAGTACCTGCGACGCTAAGAAACCAGCATTAGATTCTATGATATGATTGTCACATAAACAAACTAGAAACTTACCAAGAGTCTTCAGTCCATTATGTTGCTCTTTAGACGGGATAAGAACTCCGAAGCCCTCGAGTGGTCTCTTCACTTTATCCTTCTTGAATGCAGTAATCATAACGGAAAGGGGTACGTAAGTCACCTGCACAAGGGGAAAAGCAGGGTGAATACCTAGGCCTATCAAGAATTATCAGACGGGACAAATGAATAGAACTAATAGAACTATTTGTAAAGGGTTCATACAATATATCACAAACAGGATCCCACAATCTCTAAGTACTGATTACATCTTGGAAGGATCAGGGTATCTTTTTTTTAGGTTCTAATTTAAAAATAATTAAGGTTTAACCACTAGATTTAACACAAGTATGGACCTAATGGGATCTTCTCTTAAACACTTGTCATCATCATCATCATATACCCAATATCCCGCTCGAAAGCAGAGTCTAGGTGAGGGAAGGTGACGGACAATCCATACACGTCTTCAAATAATTGTCTTCACAGTACAGACCATTGTTAAACTATCATAGCAATTAGCAGGCATGTTTACAAGTGGGTCATCCCACAATAGTGACCATACATACCTCTGGAATAAAGTCAAGTGAAAATGGATTTCCAAATTTCATAATCTTCATTTCTTTGACATTGCGAATTGGAGCCTGCAATAAAGTCAAACAAAATGGAACTGTCACATTCATTGAAGAGGGAGGAAATTTAAAATACATTAACTGATTAAACAGTCTAACATACAAGGTATTGAACCCAATTAAAGTATCCATCCCAAGTGCCAACCAGATAACCATTGAAGTAAAATACCATCCAATTTTCATTTATTCTAAGAGCAGGTAAATGAACACACGAATCACTTTAGTTTAGAATACAGGAATAGATCATGCAGACTTTAAAATACATAAAAAAAAAAAAAGAACAGTTGTATAAAAAACTATCAATGTGGATATTTTCACAGGGCTTCTCTATACAAAAAGTGATATTTAAGCTTAAATTATCAACCAAATTAGAGATTATACAAGATATTTTCACTCAGTAACCCAGCCAGAAAAATCTCTTGGTTACCTTGATGTCCATGCTTGTCCAACTTCAATCATCTCATTTCTTCATAAAATTCATTCCAATGCACTACCATTGGGACTTGGGTGAGGTGGTATTAGGGGTAATGAAAATTTGTAAACAAAAAAACTTTTTTGTGATCAAAGTTTCATTACCACGTGAATGATATGGAACTTTTGATAAAATTTTACACGATAAATCATTCTCTTTACCACCATTTAATACCACTAACCAAACAGGCTGTGAAAGTAATAGCAATAAACTTGTAAAGTCTTTAGGTCCTTGTCGCATATCCTTACACAATTTAAATAGTGCATAATCGAAAATGCATAGAAAATGATACCATCAGTCATCAGACATCGAAAAATATAAGACAGCTTCCATTTGCAACTTGGAGAGCACTGCAAAATAATCTGCGGAAATCATTTTATTACTTCCAAGTTCTGATTTCCCCTCCAACTAACTACAGTCACCTGTGACTGGGTGAATAATCTCTACTTTCTTGACCAATGGTAGACATCAAAGTGCTCAACACAGGGAGTATTGTTTCAAGGACACGCCATGATTGTGTTTTTTGTAATTCATTATTCCTTTTATTTCTCTTTATGTATCTATTTCAAAATACTGTTGCATTAAACAGTATACACATCATCCAAAATAGTTTAGACCGAATGTCATAACATTTAAGATACATGTATTATAAAAACAAGAAAAATAGTGTTGTGGTTATGGAAAGATAAGGTGCTGTACAGAGAGCAGGAAAGCCTCCAACGTAGGCAAAGTTTGGGAGTTATCCTATAAAAATGAAAAGGTTGTTTCCGATTGACCCTTGGTAGTAAACATTATCTACAATTTTACATACATAAGACGTGCGCAAATTTTATCGAGCCATTTTACTGTATAGCAGCCTAAATGCCTAATACATTTTGAAACTTGCGGACTTTAAATTTTGCTTCATTAAGAACGGTAAATCTTCATCAAACCAGAAAGCTATAACCACATTCAATTAAAAAAAAATCCCCTTTTAAAAAGAGGGTAAGAGGGTACGATTTACATATTTCCTCAACACAAGTTACTTAGTGCTGACATTTCAGAAAGTATAGAACATGCTAGTCTTCATGAGCCTTTGTATGCAGGCTTTTCAGAGGACTAGAGAAGCGACCAGCGACTAACATGTAGAATGCATGCTATTTGATGAGTATCAATTATACACCCTAGGTGGATCTCCGCCATTCGCAATTAAGTTTTTAGAATTCATATACTTGTAGTTTTATAAACATAGATAAAGCTTCGAGTTCCAAATAAGCCTTGATGGACTTGAATGCTAGAAACATTCCCCCACAAACCCCAAAGTTTCAAACTGGAATATAACTGCTAACTCAACAGCTGTGAAAGGAATTGAATGCTCACAGAGACAAATGTAAACAAAAACTCACAGTGACAACCACAGCATCATAAGATTGATCTTCACTGGTATTATTTGACATAGAAGAGACTGACCAATTCCCTAATGAAGGGATCCCCTTCTGGTTGTATGACAAGGACAGCACCTCACACTGGAGTTTGAGTTCATCTTCACCAAGCTGTTTGCACATTGTGTCAACAAGTGTCTGCAGAACATACAGTACTCAGCAAATGGAATAAAATTGACATGCTAATAAGTATGCAAGAAAATGACTCCTATGCTATGCTCAAATAACCATGTGCTCAGTTAATATACAAGCTCGGAAGGCAGGCCTAGACAGAGACTACTTAATATCAAATTGAATGTAAATTTATTAGAGCTGCATTCTTTAGATCATGCTATCTTCATCAAAAATTTAGGCCTGCTTAAATTTTCAAAATTTATTCTAAACTATATCAGAAAATGAATTTTTTATGATGACTCAGTCCAGGCCACCGAAATGCCGACGTAACACAGTTGTCAAAACTAGGGTAACAAATGAGACATTATCTCATACTACTATGATATTAGCAGCTATTGTGCAAATTAGGCAGTTGTATATTAGCAGAGGAAGAGAGGAGTGTGAGCTTCATTCAGATATTGGGTAATTTCCTCACGTGAGTGCTACATCTTTCTTCTTTTCTATTCTAGCAATTTTTCCCATCCATTTAATCACACTTTCCCGTCCTGCCTTTCTGTAACACCCCGGCCCAACGGACCACCGGTGACTACTTATGAAGACTGTAGACTAGCCCTACAGATCAACACAAGTCTTTCCGGCGCACTTTGGCCTCACTCCTGCGCACCTAAGAAAACTTCCCAGGAGGTCACCCATCCTAAGATTGCTCCCCACCAAGCACGCTTAACTGTGGAGTTCTTAGCAAATGGGCTCCCATGAAAAGAAGATGCACCTTGTTGATATAAGTAGTCTATCAATCCCTTTTCAAGCTAAATTTAGGGGTATCACACTTTCTGTGCATTGCAACCAAAACAAAAAGATCAAAAGGTTTCGATATCATTCAGCCATTTCCTATTTTTCTACCTTATGCCATGAATTCTTTACTCATAGTACTCAAGCCTACCAAAATCAATTGCAGTTCTCTTTCATCTACCCCAGCCACTTTTGGCAATAAGCTTTCATTTTTGCGCTATCGAACTCTTTATGAAAAGAATGTTCTCATTAAGAGAAATCTACCATCATTTCTCCCTTCACAATTTGGCAATAATGTTCAGAAAAAACAATATTCAACCCTTTGATAGTCCCTATAAATAGCTAAAAACTAGAAGCAAATTGTAAACTCAAAGATAGAGTAGATCCCTTTCGAATTTCACCTAGCATGTCTATTACAGACTTCATCAATGATCAATTATGAATAGTTGATCCTTTCTTAACAATCGTAAGCTCACTAATTTCAATGGTATGAACACTTTGAGGTGGTAGACATGGAATTCATGGTACTAACTTTCCTTTCTTACACTGAAAACGATGACGTATTAGAGATCGAACGTTGTGTTACAACCTCTAATATCACCAAGATCGGAAGTGTGTAGTCGTGTGAAACAAATTACGCAAACAATATGAAATCGATGTTTGTAGGAATAAAATGCAATAATAAACGACACAAAATATTAACGAGGTTCACCCAAGTTTAGGTTACGTCCTCCGGTGTAGTATCTCTTATATTATAACAAATTGAGAATTACAACTAGAGAAGAGATGAGGCTAAGTGTTTAGGCTTGGGGTGTTTTTGTGGATTTTGTGGATAATTTTTGATGTGCATCTTAGGTCCTATTTATAAGGCTAAGTATACTCAATGTTATTTGTACACTTAATACATTTTAATGCTAAGATGAATGAATATGTAACAGCAACAAGCACTTGAAAGGTCAAGAGAAATGACTTCAATCCCCCTGACTGCTGCTGCTCGTTCGAGGCAGTGTGATGCTCGTCCGAGCGTGTAATGCCAGCAACCACTGATTTCCTCTGTTCAACGTGCTCGTTCGAGCTGCATGGGGCTCGTTCGAGCATGGCTGGCCAGGACCTTCTGTCTCGTGTGTTTGATCAAAGCGAGGGTCATGTTCCTTGGATGCCTTCTACGACCTCTTGCATTCCCTCTTCAATCATCATTTATCATGCTCATTATTCTTGTGTTTAAGTCTAGTTTCAATGCTTTAGTAACTTCATGTATTAACCACACTTAAACACCATATTAAGTTCCATACTTAACTCCAATCTTAATTCACCCATTAATCCTTCACATTTGATTCCATACACTAATTCATATGATTTATTTTGGTGTACTCAAGTCACACCACTTCAAGTCATAACATACACATACACATTTCTTACTCAATTTAGACTTTAGAGTATAGGTCGTAAAATCTTGTCGAATACGCAGGAACAACTTATAAATGTCATAATCTGAGGTGTATAAGGGGAAAAATAATCATTTTTGGAAGCAAGGTATCTCACCAAGTCTCCTCATCAAATTTAATTTCTTTGGCCTCTAAGGTCTCATACCTCCTCATGTTTTGGGAGCCTCTTAAGATAGCCTTTGCTTGAAGCAGAATGTAATTGCAGCACTTTAAAAATATTTTATTGATGAAACGACTCTGAATTATAATATTCTTGCTTAATAGACTAAAAACCTTTTACATCTAGATTATTTTATCCATACTTACTACATGTCTTCATCCATGTATTCTGAAATAGAAAACTTGGTTCCAAAAAGAATATTTTTAGTAGATTTGACAAAATCGAGAATTTTTCCCAAAGCTTTTGTGATTGTAGCAAGAAAATGCATCAATATATTTTGGAAGTATAAGGTATAAAAAGTCAAATTATGGCTATAAGGTTATACCTGCATTCCACCATGGAATGAAAATGAACCACGTACACGAGGCTTCTTGATAGAAGCATTTTCTCCTCCACCCTTTTCCTTCTTAGATAACAATGTTGATTGAATTAGTCCAGCAAACACAGAGCCAAACCTAATGGATAAAAGAACTATGCTTCAATAAGCTATACTTGATTAAATTGGAGTCACATACTTAACAAACACTATTGAGCTAATAAAACATTACCAATTGTGTTAATATGAACATTACTTGGCCATATCAGTTCTTTCAACAACCAAATACCAAACTAAAATCCCTTTCCTATTGCAATTTCAGGTAGTCTTCCTTTATTAAAACAAACAACTATGAAACTAAGCCAGTAAATCATTACAAATTGGGTTAAAATGAATTGTACTTGACCATATCAATTTCAACAACTGAAGTACCCGACAAAAATCCCTTTTTATAGCGATTTCAAGTATTGTTTCAATAGCTGACACAACATGTTAGGATTAGGGCTTTAGCATTATTGTTTTTGAATCAATAACTGAAAGCAAACACAAATGTATTGCATATCAGTTACAAAATCAATAAAACCAAGATTTATTTATTTTTCTAAAAAAAATGAAGACAATAGAGACGAGAGGGAAGAATTACACAATAATTTTGTTCTTGTTACGATGATACAATGAAACAAATTTGAGCTTATTATAATCGAATGTAGGCAAGTGCAGAACGATCCACATTGACCAAGAAATTCGCTTTGCGATCGTAAATGCAACCGCAACCGAAAATGCAATATTGCACTACAAACAAGATATGATAGTTTTCACGTTATTAGGTAATGCTCACATTCAATTTATGCTGAAAATAGTTGATGTTTTCTAGCAACACCTGTTAAGAGTAGAGCTAATCGGAATCAAGTTAAAGGAGTATTAGAAAGTAAATCGATGCATGTATGCACCCTATGAGTAAAGGACAAAAATACTTCAGCTTCCACGGATACGGATGCCTCCAGCAAGTGGTGGACTAGCAATTTCCTTACATTGGTGGAGTGAGCATTTTGTGGCTTTTCCAAGCATGGAGTAGAAGACAACATTGGATTGGGCGAGAAGAGTGAACATAGATAGCTACAAGTCAAAAAAAAATAGGGAGGAAAAGAAAACGACAAGAACTAGTGAAGTTATGCATGTTAGAAGGACAGCGAAAAGAGCACCAATCTATACTATTATACATCAACGAAATGCATAATAAAGAAAATGGTAAGGGGCCCACCAACGTTACTTAGTGAAAACATGAAAGCTAATAGAACTTTTGGAGTTTGGATATCTCAGAGATTGGGAGTGAATTATAAAGTTCGACTTTGACGCATTTAATGTGGTTGAAATTGGTTAAAGATTGCTTCAGATGTTCTTGAACAAGTGAAATTTCTAAATCCTAAAATCGCATATGGAATCACCATCATAAAGCAAAAGACAAAATCGCATTGTATCGTACAGATCAAATTGCAAGGATTTTTCATATGTACCGAAACCGAACCCATGTTGTCCACATCCTAAAGGTGTACAACATGGCATTTTAGGCTTATTCAAATATCACATGGTATAGGACGACAATTGATAGTACGACAATCGCATCACCTTGTTTGTTACCTCAATCGCAAGAAAAATCACATTTTGCACTATGAACCATTTCAAACCAGACCATTCATTCTTTTGCTCTACAAATGATTACACCAAACTTAAGACACATAGATAAAATGGTGCAGCATCTAAAAGCATGAATTACAAAGCATATAAATTTGAAGAAAGCTTGAAGGTTCATACCTTTTTGCAAATTATCGTTCTTATGGAAATTGATCCCAAAGAATCAATTATGAAACATAACGTTCGAAGAAAATTAAAGCTTTAAGATTCATACCTTTTTTCAACATTCCATACGTCGGGAAATGTATGGTGCATCTACAATAAAGTAAGACATTAACACAATGCACAAAATTCATAACCAAATAGAAATAACATCAATATGAGCATGAAAGGGAAAAGAGGAGTTGACAATCAAACAATCATTGATAATGAAACCTAATGTATAAGATAATAGTATCTGCGTTCTTCTCAAATATAATACTCCTTTATGGAGAAATGAGTTAAGGTTCAAAATGCACAGTATGGTACAAAATTTAAAGAAAAAGAAGAGGTGTTAAACTACCTTTGGAAACACAATTGGATACTCCCTCCTATTCCAATCAATTGTCCTATTTGGTAATGCACCGAGTTTAAGGGACCACATGAGAGGAGTGAGTAAGGAAAAAGGTAAGGGACAAAGTGCAATTTAATGGCAATTGTGTAAATAATTTACACAATATTTAACTCACTTTGAATATACCAAAAGGGGAAATAGGACAGTAGATTATAATAGGAGGGAGTATAATTTATTTACAACCTCCAGAAAATTTTGAAAAAAAAAAAGAAGGCACAATATTTAACTCACAGATAGCGATTGAGGATCTCCGCCACATGTACCCGCAACAAAAGGGTCAATAACATAATCAACAAACTGCAAAAAAAAACAATAATTATAAGCAATAGTAAGCAGAAGTGCAACATTTGTTAATTCACCGGAATAGAGCATGGCAAGTTGGCAAGAATACCTCTTTCCCAAAATGTCGCTCAAAAAATTCACCAACGCTGCAGACAAATCATTATGTCAATTCTACAGGTCATGCATTCATATTCAACATAGAAACATATCCTTTATACTTGATCAAGCTCTTACTCATCAGTCCTACTCCTGCTGATTTTGCTCACTTCCTCTTTGCTACTTTTCAAATTTAGCAAGTGTTGTGTGGAGGAACCATAAAAAGTATGGCTTGAATTAGGAGAGGAAAACGAGTGACTGAAATTTTGAGAGAAGGCAACCACTACCCTATCTTGAAGGGTAGCAAACTACTCCTTGAACACCTTCATAGGGAAAGTCCAGCAAAACCAGAAGGATGGAGGGAGGGAGTCTTTTGATGCTAATAATGAAGTATCTTATTGATGTTTCAGTAGAAGGTAAATTCAGCGATAATCCTTTCCATCAGTATAGATAGAGCAAGGGCACTTGCCTTTCCTGAACATGCTCATCAGAAAGCTCAGTAGCATTGCGTTTTCTCCAGAGAAATGGTTCCAACATAATTTGCAGCTGAGAAAAAAGCAGTGGCCTTTTTATCAACAAACTGTTGCAGCTAAAAACATCAAAATTAAATCATAACAAAAGATGTAACAAATTCTTGCAGCTCCAAAATAAAAGTTTTACGCAAGGGGATGCTCTAAAAGTAAAAATACGTCGAAAACACAAATTTGCAGTTCTATGTCCTTTGTCCCTCCTTTTCGGTCAATCACTTAGTTTTAAAAACCAAATTATTGAATACACCAAAAGCTAAGAAAAAAATTACCAAACATGTTTTAGCATAAATAACCTTTGATTTTGCTGAAAGGATATTGCTCGAGAGCAGTGCAGCGGGATTTGAAGGTAGCTGCAAAGGTTGCAAGCAACTGTCAATAAGAAACAGATTGGAAAATACAGAATTTGCCTCGAATACAAATACAACTCAGTATCCAGTGTTAGAAGTTCATAGAGGTCAAAAGAAAATGCAGAGGACTTACTAGCACCGGAAGACCATCTCTAGCTATGTACCTTTTATTTTGTGAAATTGGCTGTGACAGAAGAAGCAATCATATAAAGATCTCGTAAAAGCAACCTCAAAAGTCAAAACTAGATTAAGAAGTACAATAAGGTTGTTTTAAGCTGATAATACATTACATTAATTAAAGATATAATAATTTGCTTCTAGCACATAATGCAAAAACAAGGCTTCATCGCATCAGCCGCCTTGTAAAGTTTTTCAAAAAACTAAACCTATTTTTCCCCGCAATGTAAAGGTGTAAAAATACCGCATTTTGGGCTGTCACAAGGAAAATATCATGGTTTCGATCTATAGTTGGAATAACAATCACATAACTCCCGTCACCGCATCACCATGTCATACCACGATCATGACTATTACCGTATTTTTGCACTACGGACTCTAGAAAGCAAAGGGAATGGGCTTAGACAGAAAACTTACCAACTGTTGCTTCTCACGAAGCCCAAGATCATCGATCAAACTCGAGACCTCTGCCTCACTTTCTGTCTACAAACATAAAAGATAGTGACATGTTAACCACAGAATTGACCCAAAAATCCAGCAAGTAAAAAGTAATTGGTTCTAAATCAGAAAACCAGCATTGTTGATAAACATTACCATAGTATTTGCCCCCTCATCCCAAATAAAACCATCTTTTTTAACAGTTTTAAGTTTGCCTCCAGCTCTAGAATCAGCTTCAAACAATGTCACATTCAAACCATGGGATTTTAGCTTATATGCTGCAGCAAGTCCACTAGAACAATCCCAAAAAAAATCAATTTAGTAAATTAATACTAATATTCTACAGAAAACAGAATTTAAAAAGTAACATGATCTTCTGAAAAATTTGCCCATCCCAAACACAAATCATTATGCAAAAACCCATCAAAATTAGGAGCAATCAAAGCAAAATTTCACAATCTTTCTGGAAAAGAAACATAAAATTTACCTAACTCCAGCACCAACAACAGCAACCCTTTTAGCAGAAGCTGAAAATCCCCAATAAAAACGATTCAGAATGTAAAATCATCAAAAGAAAGTGTAGTTGAAAAGGGATTGCTTAAGATATAAGAAGAAAGGTTGACTTACTGGGTTCTTCCCGCTCAGAAATGTTGCCCATTACAGCTACTGGGTAGTTCTTGGTGGAAACTGACAATGGCGATGGCAATGCAAGTTTTGGTGAAAGGTGGGTAATGGATTGAATTACCATAAGATCAGTTTAAATTTGTCAATTTCTCAATCCAATTGACCAATTTTGTCTCAATTTGCCAATTCAATTCTTTTACCCTTTTTAGTTTGGGTGCAAAACGTGGAAGTTTCCAAGGTAGAAATTGTAAATTGAAGTTGATTAAACAAGCTAATCACATTCTTATCAATGAGTTACAAATTTTCCATTGACATCAACTATATCAAATTCAATTCTACCTCAAGACTACAACAGATCGAAAGACCTCCTTGTAGAACGCTATATCAAATAGCGACGTGGAAGAGGATATTCAGAATTGTTAGATCTCATACTCAACGATCGTAGTTTTGTTATTTTTGAATTATATTTGGTTTTAGTTGCTATGTACTTGCTGATTTTTATCTCTGATCTAGATGTCGTATGACTCTTTATTAATGAATCAGATATTATTAAAAAAAAAAAGTTATTAGATTGTCTTAAAAAAGTTAATCATAATTTAAATTGATAATGGGATAATCATATTATCTTATCAATACTTGAATTTGATTCTCATTGATCATCTTTTCCGCGTACTTGGTAAGGCAGTAAGCCGATAACCAACAAACAAGTTGCATTTTGTTTGATTGAAGTCATAGCGAAGTGTGTGGGAAACGATCGAGTTGGTATTTGATTTGAATGGGCCGATTTAAGTTGGTGACTTTATAAATCGGTTTGATCAGTTGATTTATATGAGCATGTCTAAAAATAATTTATTTTTATTAAGCAAAATACTAGTGTTAGATGGTTAGAACACTTATCCGTCTATTTGTGTCAAATAAGTTAAAATTTTCTATTAAGTTATAATACCAAACACTGAGAGTTTTTGCCTTGATTGACGGGTTCATATGTGATTTGACTAAGTCGATTTTCAATTATGGATTAAAGTTGATTTGAATATTAATAATGATTCAAGGGGATACAATTTTGATTAATTCTCCGTTCAATTCAACCTAGTTTAATTAAGTATATAGATTTTAAATCGACTTAATAGTTTTAGCCTTTGGATAGCATACGATACCACCTCTCTCATAAAGGCATATGATTCAACTAATGTAAATTTAAACTTAATTACAGTCCTAATTGAAATAAATGAGTGGGTTGTAGGACCATAGAGCAATTTTACGATCCTACGATTTTATGAACCGAATTATCAAATTTAGTCTTAATTACAATGAACTTATTTACGTTTTTTTACATTTTTTTTCACCTACACTAATGTTCAAAAAAATTAAGTATTTTATTGATATGAAGTTTTAAATTAATTATTTAATCAATAATTTTCTATATTATTCATAAAAAATGAAGTTGAAGAAACTTTGTATCAACGTATATAAAACTTAAAAAAATAAATAATTCTGCTAGGGACTTAAAATGTATTAAAAGTTTGTGTGGTATCACGAGCTGAGTTTTAGAATGATTGATTTACTATTCATGTAAAAAAAGGTGCATTTTCCTTTCAATGAAGTTCATTTGCTAATAACTTTAAAATTAAGCGTACTTGATAATGAGCAATTTTTAAATAGGTAAGTTCATGGTCGATTTCAATTGGAATCCTGATCCTGATAAGATTGATCCTAACATTTGATATATTTATGTTAGGAAAATAAAATTATTGAATAAAATTTCTCCGCCATAATTTGATATTGACTTTTATTTGACCAATTTTATTTTGTTCGCCGTCAGTAACAGCGAACAAAGAACTTGACTTTTTTTAACCAGCTCTATTTGTGCGCTGTTACTAATAGCGAACATAACCAAATCACAAGTTTGGAATAAAAGTACTTACTTTGAGAATTTTTTTGAAAACTTTGTTATTATTTGAATTTTTTTTATTTTTTTTTATTCATTTCAAATTTTCCCTTTTAGTAACAACATCAAGAGATTTTTTTTTTTAAATCTTACTTTTAAAATTACACTTTTTAACAAAGAAAAATTATAATACTTGTTCGCTTCTAGCAACAACAAACAAAGAAATTTGACTTTTTAACAAGTTTCTCTTATATTCGCTATCAATAAGTGCGAATACAATCCATACAAACGCTTATTTTGAAAATTAAGTTTTTGTTTAAGTTTATTTTTTTAATTTTAATTTTAATTTTTTAATTTAATAAAAAAAGTTTATTTTTAAAATTTGTCACATTTGATGAGTGATGAGTGGTGGCCCACAAAACATGCCCACCTACCTACCCGCGAAGCTTCAATCTCAATTCTTACACAACAAGCAGACGAAAATACCTGGCAAGTAATGTTCTTCGTCGATACCGTAACGATCAATGGCAAGTGTGAATTCATGCTCATCAATCTATCCATGTAGATTGTAGATATTGATGTTGATGTTCATCTTCTCTAGTCAATTTTCATTATTTTAATTTATTTGATCTCATTTCCTTACCTCTTAAGTTAATTATTTTCAAATTTACATATAAATACCTCTTTTCTTCTCATAATTTTCTTGAATTCTCAAATTTGATTCTCATTCTAGGTCAACGGTGATTCAGTATTTCTGTACAAATGGAGCAGCATACCATACAGCAGCCGTTACTTTCAGGTAAACAAAAATGGAATACCCTATTTTTTGTTTGTATTTTTATCGCAAAATGATTTTTATCTTTGTCAATTTTGGTTATATGAGAATTGAGATTGATGATGATTGTTCGTGTTTGAATTGAAGGAGGTGAAAATGGAGCACAGAGTGGAAGATGGAGTTCGTATGAATATTTAGGAAGTACTCCTAGTGCATTGATTCCGAATGCTTCAATGGGTGTTGGTGTTGGTGTTGGTGCTGAACTCACCGTGGAGGAAATTCGAAGTGTAGCATCCAATTCAGAACACCATTACCCACCTTCTCTTCATGCCCCATTGATTTCTTCTCCGGACTCCTATTCTTACGCTGGTGGTATGCTTATTAATTTTCCTTTTCCATTGTTTATTAAGTATTTTTAGTTCTATCTGATTGTTGGTATCAAATGGTCTAAAAGGAAAACATGGTGTAATTTATATAGGAAATTATTTTAAAAGGTTTATGATGATGCTTGTTTTAGGTTAATCACTTTTTACACACAAAATTCATTGCTATTTATCACTTTAGAAGATGGTGTTAGGTGGTAATGAAAAATTATGAAATTGATGATTTCGTAAAAGATGGTTTTCTTAGTGCTTTCACATTGTGCTCAAAACTACCAGTCTCCTTGCGTCTCCTCTGGCAAGTCACAACAATCTGATTCTCCGTAAAGTTGTGTAGTTTGGTGGTGTTTTTCCATCCCTTTCAGTGATTGTCGTGACAAATTCTTTATGTAAAGTTTTTGTGTTATTGGTGTTGGTTTCGATCTTTCTAACGCTATTTATTTTGAGCTTATTTGCCGGTGGTGTTTTTTTTAAAATAAAATGTTAACCTCTTGTCTCAGAGTTAGCTCTCGATCAGCGAACTGGATACGGGGGAGATTTGGGCAGGGATGCCAATATGTTCCAAAGGTATGTATGGATCAACTGATATATAATGCTTTGGATCTTGATGCTATAACACCTAGCAATTATTTTTCATAATTTTTTGAGTTTTGTTGTTTTTGAAGTTTTAAGTATTTAGTTTCTCTATGTCAATAGAACATTCCATTAGCCAAACGCCATTAATGGATCCCACATAAGTAAATTGTGAGGGTAGGATGTACGCAACCTTTCCTTTGTTAGTGAAGTGATAACAAAGATGTTTTCGACGACCCTTGGTAGCAAATATATCTGCAACTTCACATAAATAAATGTTGCACATGATTTGATGAGCCATTTTAATTTAGCTTATCCGTGTCAATGTTAGCAAATCTTTTTGATGGCGTGCTGTTTCAAATAGAACTTAAATTCAAAATTTTTAGCGCTGAAAATGGCACTAATATTTTAAAATGAAAATCTATATGCATTTTTTATGACACCTATAAAGGTGACATTGCTCTTTTTCTCTTTGAAGAGTCTATTCACTTTGGAAATTCTATTTTCAAGGTCTATTAAAGCATGAAGTAGATTGAAGGGAGATCAATAGTCTTTTATACAAAAAATCTGAATGGATGCGACACCTTTAGTACTTTCACTGATGTCATCTACATAGCAAACATTGCTCTTTTTTTTTTTGAAAGACCTTTAAACCTGTTGGAAGTTCTATCTTCAAGATTAGTATCTGAAGCATAAATTTATGTGAGAAGGTCTATTGCGAAGTGTGATAAGGCTTTCAGCTCAACAATCCATTGTATTGTTTATCCCGTTGTGGTGTTATGATGAAGGCTAGAAATGCATCTCGTCTTGATTATTATCTTTCTATATCGTGTTAACTTTTCTATGTGGAATTGAAAAAAGTTTATGCATACAACATGTCAATACCCCAATGCCAATAAGTGTCTCTACCTAGGTGGGGTTTAGAGGGGTTCTGATGTACTCTAATTTATCTTTGTTAGCGATTTCAAAGAGGTTGTCTTATGCATGCTTTCCTTATAAGGACGATCAACTGCAAAAATCTAAGTTCTATGAATAGTGTTCTTATTTTTTTATGTTATTAGGGAACCATCGCTTCGTGTTTCCAGCGGGGGCAATTATGCTTCATTGTCTAACCACAACTAGTCAAAGAAAACGAAAAAATGACGAAGAGAGGAAAAAGAATAGAGGGATATATAGATTAGGGATAAGTAATGAATATTAGAAACATAGGGAAAAACCATCTTTCTCATTTTCTCCATACACGCTCCTCTCCCTTTGCGATATATTTGTTGTTCCACTATAGCAGACACTACCGAGAATATGTTGAATTGACTCTATTTTCCGGCTTTGACTGCTCAAGTACATGGTGTATAATCTTTCTTTCCCTCCCGATTTCTAACAAAAAGTCACTTCTCTGTATTTTTCTATCAGAGACTTTTAATCTTATTTTATGTTGCTTTTCGAGACTTGAGAAAGAGGAAATAAGCATATATGAACGAAGTTTTTTCATCTTAGTTAAGCTTCTATACTATCCAAAGCAAGCATGTTTGATGTCTTAGTGGATTAAAATGTTTTCTGGAGCTGAATATTTGTTCTATGGAGTACTTATTGTTTTAGTCATCTTTGCAAGTAAAATATTGTGATCTGTGCTGAGCTTATATAGTCAAGCTGTCTGTGCAGACAAGTATTGGATGAAATTGAGATTCGAGAGTTGCTCATGGATCATGTTGGTCATCGGTGTTGCTGGGGAAGTCGTCCTGCCCGTACATGGAAGATACAAATGGTGGAGGACTGCAATGTATACATAGGAACTTTAGATACTTTTACGGAAGAGAGGGAAGTCATTACGGAACGTATTCCTTATCAAGGTGTCAACATCGATGGAAAAGATAGTGGCCCTGAACCTGGAATCTGGGAATTGGATCTGAGGTCTCAGTTCCCTGTTCTATTTACACCCGAAAAAGAAACAAGAATGAAAATTCCACATTCAGAAACCATTGAGAAGTGCCCTGGTACATTCTACTAAATACTAACTTTGTTGACATTGTTCATAATAAAAATGACACTAAGTGATGATTGTGCTTATTATCTTGTAGGTTGTGATGGACGAGGGGATACTGTGTGCCAAACATGCAATGCAAATCAAGAACCTGGATTTTACAAAGAAAATCAGATGACTCCATGCACTTCCTGTTTTGGAAGGGGTTTAATTGCTCATAGAGACGGGTCTGACACAATGTAAGCATTTAACAATATAATTTCTATATAGAGTGATCATTCGACAATAAAATAACTTGATATATTCTTCCATCTTTGCACTAATTACATTTTTGCATTGCATGTCAATTTGACAGATGTACGCAGTGCAATGGTAAGGGGAAGATTCCTTGTGCTACTTGCAGCTCCAGTGGATTGATAAAATGCAATATATGTCGAGGCAGCGGATCTATTCTTGCTCGTAATGTTGCAATTGTCAAATGGTAAGTGAGCCATTGTTCTTGATTTCAGGATCTATTTTCTTGACTTCTATGTAATATTTCCTAGGATCTATTTTTCTAGCAACCGACCCCAATCTTTTGGGATTAAAACCCCGAGTGACATTGTTGTTGTATTTTCCCTATTTGTGATATGTGTTGCTCCCTTCAATTGAAATTGGTGCCTCCCCTTTTTGTTTCAAGATGTTCCATAAATATGTCCCCCATTTTTTCTTTTGACAAATTAATGAACATTTATTTTTGTCTCTCTTTTTTGTTATCTTCATTTTTCTCTCTCTCTCTCCCTTTAACATCACTTCTTCCTTGTTACAGTAAAGGGGTACAGCAATTAAGAACATATATAATGAGAACATTTTGTCTTGTATGATAACTGATAACGTGAAAAATTAATTGTTGAAAGAATCAGAATCAAATTGTTTTCCTTGGTTTTGTTGTATATGTCGCATTGCTCACCAGAACCGGAATATTATTGGTTTTCTTTTAATATCCATTTTTAAATGCATAGGGAGACATTAACGTCTCAAGTTATTGCTTTAAAGTTTTGGCAAGATTCCCTTGTCTTTTTTCCCACTCCTAGGGCTTTAGTCACTAAGGTTGGACTTTCGCCACTAGAATCTATCCTGTAAATAATTTTTTGTCTCTATGGAGGCATTGGGTATGGAACAAAAAATGGGGAAGGAGAGTCTATTGAGGATCTTTATAAGCATATGATTTATTACTTAACACATGGTATAGAAAGTTTGAAAGCTGTTTGGTGACTTGTATTTAACACATAAAGAGTCTAACTAGGTTTCGCCGATTGTTGAACAGTGTCTTGATTTCAGTTTACTATGTGTTTCTTGCCTCTCTTCTTTCTCTTTTCCACCTTCTGTCCTTTTTGTTTTCATCCATGAAACAAATCTTTCTACTGCTCATATTTTATTAAAATCATTGAGCTTGAATCAGTTGCTATAAGCAACAGCTGGCAACATGTATTTTCTATTCAATTTTAAGAATTAACAATAATAATTACCGTGCAGTTACGGCTGTGTTTTGTAATCGTTAGATCTTCCTTTTCTTTTCTAACTAGGTTGTGCTTGGAACCATCTTTTTCGTTTGCCTAGTTCCTGCCTTTGTTTTCGCTTTTGATGCTCCACATTTGTGCTGAAGGCCATTAGTCTCAGATTACCTATTTATAGTATCTAATTAATTTAGTTATAGGATGGCACATTGAGTAGGGTTTTTTTTTTCAAAATCTGTACCTGTGAGGATGGAACAACATTTAGGGTTCTGTTTGTAATCAGCTAGCTTTATTCCAGATCATCCGTTCAAGAAAATGATCATAAAGGTGTAAATTTGTTCATGGATGCTCTGATCATATCAAAAGTTTCGTGTCAACTAGATAATTGATCTGAGTTTTAGAAATTATTAACCTCAATCACGTTGTATTTGAGCACAAAATGACGCAATAGTTTGTCCAACTTATGCAGGAAGACACTTTCGACACGAAAAGTGAGTGCAACAAGAGGAGCTGCCTCGGTCCCTGATGATGTCTTCCACAGAGCTAAAGGGGTGCAACTATGCAATATGCAAGCTTATCAGTGTACTCCTGCCTTTTTTGCTGATTCTTACTTTCTAAACACTTTCTCTTCTGAAGTAATTGCGGATCGTGCTCCTGTTCCACCTACTGCAAGGGTTATTTGTGAGCGACATACTATATCTGTTGTACCGGTGACACGCATTACCATGTCACATGCTTCTCGCTCCTTCAGTTTCTATATTATTGGTTTCAGTAGAGAGGTTTATCTGAAGGATCGTTATCCCGCCCAGTTTTGCTGGGGTCTATGCCCATGCTTGGAGTGGCTCAACTTATAGTTGAGATTGAGTGCAATTAAGTTGTAAAAATGCTCTATGACGTTGAAAGCGCTGTCTTATGTGCGACTTGCAGAATCAATGTCTTCTTTAATAGCGATAGCCGATATGTGCCATAAGTCATTTTTTGAGCTAGAGGATCATTTGTTGTATCTGTGAAATCTTTTTCTGAATTAATAGCCTCTGATGTTTTTCTAATTGAACAATTTTCATCATTTTACAATCGGTTGATACTGAAAACTATTTAATACCTCGATAGGAACTTAGGATTACATAACATGTAGTATTATGTCCAAAATAGCAATTACATATCATTTAGTAGTGTTAAAGCGATTTAACAGAGGCAAAAATCAATTAAGACACGTGATTTAACAGAGGCAAAAATCAATTAAGACACGTGTTTAATTGAAAACTCCGTAGAGGCAAATCTGGAAACAAAAATTCAGCACTATTTTGTCCAAAGGGAGCACAAAATTGCACTTGAACCTTTCAACTTTCACTTTTCAGCAATGTTAGGCAAGACGAATAACTTTGGGCATTTCTATTACTGAACTAAAACAAAGAATGTACTCCAAAATTTTTGTGCTTTCAGAAAACCCTAACATGATATTTGATCGAACGTATGAAGTAGATTTTGAGTATTGATGAAGGAATATAAATTTAACTACCAAAAGTTTTAACCGCACATGAGTAATTTGTCACTCAACAAAGTAAAACTGCTAGAAAAATTACATTTTAACTCATTAAGCCAAAAAAAACATTCTCCTTAACCCTCTAGTGGACAGTGTTTACAATTGATCAACAATAAACTGGGGTACCCAAACCAGAGGGGAAATGATGTATGTGTAATGTGTATTACAAGTAGTTCATTCCGACTGCTCCGATCCATAAGGCATTGCTCATAGCCCAGCTCAAATTCTGGGCTAGGGAATGCATTTTCCCAAGTCCCAACAATACAGTTGTAGAGGCTCCCCAAAAGTCTACATTATGTCCAAAACCAACAGCTTTCAAATGTTAACTTTACAAGTCGGTGTTCCTGGAAAAAGAAGGCAATGGCACGGGTTCTTGTGGTCGAAGAATGACAAGAATGCCAAACATCCCAAGCATAGGAAGGATGACCAGCCATTTTAGTAGTTTGTAGTAGTACATATGAAATGTAAGCGAGAATTCGTCAGAGAAATAAAGACCATTAGAGTCCACCATCTCAAGTATTATGGTCCCTGTAGTCCTTACACCAACTGTTGGCACCTTCATACGATATTTTCCCGGGCTATTATAAACCTGATTAAGTTTAATACTTCGCTCTCCTTGAAAATTGCCAGGAACCAGCAAAGTCATCTACACAATTTCATCATCATCAACTACTAAAAAGATATAGGATCAACAACACCAGAAAGTAGAGATGGAAAAGATCAAATTACCGTGACATTGTATGGTGCTTGTGTACCAGACAAGTGTCTATAAGAATCAACAACCTCAAACTCAACCCAAAAGTTCTTGCCTTCTTCGTCACGGAAATTTCTATGTGAAGGCAACACATAAATCCCCTCCCGATTGTATCGACTTGCAACATTGTTTCTTCCTTGATAAGCTGATCTCCATGCCTGCAGAAGTACACTAACTTAGAAAAGCAAAAATAAATGGACAAGGAGAAACTCTATTTTAGTTCCTGTCATGGAAAGTGGCTCGAGTTCAAATATAAGTCTCTGCAACTCACCTTAAGTGGATGATGTGGTGATGGGGTAGAGAAACAAAAAACATTTCCATTCATAGTTGTTACTATAAGATCAAGATCATCGCCGCCATCAACATTGTCCGCCAAAACCATACTGTATCTGTTATTAACCAGTAGATGTATCATGTATTAGAATCTGAATGTTGATGCAAAACATCTAGCAACTGCAAACTAACAGGTTAAGCAAGTCTTACGAAGTTTCTCCTATATCAACAACATCAGCACAAGACGTGGGGCCATCAATGAGATATAGATAACCATCAAATGATGTTGTGACAATGGTCAGTCCTTTCTTTTTCTCTCCCCGTTTGCTCAAATCAACAAGAAGAACCTGATTCATAACTCTCCCATGAGTCCTATAAGGATATGGGCGAATATGTTTCCCATCCTTGCCACTTAGGACATATATATTTCCAGATATGGTCGGAATCACAATATCTGTATGGCCATCTCCATCAACATCACCAACAGAAGGGCCCTACAATACTGAAATATGTTAGTATATTGGATTTTCTAGCACCTGAAGAATAATCCTCAAGATGTAACTTCCAACAAAATGATAAAAGATTGAATATTCCCGAGTCCTTACATCAACCAAGACTGATCATGTCACCATTGTCTTGAAAGTGCAAGCGATTACAAGCACACTAATAATAACAGCATAACAGACTTCGTATAAGAAGAGATCTACCCACCCTCCCTTTCCGGTAAAAAGGAAAAGCTTGAGCCTTGAGGCACACTTCACCATGTAATCAATTCAATGAGTCACAAACACAGATGAGAAGACTTTTTGAGCTTACAAGAACCAAAATATAATGGCCATGGAAGGCAAAACATCAACTCCTATTATAATCCACCCCTCACCAGCTTAGTTTTCAAAGGCACAAGGCACAGTGAGTCTCAGAAGAGTCCTGGATACTAGGTGCAAGGTGAAGGGACATGCTTTTGTAGATGAGGCACTTTTTCTCAAAAGCTCGAGAATCAATTCTAAAGCATATTTGATACTTCAACAACATGATATTCATATTATGATACGACCCAAAACATTTGTTATCATTGCATTAAGCCATTAATATAGTGCAAAATGGCACAAGAAGTTACCTAACTCACATTGTAAAGCATTTTGTTTAATTATCCACTGTCTAATTGTTATCACAAAAGAGAAGAGAAAAACATATAGAACTCAAAAGAAGAAAAGCAAAAAAGAACGATGAATTCAGAATAAAGAGATAGAAAACCAAAGAGAAAAAATGAAAGAAGAAAGAAAGATAGAGGAAAATTGAATGAAGAAAACAGCAACAATAAAACATTACCAACGCTTTAATCTCAACAATATAAAGTTGAGTACATGAACCAAAACATATCAACTGAGAGATCATTGCAAACAAAGATAATGAAAGAAGAATAAAAGAGAGAGTTTTAAAGCAAAAAGGCAGCTGAAAGATGAAAAATCATAAGACGGGCAGAAAATCCAAGAAAAAAAAAATTACATGAGTCAAGACTACTTATTGTGAATTATAAAGGCCTACCTGCGGAACAAGACTTTTCACATGGGTTTCCCATATTTCCTTTCCTTGAGTAGTCCAAGCAGCAACATTTCCATGTACATCAGCAGTCACTAATTCAATTTTACCATCATCATTGATATCAGCTGCCACAACTGCTCCTTGAATTTCAGCCATTTCAAGAGGGAATTTGTCTCTCACTTTACCTGGAACGGAAGCAATATAAATTTAAACACAAAAAACCAGGATAACCACTTGAACATGAAGTCGAACTCCAACAAAAAGCCTTGAAGCCAAAATTATTTATGATGATTAAATTTAAGGCTCCGCTCAATAAAATAAAAAGCTAAAGATCCAAGATTTTATAAATTTCTCATTGGGAACAAAGACTAAGGATGTAAATCTCTATTTTAAAAAGGTACATGCCTTTTCAATTGTGGTGGTATATTTTTAGGGCCTTTTTATGCCACTTGATAGCTTATTAAAGCATATGAAATGTAAATAAACAACCCCCTGGAAGCCATGCTTGGAGTCCGTAATGCACATCACCATCATCTTCATTAGACATCAATTAATCACCTATTACCCACTTAAGTCTTAAAGCATTCCTTAGAAGATATGTTTCTCTAAAACCAAAATTCCAAAAGGCATTAGCTCCATTGGTTTCATGAAAAAGGGACCACAATTATTAGATTTCAAAGCTTAAGTAGGGTTACTTTATTGCCAGGTTTAAAACCCATTTGATGTCTTAATAACAATCTACATTCAGCAACGATTTCAATTTTATTAGGAAAATTGATATTGAATTAATCTTGACTATAATTAGTCTTCTAACAATAGTTCTGACTGTGAAGTATTCTAGCATAGACCCAATTTTTGAGGAAGTCTCCTAAGAATGAACCAGGAACATAAAACAACCAATTTAGTAAGTCAAATGACGGATTAACCATTAGTTTATCTTTAGAGGGAAAATAAAACAACAACATTGTCAAAGTCTTGATCCCAACGAGGTCAACAAATGAACGTGAAAGATTGTCGGTAGCACGGGACATTATGAGAAGACACCCTCCAAAGTTAGGATCATTCTAGAATAACCATAATTCGAATTATTATGTAAAAGACACCATACTTGGATCATCCTTGCCAGTTTGTCTAACGTATTGAAGTCTAAACATGATAGCCCAATGATACAATTTTTTAACGTAATTGTCGTAACATAACACAAATATGGACCTTGACCTAAGAATCAAAGCTCTTTAACTCAAGTAGTCGTCTCAAATTACCTAAGGTTATGTTTGGGAATAAGTAAATGATTTCAAATTGTAGATTTCAATTATAAAATCATAGATGAAGAATTTGAGAATGACAAGGTGTGGGAAGTCATTCTCAAATTCTCAATTTTAACTAACTTTAATACAATGGTGGAATTGATACAAATCCAAATTTGGTTTTTATTAATTTGTCAAACACTAAATTTAAGTCAATTCTAGATTTCCAAATGAAATCATTATTTCCAAACATAGCATAAACTATCTAGGTACTTGTGTAAAAATTGATGTGAATGAAGGGTTGAGGTATAAATAAAAAGTGCATGAAACTCATTCAATGCGCCTTCATTTCACAAGCATAAAAATCCTAGATATATTTTTTTTTTTGCATGAGTTCTCATTCAGCTTTGTTTTTAGGAGAATTACATCTAATTAAACCAATAGTTTCTAACCCATTTTTTCAATATAATATAATTATATAAATCCCAACGATAACAAAATAGACCGACCGCAAAACAATGAGAACATTTTAAAACAAAAAAGAGGAAAAATATTCCAACCCATTATATGCATCCATTTCTCTATTTTTTGTTCCTTAATTCCATTGCATCATCTTATCATTGTCAACATTATCATTATTCCTTACATTCATCATTTTTTTGATAATCTATTCTCTTCTCTGATATACTTTACTCTCACATTCAAAGGTGCCTTCTCACTTGGTTTCCAATTGCTCAAAATTTCCCATTATCTAGCAATAATTTATGTTGAACACAAAACATCTTGTTGGAAACATGAAAGAATGAAGTTACTCTTTGCACAAAAGTTGCATGGAAACGAATTTGGAATGTTTAAATGTTTCATTAACTCAAGTGCACTTCTTATTCATGAGTTGCGCATAATGTTTTGTATGAAAATTTTGAAATCAATCTCTTTGTTATTACAAGATTGTTTCGTACGTTTGATCCCCAAGACCTTGTCTAGGTGGGATCCAAGGTAGGACTAGGTAACCACTTAATGGCATTAGGTTATGAAGTGTTGTTGAACAATAGTATTAGCATCTTTGTTTTGTTTAAAATGAGAAGGGACTCTTGCTTCTCTAACCTCCATTTCCCTCTCTTCCCCTATTGGTATCCAAATGAGGGAAATACAATTCCTCACCTTCCTTTCCCTCTATTTCCTTCTATCCAAAAATAGTATTAGCATCTTTGTACACCAAGGCAGTAGGGAACTCTTATTACATGGAAGAAATTAAAGAACAAATTAAATCAGTAATCTTTGTTTCTGATTTAGACGCCATCGTCTCAACCTACTCTACTTGCTTCAAATTTTGTAAAAAATTCTTAGCAAAATTAATAAATAAAAAGAATATAGGAGTATATGTCTGTAAATCCAATCCCAAAGACATACTTGGATTGGTGGTGATTCATTGTTAGGCTTGATGGATCACGCACAGACACAAACCTGTGCAACAAAACAAGGCCTGTTGGGGTCCCTGAACCAGCCCTCTATCTACATAGACGAGTTGGGATGCAATTCAGCTGGTGTTAGACTCTAGAGGGCCTCCCATCAAAAATTTTTGATCAATTTTTGGACAGGATTCGAAGCACAAGCCAGTAAGGATGATCCTAAAAGCATTGACTTTAGCACGCTTGGGTACAAATGGACCCCATCCCTCCGAGTCTATTCTCTCATAACCCACACAAATCCGGGTTTTAATGTGAAAGGGTGCTAACGCTTTTTTCAACTGTTTGCTCACAGGTTCATCTTCTGATTTTTTATCCAGCACTAGTAAAGAGATCCAACCAGATTATGCAAACACTGAATTTGCTATGCAGACTGGTAATCATATAATTTATGAACTAGGTAGTAGTTACACAAACTTCCACAGTGACTCCTAACATAGAAAAATGATGATGATGATAATGTCAAGTAGTGTTGTTGAATGGGTATTGTTTCAGAAACGCCCTGCTAAAGTACACAAGAAAAGGGCTCTAAAAAGGCCCTACATCTAAAAAATATAAGTTCACATTAAAGCATCCTCTATCACTAAGAGATTTTCATTCTCATTCTACAAAATATCCGTAAGACAATAAAACATCATTGATCACTAATCAAAATGTTGTTCTCAGTCAAATGGTATCATCCAAAACGGACCCGGCCAGGCCAAACTGAATAAGGACCGCCCATTTGAGCCTATTTCATCTTAGTATATCCTAATTAAACTAACCAATATCCAATCCATTGCACAGGCCTGATCATAATTCAGCAATCCTAACAGATGAAATAGGTTTGGAAACCTTGCATAGCTGAATTGAGCATCCATCTCAAGAATAAATCAAATTCGAGGAAAAAATAAAGAGAAGTGAAAGAATTGCATCTACAAGATAATACAAAACCATGGAAATGCGGATAGGTTACAACTAGAGTTGTCAAAATATGTGCTTGGATCAGGTTTTGGGAATGCCATTTTGCTCCCAGAAGATTTCAAGGTTCTGTTGTGCCTAATCATCATGTCAAGTATATTTTTAGCAATGTTCGGGTCATTCTAAGGTTGGGTTTTGATCACCCTTGTATAGGTCAATTTTGATTTGAATCAATTTGATAGCTCGAGTTAAAACTTTCCACACAGCATGACAAACAGGAACTTTTACTTCTGAATTCCTATGAAAGAAAAACACTCTATGCACTATGACAGCTCAATCCACAAAATCCACCCAACCCCCCCGTCCTTTCAAGCCCCATAAAAGCATATGATAATTGCTTTTTCTTATTTCAATCAGTAGTCATTGTCCCTGCAGATTTGCCTCATTTAAATCATATCTTATCACATAGTGTGTCTCTAGATTCCGGAAGTGCTTAGTTCAAACTTCTAAGATATGCAATTGTACAACACAAGCCATTAGCATCAAACAAGATTACTACAGACATCAAACTTTGTAAAAATATTAAAGTGCAATTAAGACATATTACCATGATGATCGAGTACATAGAATAAGCCAAAAGAAGTCCCAATGAGGATGTCCAGATTCCCGTCTCTATCTAGATCAGCCACAGTTGGTGATGAATATATGTAAGCACGGAATTTGGAAGAATCTGTGCTCAAATCCAGGGGGGCAGTCCACTTAACTTGTTTTGTGTCAAGGTTGAAGACAACAATGCCACCGGCAACATACTTTCCAATATCAATACCACCTAGATCTTTTGCATGCTCCGGTTTGTCATAGTAACTGTTAATTAAGCCAAAGCATTACGAACAAATATTAGGAGCCAATCTAAACATCGTAACTCTAATATGCACAATGAAATCTAGACAAAATAACCCATCATAATTTTTTTCAAAATGCCTGAAAAACACCATGATCCACAAAATGCTTACTTTCAAACAGAATGTCCATCAGTCGGTTCAATCGAGCATATGGTAATAACTGAAAGTTGAAACAGAAAAATATAACCTATAAACAGGATTGACCTAATAAACTCAAACTTAATAAGCACAACCCATCAGACAACCACTAAGTAGTCCACAGCTGATGCGCCTTGTTACTTTGATAAGACTAGTTACCTTTTCATACAAAGGCTTATAGCACATTACTTTGTCATGAACAGCAGCAGCTCACCAAAAACATTTTAAAAAAACATGAAACCGACAAACGCAAATACCACAGCTGGAGAAACCATTATGAATAAAGATTTTTTTAACATTCAAAATAGCATTGCTAAGACAAGTAAAATGACATAAACAGGTTTTAAAAAAGAAAGCTGTTTTTGAGAAGAATTAGCCATCATATCTGGTAGCTTTCTGATATCTTCTAATTGGCTAATGTTCTTGCTGGCCTCATTTGCATATGATGCATTCATTACATTGGAACTTAACCCAGCATCAACAGATTTAGTTGTGCTGTTAGGAATTTCAAGATTTGATTTTCCTTGACTATCATTTACCGCGCCTCCCTCGGGTAAAGATACATTACCCAGCATATACAGATTTAGTTGTGCTGTTAGCAAACATCACTCCAATTAACATTGCAAGGATAAGAACTATCATGATCCCCAACATCATCAACTTTTAAATAAGAAGCACAAATGATTTGATGAGAAATTTCACTATAGTTCATTATAGACCAAAAACGAAACTTTTTCTCTTTCCTTTAAATGATCAACAAAAGTCTTGTGTAACATGTAATCAGAGTTTTCTATCAGTTTTTGCTCAAGATTTATTCTTGTTGCTTTTATTTTTATCTCTAGCAAATGTAAATTTGGTTATCTTAACCTCTTAATGGAGTCATCGACTTGTTCTTTAAGACCTATAACATACTTCGTGTTACATAGTCACCGACAAATATTTATCATGTAATCTCAAATTCATGATTTATATCTTTCAATTTTTGAGGTGCCGCTTTCATGTAGAAGGAAGTAAAAAGAGGTGTTAGAAGTTTGATTCTTAGCTGAGAGATACATTAATAACAAGCACACAATGCATTCTCTCATAATGGTTTTAGTCCATAAAGAAGAAATACAATTGAATTTCTACAACAACAGATCACGACTACCATGCCTTCTATTCTAGTCATTTTAGCCACTAACAGAGACAGTATCATCATTGCTGGAAGTAACATTGTCAATAGCAGTAAACACTTAACAGACATTCAAACATTGACACCACCATTGTTCACTTCAAAGCTAAACACTAAAAGAAACCTAGAAAAACTTACTCGCGGTCAAAGAAGTATGATACAGCAACCACCATTTCTAATACCCCATCATTATCTATGTCAGCAATTACCTGAGGTGAATACAAAAATCAAGTTATGCGAATACAAATGATTTATGATTAAGAATATAGATTTTTACATCAGAGAAAAGAATAAGTACAGGCGCACTTACAGGAGTGGACAGGATATGAGAATCAATATCTACATAGTCTTCGACAGTCTCATGTTGTGATTCAATCCAATCTTCATCCCCCCACATATTCTCATCCACATAATCATCATAGTCATAACTATACTCATCTGCTAGCTCATCACTACCACGAAATAATTCAAAAGAGGAATCAGCTTCTGTTTCCAGGCCTTCATCATTCTCTACAGTTGCAGTTTGAACATTTTCACTAGCTTCATTTGCTCCCTGGGAACCAGAATCTGCTAGCAGTCGTCTAGCAGTGTTTGTTCTGGTTTCAGTATCCACATTACTATTCAATCCACTAGTTAAAGAGGAATTGACTGCTCCACCCTCCACAGGTACAGTGTCATTTGACCCTGTATTTTGAGAAGAATTAGCCATCATATCTGGTAGCTTTCTGATATCTTCTGATTGGCTAATGTTCTTGCTGGCCTCATTTGCATATGATGCATTCATTACATTGGAACTTGACCCAGCATCAACAGATTTAGTTGTGCTGTTAGGAATTTCAAGATTTGATTTTCCTTGACTATCATTTATCGCGCCTCCCTCGGGTATAGATACATTACCCATATCAGTATGTCCCCCAGTTGATGGAATCACAGGTACATTAGTAGATTCTGTTTTAGTTTTGTTTGAATCTACAACAGTGACCACAGATCTGTTAGTCTCAAGGTGCACAAGGAGGAAATAGAAAGAAAACATCTAAAATGCCCCGAGTAGCTGTTTATAAAATACTCAAATCTCATCCCAATTAAATTAACTGACTTAATAAATATTCATTGGGTCTGCACACAATCTAATCATAAAACCACTGTAGTGGCCTAACATTCTAAAATAGAACACGCCGTATTTTGCCACGATAAATAAAAATAGTAAATGACAAAATTTTCCTAAGCCTACTTTCTCAATTAACCATAATCTACCATATTACGAGGTTAATAAAGCGATGTTATCACTCTTTACATGCTTATGCATCAGGAAGAACATTTTATCATACAGTAACGAATATGAATTCGATAAGCAAATTATAGATGAAAAAGTCATCTCTCTCAATTGTCACCCAATGCAAGTTGATTATGGAAGTCACTCTTGTATTTCATAGGAAGCCACCCCCATCTAATCATACATCAGTCTCATACAAGAATGAAATACTCATGAATGTTGATAACTAGCCAATATTTCAATAGTTTCAACAAAGCACAAACGATCCATAAAGTAAAATTCAAGATCTTTATGCTTTAAAGTCTATAGTGTAAAGTGAGTGCGAAAAACCAACAATCAAATGGAGGAAAGAAAAATCAAGCTATCAACATAAAGTGAGAGTAGCTCACGCAATAAGTTCATTTCAGCAGCCTCCTGCACAAGCTGTTGATCATCTACATCAGGATGAGAGCGGTCTACAGGATCAAGATTTAATCCCTCATACCAATTTTTACGAACTCTCCTTCGAGGCACAACCAATTTATCAGACATCATATAGCCTGAAGCTCTGAAGAAAACAAATCCAAGTTAGAAACAACGGCATTACATCATCATAAAAAACATTCAGAAGCCCAGCAATACAACTCACCTAAAAAAAAGAACTTCACCATTGTATGTAGCCAAGGCTATTTCTCTAACACCGTCTTTGTCAATATCATAAAGAAGAGGACTGGCATGAACAGTGGACTGATGATAAGCAGGCCACCCTGAAAAGTTTCTCCAAGAGATTAGCGCACACATATCAAAGATACATTAAGAAAATATAGATCACCCTGATAAATTCAGGCAGCAGTGATAGCACACAACATCCCATGCTCATAATCCATGTTTCATCATAAAAATTTCATTTAAAACAAACTAAGGTTCAAGAGACAAAGACCTTACACAGAACCTAGGTTTACCTGATCACTAACACCCCCCCCCCCCCCTGAATTATGAATTGAAACGAGAAGATTTTGGGTTGCTTATTTAAGCTAATTTTGTGTGGATTTGAATGAATTATACGTAACAAATTAGGCCACGCAAATAGAGACAAGAGAGAATTCTACAATTAAAAAAAAGGATTGAATAAAATCAACACAAACCTGGCATTTTATCCCCATCTGATCCTTCTAGTACTTCTAGATAGTGAACAAATGAAGGAACCACAATATCTAATTTTCCATCACTGCAAAAGCACATTAAACAAAATTGATCAAATCAATGTCAAAAGATTCATAAGATCAACTATGATATTATTTTAAAGTTATCAGCAAGGCTTGAAGCCTTAGGTCATGGATGAGGTGCATGAGAATACCTCAAATAGGTCAATTGTAGAAAAGTCATGGGGTACAAGGGAGAGGAACGAAGGCATAACAGGAGATATCAATATTGAATATTTTCAAATAAGTTTCCATTAAAAATTTCTTTTGCACCAAGAATGGTGGAGGTGACAGGTGCCTTACGTGCATGTCTACATGTGACGCAACCTCAGCACTTTGCAACTAATACTAAGAGTCTCTAATTGATTAGCCAAATCAAACCCATTGAAAAACAAACCACATAACCAAAAGTGTACTACTCAATTCAAGCTTCCTAGGTTACTCCCGAGTCCCAACAATGTATTTCCGCCTTGTTTAAACAAAATCCCTAGATTTTGAGTAGGGTGTAAACACAAAATGTGACCAGCCTTCTTCTTTTCACTTAAACTTAGTTAAAGTTATCAACTTCTAACCGCACTTGATTGAGCTAATTACCCAGAGACCTTATCTGAAATTAAAATGATTATCTCCAAGCTGAACCTATAAGCCCTGAGCTTCAATGAATGAAACCTATCAAGAATCAATTTTACTTTTTTAAGCAGAAACTTGCTTTTTTGATATGAAGAGTACCCAATTCCACAATGATTAAAATAATAAAAGGCTTAGCTACTATCCCCAACAAAATAATCCCAATTTTCGAATACAAAAAACCAGAAATGCAGCAATGAAAACAAACAAAATAAAAATAAAAATTGACCTGTTAATATCTGCAATCAGCGGGGTTGCATAAATGCTGGAGCTTACTTCTGCTTGCCATCTCAATTCCAAATTCTGAGGACATTGCGTGTTCAACAGCTCATCTTCATCCCTGAAAACCAAATAATGATTATGATTATGAATACGATTATGATTTACAATGCGGCCATTCATATTTAATCTACAAATAAATCAATTCGCTTACAAATTAGGGTAGCCAGCTGAATCATCAGTGGCTTCACGCTCTCTGAATTTGTTACTTGTTGATTCTTGTAGAGAAATCACATTGTTCGATTCCAATATGGCCAACACCAGAAACAAAATCAGCAACCTGCTAATCGCTAAAAGTCTCATCTGATTCTTGATCAACCCTATGCTTCGATTTGCGATTGAATTGATTTGTGCATTCACTATATCAAAATATAGTTCAATTACACTATTACATACGCAAAACCCTAAACTGAAATCTGCTCTAAGTTCTAACGAGAAACAAATTGACGATCAACGACCTTTGACCCAAGAATTAAGCATTAATTATCACTTTATTTTCTAAAATTAATTTAAGTTAAATAAGATTGAATAATACAAAATAATACATTAAATTGCGTAAAAAAGTTATATGTAGCAAGTATTATGGAACGGAGGAAGTATATCAATTTTTTAGTTAAATAAAAATCTAAGAATACTAGAAATATTTTTATATTTTCTTTAAATAAAAAAATATCCTTTTACATGAGTATATGAAAAGTAAATAAGTTCAAATTTTATTTATAATATATGTCATATAATTAATTCATAAAAAAATAGGAGTATATAAATTATCATGTGTAATTATAAAATAGACCTGAGGCTTATAGTGCAATGCATTCGGTAAACATAACTAAATGTGATATACATATTATATATTCAGTTAAAAATCAACATATAGGCATTCAACATTTTGTATCCACATATCTATTGCTTGATTATATTTATTCGGTGTGTTCATATATGTATTTGTCAATTATAGTGTAAAATTAATAAAAGTGAAAATAAATACTTACAATGCTTTAAATTTAAGTTATATAAATCGTCAAATTAACGTAAATTATGCATTGCACGGACATCTACTCAATTTATATTAATATATACATGATGTTATTTTAGATTTTTAGTAATGTGTATATATATATATGATGACCTTTTGGTAAAATTTTATTCAGCAACCCAAAATGGAAAGATGGTAAACACTAATAAAACTAAACGGAAGAAAATAAGGTTTGAAATGTTATCACAAATTTATAATTTTATATTAACAATGATAATAAATAGACAAATCGATATTTTGACAATTAATTTTTTAATTAAATGCAGGATAAGTTGATAGAATTGATAATCAAATAATTGATTGGTTGAATGAGATATTACTCTTATTTTATATCAAATTGTTAACATATTTTTGGCTCAAATAACTATTGTAATCATTAACAATATTAAGATTATTAATTATTTAAACCTTGAGAGTTTAATTAGATTGATTTTCCTAATTAATTACTTACTCTCATAGGATATTTGATTACAATTTTAATAAAGCTAGAGAAGCAATTTGTTGAATGAGCACATACAATTCATAATTATATTCTAAATATCAGATTTTTAGAATGATCAAAACTATTAATCATAGGCTAGATTGATGATCATTCTAAATAAATTAGATTGATGAACATTATGAATCGTCTAATCTTTATAAAAAATGATCATCAGGTTGAGGCCCTATTTATTTTTTATAGTTTATTTAAAATTGAGGCATTTCATATTTATAAAAATTGATGATCATTTTAAACCCCAAAAGCTAACATATTTTGTACACCATCAATTTTCACGATAAACAAAATAAATAATTAACAAAAATTACAAACTGTGAGATTAACAATAGAAAAATGTTCATCAAATTATAAATCTAATCAATCTAATACCAATAATTTAAATTCAAATTATAGATCAACATTTAGCAAAAATAATTAATACCCATTGGCATTACATCCTTAATGACAAAAAAGCAAGTCAATCTCAGTAAAACGAGAAGAAATTAATTAGAAATGAAGTACTATATGTAACTTAAAAAGAGAATCAAGGTATTAAGAGTGAGGTAATTGGATAGAAAAATGGTGAAGAAATTAAAGAGATAGAGAATTGAAAATTCAGGTATTGGGAGTGACGAGTGAGTGAGTGAGGTAATGGAAGGCTAAACGGCAGGCGTGAGAACTGAAAACATGGGACGCGAGAAAGAAAAGGTGTACTTGCATTAATTAAGCAAAAATGAAAGTTGTGAGTTACCAGTTGAGCTATCTAACAACAGTTATATATAATACCAAAACATTTAATATATGAGGCCCCTTATTTATGGGGCCCTAAGCGGTCGACTACCCCGGTTGCCCTCAAAACAAATTTTCCTAACAAAGAAACAAATACACAAAACAAAACATATCTCAAATCAAATTAGAAATGAATTCACAATTGTAAAATAAAGATTCAAGATTGTTAACAATGGAGGAAATAAACTCTATCACTTGTTTTTTAAATATACAACTAGGATTATACTCGTATTATACACGGTTCATACTTTTGTTTATTACAAATTACTAGTGTAATACCCGTGCAATGCACGAGATTGTTTAAATTTTCATATATATAGTAATTTAATTATTTAGATAATTTTTTCTTAGTACAATTATTAATTATTTAGATTTACAAAAGGTATTTCATAATTATATAAAAAATTATATACTTGATCAAATTTGATAATTCTAAATTAGTCCCACATAAATTATATGTAAATATAATGAAGAGTTAAAGTCTTATATATTTGAATGATGAAAATAAGTAATGAATATGAGGGGATGTAAGGATGTTTTATATTAATAATTTATTCAACGCTAAAAATTACCCATGAAGACTTTAGAGTAAATGAGTACTCCCTTCAATTCTTTTCAATTGTCTCATTTCTTTATTTGGTAAATTCATATTAATTGTCTCATTTTCTTTTTTTTTTTACCAATTATTTTTTTTTCCTAAATACCCCCATTTACACAAGTAATGACCAAAGTACTCTTATTTTTACTACTTACAATACCCCAATTACCACCTTTACAATTAATTTAATTAATTAAAATACCCCAACTACCACATTTTTTGTAGAATCTCATCTCACTCTTAATATTCATGTCCAATCAAATGAGACCATTAAAAAGAATTGGAGGGAGTATGATTTAAAGTGACATGTGGTAAATAATTAAAATTCCTCAACTTTCATTCTATATCTGACACGTGTCAAACATGTTTCTGAATTAGTATGTTTATGATGATGATATGATAGGAGTTTATAATATGTAGGATCTTTGACCAAACTTTAGCAAATCATAAAAAGCCTTTTACCACGTCTCGGATATGATTGATAATTATCAATTAAGCATTAGCAAATTTGAACTAAATGTAATCACAATCATATAATATAAATATATAATAATAAAACACAAAGTGCTAATGAAGTTATATAGTGATACACTTGAATAGATATTATCATTAAATATTCCTTCGTAATTAGATGCTAAAATTAAATTTTAAAAAGAAATACTAAAATTAGTATATTAAAATGGCAAAACAAATGATTAATGAAGTGACAAATTGACAAATGGCAAAATAATTTTAATTGATTCATGAAGTGACAAATGGCAAAAATATTTCTCAATTAGTATATTTATATTATATATATATATATATAAATATTACTGGTCGCTTTATTAAGATTATAAATGAGTAATTTAATATTAAATGTGATCATTTAAAGATTGTATGTGTATATTGCACTGAACCCAATAAACATGATCTGACCGACCCGTGAACCGTTTCGAATTTGTGAATAAATAAACAACTGATCTCCTGAGAGATTGTCTCTCTGAAAGAAGTCTCTCAGGGTTAACCCATTAAAACTTGATGGCTACTTAGTGTATCCTTAATACTTACTTATGTCATTCTTAATGTCTACTTACATAATCCTTAAATGCCTACTTACATCATCCTTAATGCCTACTTATAATGTCTTAAATGCCTATTTACAATATCTTTAATGCTCACCGAGTTAGCGTGCAATATTTACAATATCCTAAATTTCTTCATATAATATTCTTAATACTCACCGATCAACTTACTCAACATTTTCCTTTATGGGCCAAAAATTTGTGATAAAAAATAGTCGAGTCTCCAACTCGACACCGACCTGGAAGAAGCACTCGACGAGCCCAGTATGCATGCGCAGTAGAAAATCAGTTGAAACCAAGATCGACTACACGTCGACCTTGCCATCCGATAGGTCGTCGACCCCTTAGAAATAACCTTCCAGCCCCTCTTGTATGAAACCGTCTCACAGTGAAACGAATCCATACAAAAGTCAAAAGGTCTATTATGCCAAAAGTTTTTATTATTAGACTATTTAACTAACCAGCTAGTCTTTTGAGAGACGTATCTCAAGCCCAACCTTTTAGAAGATTAATGTCTCCTTACTGTATTTGATGTCTACATACATTATCCTTGATGCTACCGATATATTCATAATGCCTACTTTCAATATCTAAATGTTTACTTATATTATTCTTAATGTATACTTTCAAAATTTTAAAAAATATATAATATGATGCACATTTTACGGTAAAATCGTCTCATATAAAAATTTGCGATGACGGGGACATAAACAAGAGACGACACCCAAATAATGTTATTTGGGTTAGGCATAAGCCGAAAAGCGGGAGGACAAAAGCTTAAAGTTCATTCTAATGGCTATGGAAGATTCCCTAACCCTATCATTTCCCAATCGTATTGATTCATTGCTGATTCACTAGTCACTCCTTTATTTAAATTTATCTCCACCACGAACCCTAATTTACTTTTTATCTCTCAATTCCCAATCCCTATCACCATAATCAAGGTCTTTGGGAATTGTCATTGGTCTCAGTTCCTAATGTTTAATGGCTCCAACCGCCGATAGTAAATCTAACATTTCTTTCACCGGTACTTTAGCTAGCAGTGCTTTCGCCGCTTCCTTTGCTGAGGTTTTTCTTCTTTAGATCTACTCAATTTTACTGTTTTTTTTAATGAATTATGTTTATCGTTGAATTTTGAGTGTTTATTGTTGATGATGCTGTTTTATGTACAAATAGGTCAGATGATTTGACTTTTTTGTAATGCTAAATGTTGATTTGTGATTGTCTTGTTTTTGATTGTTATAGCATACACACGATTTACAAATGTAGTTTTGAGCGAGAATTATTTGAAATGATGGAGATTGTTTGTCGAATGGCATTAATGTAAGCTGAATTGTGATGGTTTTGATCCTTGTCATTTTACTGAATTTGATTAGTTAACATAGTCTGTAGACGATTTGTGAATGTCATTTAAGTGAGAATTATTTGAAATGATGGATATTGTTTGTCGAATTGCATTATTGCAATAAGCTGATCTGTTATTTTTGATTGTTCTGATCCGTCCATTTTACTGAATTTGATTAATTAACATAGAATTCCCTCTATTTATGAATGCTAATGAGGTAGATTGATTTGAAATGATGAATAATGTTTATTGAATGGCATTAATGTGAGTTGAATTTTTATCTGTAGTTGGGTTTTCTGCTTTTACACTTGAATTTTTGTGGTTGGTTAATCCAATTTCAGATATGTACCATCCCTTTGGACACTGCCAAAGTTAGGCTGCAGCTCCAGAAGAAAGCCGTTGGAGATGCAGTACCTAAATATAGAGGTATGTTGGGTACTGTTGCTACCATTGGTAGGGAAGAAGGCCTGGCTGCACTTTGGAAAGGAATTGTGCCCGGTTTGCATCGTCAATGTCTCTTTGGTGGTCTAAGGATTGGGTTGTATGAACCAGTGAGTTTTAATGGTTTTTTCCTGTTTAAATTAGAAGTAGTGTGATATTCTATGATTAATTTTGCTGAAATTCGATTGTAACAGGTTAAAACATTTTATGTGGGTAAAGACCACGTTGGTGATGTACCTTTATCCAAGAAGATTCTTGCTGCACTTACCACAGGTGAGCACTATACCTGTATTCTGAGTTTTGTGCTTGGATAACATACTGGAGCGGTCAGTTCATCCAAGAGTTGGGAGATGCCGAAGATAATTTTGTATTTAACGTTGTTCCTTCTACTATGTGTGTGTGGATAATTAAATGATCAAGATGTTCAATTATATTTGCAGGTGCCGTGGGAATCATGATTGCTAATCCAACTGATCTTGTAAAAGTTCGCCTTCAAGCTGAGGGGAAATTACCTCCGGGTGTACCAAGGCGATACACTGGAGCGTTAAATGCCTATTCAACTATAGTCAAGCAGGTTATTGATTGCGTGTTCTAGTTTCCTTGAAACATTTGTTTTGTTGATTTCCTTACCTATTCCCTGATTCCTGGTCGGCAATCATGTGAACTATCAGGAAGGATTTCGAGCTTTATGGACTGGTGTTGGGCCAAATGTAGCACGCAATGCTATTATAAATGCTGCTGAACTGGCTAGTTATGATCAAGTGAAACAGGTGAAACAGGACTGCCATGCACTGATCCTGTATCTTTTCATTTGTCTTTATCAGTGCATTTTTCAATATCTAATGCCTTCTTTTTGTATTTATTTTGATTGCAGACCCTTTTGAGGATCCCTGGATTTACAGACAATGTTGTTACTCATCTGTTTGCTGGTCTTGGGGCCGGATTCTTTGCTGTCTGCATTGGCTCACCTGTTGATGTGGTTTGTGTTTAATTTGTTTAAATAATCCTTAATTCTTGATCCTATTTTTGGTCCTTTCATCTTTTGTTTTGTGCTTTTAGCGCCAAACTATGTAACAAATAGCAGCTAAGTGAATTCAATCAGCTAATAACTTCTCATATCGTCATACGTGACAGTCTCTACTAATTTTCTCTATATATTTTATTTTGGGCACATGGTATTAGATCTTGGTTGCTTTATCACATTGCAGCTACATTGTAAAGGTTTCTCGGTTCAGCATATTAGGTTGTGCCTGTGCAGCTATAAACCATCCAAATATGCCGCAAAAGTGATTTTGTGACTAAAATCACAATTGTGATTACATGCAGTTTTTTTGTACTATGTTGGGAAGAGCATATTAGGTCAAGAACAAATAAAACTTTGAAGAACTCTTACTTATTTAGTTGCTATAGATGGTAGAAGTTTCTTTGTTTTATTTTATTTTATTTTATTTCAATAAAGACATTAGTGCTACTTACTAATGTTTTATTTTTTTTAGGTTGAGATAAACTTACTTTGTAGTGCCAATTTGATTCTATTTTTGCTTGGAAAAGAGCCTTTATGATGTTACAACTTGCCCGAGTTCTAGTTTAATGTTTGTCCATCGATTGCAGGTTAAATCCAGAATGATGGGAGATTCTGCATACAAGAGTACAGTGGATTGTTTTATCAAGACCTTGAAGAATGATGTATGTTGCTTCTCATTCTCTTCTCTTTCTCATCCTTCTTCTGTTGAATCCGTTCCAAAACAAAAATGATACCCTGAGTGATACCACTTCTAATTTTTAAAAGTAAATTCACACTTCATTGGAAGCAATTTGTTTAAGATGATCTGCTTGTTGTTGCTCTTGTAACCTTGTGAGACTGCGATCATTATTCATTATTGTGAACATGTGATCTTATTTCTCCTTCTCACCAATTCCAGATAATATCTTTTTCAGCTAGTTTGAAATGGTTCCTTTACTTCATAGCTTTTTATTATATCATTAACTAGTTGAGCTTGAGAGTAAACTAAGCGTGTTTTAAATTATCAACATGGAAAGTTGAGGGTGAATTATGCTTGTTTAAGATCTAATCTATAATCTTCAAAAAAAAAGACCTAATTTATACAACTTGTTCCTTTGTTTTAATTTATTAACTGGGCAATTCTTCCATAGCATTTCAAATTTTTCTCTTCATTTTCTTACGACGTGGGAAATACATATGGGTTAGGCCTTCCTCTCCCCACCTCTTTTCCGTACGGCCGGACTGAATACATACATACAATAAAAGTGCCTTTGCTTCACTTACCTGTGAAATTAATGCTTTTACATAAAAAGTGAGAGATGCCGAAGGCTCACTCTATATTCTATAATATTTTGTTCAAGTTACAATATTTCTTTCTTTATTTTGCAGGGTCCTCTTGCATTCTATAAGGGATTTATACCAAATTTTGGACGCCTTGGGTCATGGAATGTCATTATGTTTTTGACTTTGGAACAGGTTTGGTTTTGAACTGCTATTCTTACTTCCTTCAGCATGAGTTGACAAGATTTCATCTTTGATAGTAGAGTTAAAAGTTCAGAATAGCCTAATATAATAATCATTCTTCGTCATCAATCATTTGACATGAACTAAAAAATGAGCCAGTTAATCAGAAACTTGATCGGATTAGTGGTGGAACCGAAGAACCATTTAGGAGATAGGCCAGTGAGACCCAGGATAAGATTATATTTATTGAAGTCCTTAAAGAAAATTATAAAACCTTATTTTTCTTTCATCGGGTTGAAGATAAAGCATCAACGCGTTTCACATTTGTAAAGAAATTTAATCTGGATGCCTACCTACCAGAGTACCAGGTATGTTAAAACAATGGTCGGTCAACAAAGACATGCAACATAATGGGTACTTTTGCCAATGACCACCTAGAATACAAGGCTGTCCGGGGTTGAAGCGGTATTAGTAATATTAGATTAATAGTAAACAAATACAGAACGTTTGAAGGTCGGTGATTGCTGTTGGTTTCTGTCTAGTAGTTTAGCTTAGGATGCTTCCTCTCCCACTCTTGCTTTCGAGCTTGTAATGATGTACTTCTATATTTTGCAGGCAAAGAAGGTTGTGAGCAATCTAGAGTCTTCTTGAGTTGAAGATACTAACAACACTTCTATACTGCATTTCCCGGACATTTTAAGAGAAAAATAAAGCCTTGCTGTCTATTTTTGTTCGATGACTTGACCGCTATTTTTTTACGATTATGACGTACATTATAATCTTGATATTGCAAAGTAATACTCCCCCGTCCCCCTGAGATTGTTACAAATAAGTCAAGCTCACTTTGACAAGCGTAATGTAGCAATCTTAGCGGGACAGAAGAGTATAGGTGGCAAAGTGCTTATAAGTTCTGCGGACAAGGTGTTTGGGAATTTGACTACCTTATATTATTTTCCGTTTTCTGTTACCTGCTTTGTCTATCTTGTACTGCTTTGTATTCTTACTTTGTAGCAATCTGCTACAATATTCATCAAGAATGCTACAAAATTCATCAATTGTATTTACTTTCCCTTGGTTGCCCATTTCACTGCCTTGTACTTTTGCTTTGCAGCAGAATGCCTTGTATTTTGCGAAATACGAACGACTAGGTGCCCCTATAATCGACGGTTGGAATACCACCTAATTGAGAACTAGAAGTACCTCAAAAATTGAATAAGTGTTAGTGAGATAAATGCCTGAGTATTTGGATGCCCAATCGCATATTTGTGACAGAGTGTTTGATTGATTGATTTTTTTGAAAATTTGAAATTAATAAGATTAATTATAAAAAATACACACAAAATAAGAGCAAATGAACTTATTTTTAAATGTAATTGCCTCCAACCCCAGAGCTCAGATTTGATGTTGTTTATAGTTACTAACTGCAAACAGAGGCAAAATGGTCATAAAAAAGTCAAAAAAGTTGTTCTTACTTATTAAGTGCGAACAGAGGAAAACCTAGTCAAATAGGGTCAATTCTTTGTTCGTAGTTAGTAACTGCGAACATGGGGTTTTTCTCTATTCCCACTTATTAGTGGGAATAGCTTGTTTGACTTTTTTTTGACCAGTTTGCTTCTGTTCGTAGTTACTAACTGCGAACAACACTAAACCTGAGCTCTGTGGCTAGAGGCGCTTACATTCGAAATTAAGTTAATTTTGTTCTTATTCTATGCTTTTTTTTAGTAATTAATTTTATCCATTTTAAATTTTCAATTTTCTTCACGGAAATTTGGTTAAGTAGTGAGTGAATAGCCGCCCATATATTTCATGACTTCTTTCCTCGGTCTATCAATTCACCATCTTGTATAGCTTCTTCATGACTTCAATAAACTAGTTTTAACTCCATTTTAACTCTTGTAAAATGACGGAAAATAAATACCTACAAACACATATGATAACTCTAAGTCTCTGACCAAACAATGCAAATAAAAGTATAAAATAAATTGCTGACATTGTTCTCCATGTATAATATAATAAAATATAATTAAGTGAGATCTTGTTTAATTTTCTTAATGCGTATATTCATAATATTAACCTTTTAGAATTTTTATCATATATTCATATGAAAATTAAAGAATATTAAAAATTGAAATCATGCATTGTATAGCGTGAAAAACAAAAATGTAACAACTATTAAAAACTTGAGAAAAAAGGAAAACAATCTTCTAATTTGACTATGTTTAGAAAATTTCTCTTTACTAATGTTAGAATTGCTGACATTGTTCATTCCAATGAATTGTTAACATTATCAATGCTTTTACACTAAAAAAAAAAAAAATCATATAACGAGTCTATGAATGGTATTTTGAGAAATAAAAGCACATTCATATAAATTAACAATTTAATTATATTGAAAAATAATGTAATTATTTTTTTTTTGAAAAATAATGCAATTATTTTTTTTTGAAAAATAATGTAATTATTTTTTGTTGAAAAATAATGTAATTAAAAAATTTTAAAAAATTGGAGAAACTAAGAACAAATTTCTAACTTCACTTTTTATATTCATGGTCATTATTTATTTACCAAACAAAAAACATTAATTTTTAAATAATATTAATTTTTAAATTATCAACCAAAATTTCATCTAAATCTCTCAAATTTTACTCCCATCTTCTTCCAAGTTCCAACCAACCCTTCCGAGGCTCCGAGTAGTACTTATTCAAAGAAATTCTAAGAAGCCATTCCCAATTTCGAATCCCAATTCACAATCTTTATTTGATCTGCACAATTCCATAATTCAAGATTTCAATCACACCAAACTTAATAGAGTTGTAAGGTAATCGAGTAGGAACCTACGTTTGATCTACAGATCTTGGATCAATGGCTGCTCCAGATGCATTGTTCAGTCTTCGTAACAATTTCTACTTGGGAGCTTTCCAAGCCGCCATTAACAATAGCGATATATCTAATCTATCGGAAGAAGAAGCAATTGAAAGAGATTGTTTCGTATACAGATCTTACATTGCTCTTGGTAGTCATCAACTTGTCATCAATGAAATCGATTCATCTGCTGCCACTCCTCTTCAAGCCGTCAAATTGCTTGCACTTTATCTTTCTGGGCCTGAAAACAAGGTTATTTTCTCAGATCTAGATTTAGGGTTTTCAATTTCAGCTGTTTCTTGCTTGAATTTGATTAATGTTAATTACAGGATTCGGCAATTGCGAGCTTGAAGGAGTGGTTAGCAGATCCTGCCATGGGGAATATCCCTACTTTGCGCCTTGTTGCCGGCATCATATTTTTGCATCACCAAGAGTATTCTGAAGCTTTGAAGCATACCAATGCTGGAGGAACCATGGAATTGTTAGTACTGCTGTTTTCTCTCTTCTGATATTATTATGGGATATTTTTTTTTTCTGAAACTAGGTTTTAATTTGAGTAATTAATACTGTTACAGACATGCGTTGAACGTTCAAATATATCTCAAGATGTGTAGAGTAGATCATGCTGAGAAACAACTTAAGATTATGCAACAGATTGATGAGGATCATACATTGACTCAACTTGCTAATGCTTGGCTTAACTTAGCTGTGGTAGTTATATTATTTCTTGTTATGTTAAACGAATTGTCCATCCCGATACCCGATTTGACCCCTTATGCTAAAGATGTGGTTTTGCTATTGTTGGTTTTTGTGACAGGGAGGTTCCAAAATTCAGGAAGCTTATCTCATCTTCCAGGATTTCTCTGAGAGATTTCCAATGACTGGATTGATCCTCAATGGCAAGGCTGTTTGTTGCATGCACATGGGTAACTTTGATGAAGCTGAATCATTCTTACTTGAAGCTCTCAACAAGGTTTTGTTTTTTTATTTTCCTTCGATTAAGTTTGAATAGTATGCCTATAATTTCGATTTGTTTGTACCATGCTGTGTTTTGCAACCCAAGGGTAAACTTTGGCTAAGGCTTTACTTATTCATACATAATTTAAGTATTACTTTGCGCCAGTGCACTTACTTAGATCTTTAAGGTTTAAGAAACCAAGTTGTATACTTGTATACAAGTAGGACCTGTTCTGAAATTTAAATCCATAGGAAACAAAAACTAAGAAATCGACCATTGCTCGCTGATAGAATTTGTGCTGAAGAATGAAGATACATATGAATCCTGACATGAGCTTTCCCAACTCAAAAGAAATGTAAATATTATTTAATACATACACCAAGACTCAATGTAGGTGAAATCAGGTTTGAAACTGTGAAAAATTGATCGACAAATTGCATATGAACTTAGTGAACTCAGAATTGACCTTCACCTCAATTCTTTCTAAAAGTTTCAGATAATAAGGATTTATGCTAATTGCTCTCTGGGATCCAAGTCTACAACAAAGGTTAAGAATACTATTACACCATTGGCCGAACACTATTGGAAGTGAGAAACTTTTAGAGATTGTGGGTGAAATCTATCTTCAGCGTCCAAGCCATTTTTATATGGGAAATTGACAATAGTCACACCATCACTATGGTCCTAAGTTATAGTAGTATTTCTAAAAGAGTTCTTAGCGGAAAATGATTGTTGTATATATTAGGTCAAAAAACTATTTTGCCTTGTTGGTTGGTATTCCATTTTTCCTTTTTACTTTTTAAAGCTCCTCCTCATTTTCTCCTTGCCCTATATAATAGACATCATTATTGATCCTCTCTCCTTACTCAGCCTCTTGCCGCACATCTTAGACCTCATTACTGAGCGCCGTTATCAAAGAACTACAGTGCACTACTGCACTATACCTCCTATCACCTCTAATCCACATCGTATCTAGATTCTAGACAATTCCACACTCCCTCCCTCCTCTCTCTTTGATGCTGCCTCAAAAGAAGCCATAAAGAAAGCATTGGCGTTATTCGCTGCTTGAAAAAGTATATACTCTTTTGTTCTACTTGCTACAAGTTTCATTTTAGACTTTTCCTTAAATTTTCCAACATTTCTATTTATGTCTGGAGATAATGTTTTGGTAAAAGTGGGAAATGGTGGTGTTGGCAACGATGTGTGGATGGTGATATGTGTGCAAGTAAAGTGGTAAAGATGAGGCTAGTGGGAAGAAGTGAAGTAAAGGAGAGAGAAAGAAGGTTTTTAGAAAAAGGAAAAGAATACTCTGATGAGTAAATTGTTGCTTTAGGGAACCAATCATGTAACTACACCTTGTAAGTTTGGATCATTAGTCATTATAGCTGGGATTGTTAGGGTAGAATGGGCCAATTTGAGTCTATTTGTGTAATTATCCCTTTTACATAGTTCAACATGTGCTTAGTATTTACTAACTCATGATAGATAATATATGGAGACAAAACTCTTGATGACTAAAGTGATTTTCTTTTATTGCCAAACTTGATTTGAAAAGACAAAAAGTGTTTTTCTAATGTGTTTTGGTCATTTCACTACTGTGACCAAAATAAGGAATGATGATTGATGTGAGATGGTAAACTTATACCATCATGCCCGTATTATATAGAAGGGAGTGAGTGACAAAGTGGTCCTTTATGTGACAAGTGGATGAGTAGTGCAGATATGCATAAACGAATTGATTTCATATAAAGAATGTCCATCAAAGGATTTGCTTTTTTCGAAAAATCTCCAATTGGAGAAAAAGGTGTGGAATTAAAAAAATAAGAGGAAGTAGATGAATTGTTTTGTTGGTTTATGCTTCCGTCAATGACGAGTAAAGTGATAATTTCACCTTGCGCCTTGGAAAAAAAGGACTTTTTGTGCCTCGGTGCACCTCGCACCTCTTAAAACTAGGATGTGATCTTTGTTTGCCATTTTTATTATTTTTGAATTTTTATAATATATTTATACTTATATGCACGTTGAACACTTGGTAAGAGATTGGTGTATTATGTTTGGTGTACCTTTGAAATACTTGATGGATAATGTGTTCTAACCCCTCTATTTTCATTTTTGCATTCTATTAAAAAAATTCATAGAATTTGTTTTATACATATTGTACCCTCTTTGCCCATTAGTCCACAAATAAAGTATTGTTTATGTAAAAAGGAAAATTTACTCTACCCAATAAATAGAATGTGGACCCTTCTACTAAATTTCCTCACGCTCCTTTCTTCATATCATATGATGCGAGTGACGGGATATCTCCAGTCTTTCTTAATAAGTTTCTTTTATTCTTTTACACAATCCATAAAAAGTATTATACCTTCTTACTAAGTGTGCATGCAAACCTTATTTGAGGGATGACATGCATGACACTTATATGGTGGGAGCAACTTAATGGCTTTGGAATAATGTGATATTGTTGTATGGTATAATTTTTATTAGCATCTCTATGCACATTTTCTATTTGACATATCCCGTATCCATCTATTGTCCATTTTTGAATTCCATGCAACCAAAATAACTCATATATGAACATCCCCTCAAAATATGATAAATCAAGGAAAAAGGCTGTCATGTAATTGTTGCATGTTTTTTTGTGTAATTAAAAATAAACTGGTAACCTGGTGAATTTCGAAGAATTTTGAAATCGTTGTGCATAGCTTGCTCCTTTAGTTAGGTTTTCATTGTCAAGGGCTTCCCAGCTGAGTTGTTTGCAACATGAATGAGTTTAAAATGATGTAAGTTTGTAACTGATCCGATTTTATGCGGAAGTAGATGACAGACAATTTAACTTGGTGGGTGTTACAGGATGCAAAGGATGCTGAAACATTGTCAAATTTGGTTGTATGCTGTCTTCACCTGAACAAACCAACAACTCGATACTTGAGGTAATTATGAGTGAAGTAGTCTAGTGTATTTATTTTAATACTTAACTTTTTATTGTAATTTGTTCTTTTTATTTCATTTCATTGCTGGAGAACATCTTCGCCATGTATTGTTCCTATTCTATTTCCCAAAAAATCCATCTGTTTTAGATTGACGTAGAGAGACGGAAGCAGCATAAGAGTTCAAACCTAATTTTCTGCTTGTGTGGGTGAGGATCTTAGGGCTTGTTTGGTGTTCAGGATTAGAAATTTGGAAATTAGAAAGTGGAATTGGGATTGGGGCCTGATAGTTGGAATTTATGAAAAAGTTGAATATTACATGATATAATTATGGATTTGCTATTTTACCCCATCTAAGTCACTCTCTCTACACTCATCTCTCACCTTCTTCAACATCAAGTCATCAACATCAACGGTCAACCTCATTGAATCTCTCCTTATTCTCGTCCTTTCACCAACACCCAGGGGGTGAGTTCATCCACCACCACCATCCACTGCCACCTAAATTTCCTAAAATTGTTTAACTAACACCAGTACACAACAAGAAATTTCTTGTTTGAAAACCCACCCAAAGTACAATCTTTCATTAACCTTCACTAAAGAAAATCATTTTACAAAAACGATGAAACTAGCAGAGATGAAAGCAAAGCAGTGAAGACGAGTAAGCAAGAGGATTAGGGGATTATATGGGTTTCCTCCCTAGATCCCAAGTCCCAATTCTATGCTCTACCTCCCCTGGTCATGAAATTGTGGGACTTGGGTGTGTGAGACTACAAGTTCCATCACCATTCCTCTTAACAAATGAAGGAATTTCATTCTTTTACCTCCTTGTCCATTCCTCCCAGCCCTCCCCCCCCCCCCCCCCTACCCAACTTATTTAAACAAACACCCTATAGATCCTTCGAAGTTTGATTTAGTATCTTGAATGATCCTGATCACTTTCACTGTTATTTTTAGTGGTGACTGCTTAAAGAAGCAGAAAGTGAACTTCTGTAATCTTTAAAATTTGAATTCAGAAGACAACAATTCTCATACCTACAGTTTTAACCACCACTGCAAATTCCTCACCTTTTCCATTTGATGCAATGTCAGTTCTTTCTGCCTCTTAGTACACACTTCTGCCCTCTGCAGTTGTATCAATTTGGGTCTCTTGTATAAAATAAGTAGATTATCTTCTGTTCATTATCAGACAGAGGTTATGCTGTCATAACTGGGTTGGTATGAAGCATCACTGGCAATGACACCTTCCAGGTTAAAGGTTGCGTGGACAAGTTTATTTTATACTGGTTGTTTAACAGTTTATTTTTTTCATAAATTGTCGGTCCCTGTCCTGCACTTTAGAATATTTCCAATCAGTTTTTTATTTTACTTGTACTTTGTAAATTTACTATGACTAGTTTTTACATATTTCTTATGCATGTTATTTGTTGTTGCCATTGTGAGATTGTTCAACTAGTCAGACGATGCTTCTTTGCGGAATTACTGGAAAATGCTTTCCGAGTTTGTAATATGGTACTAAGTCCCTGAATTGCATCGACTGTTGTAAGGTTCTCTGTAATTTGGTTTTGGTTTGGTCCTAACTTCTCATTTACTCTGAGAGCAAGGCATAACAAGTGCATGCTTTTGCATGTCACACATGAAAGAACCATACGATGTTTCGTTTGTGTAACATCTATTGTTCGACATAGCAGTAATAAATCTGTCAAATTGTTCACTGCTCAGAGTCGGTCATTGCTAAACGCTGTTTCTGAAAGTGATGTCAATTCTATTTGTTCACCTGTGGGGAATCTGGAGAGTGATTCCGTTTTGGAACATTGAAATTCCTTTTTTGAAGTCCATGTTTGGCAAGTTGTCTTATGTTGAATCTGTTCATCTTCTGCAGTCAATTGAAGGTAACACATCCAGAGCACATGTTTGTGAAACGTTTATCATCTGCGGAAGAAAATTTCGAGAGGGCTGCTCAGTCAGTTGCATAAGCGATCTATTATCACCTTTTTGAAATCAGGATATATTAATATTTGATTCTATCAAGCAGTCGTTATGATCTTTATGATATTAGCTCGAATTACTTTGATTACTTTCCTTTCTTTTACTTTACCTTTCAAGATGGGATCATCCAACTTAGCGGAAAATAGAATCAAAATTTGTAATGACAGGTTTATATGTTCCATATGGGCAGGAGCCATGTTTGATTTTTAACGTTTTTTGTTTTGTTTTATGGAGAAATTGTCTTAGTTACCTGAACTTCAAGTATGATATGGGGCCTGGATTGAGCTCTTCACATCTAAGCTCTATCACTGCTGCAAAGGATATGAGAGTATTTCTTTGCTTTCCCCTCTCTCCTTCTCCCATTTGTAATTTTGTACTTTGTTAAATAGTTCAAAAACAAGGCTTCATTGCATTGCAGGAGTCGCATTATAAAGGTTTTCACAAACACAAATCTATATTCTCGTGTATTGTAAAGGAGTAAAAAATGGTTTTAGACCGTTTCGAGGGATATCTTATGCGTTCAGCTAATATTTTGTATTAGAATAATTATCATTCCTATCATTGCATCATTGTGTCATTATCATGTCCATAAGCTTTTGTAGAAAAATTTAAAATAAGTTTGGAAATTTTTATTTCGAAATAAACGTCTTTGCGTTAGAGCTTAAGGTTAGGGCTTATTTGCTGTTACTTGGACAAAGAAGCTAATAAAAAAAGTCAAAATTATTTTGTTTTCTGTTACTAACAACGAATAAAAGAAAGACAACGATATAACGTCAGAATGTACAAAAACAGATATATGTTAGTTCACTATTATCAATAGTGAACCACCAAATGACTTATTATTTTGTCGTTTTAAATGTTATGATCTTCTTTTGTTCTTTATTAGTAACAACAAACAAATAATTTTGACTTTTTTGACCAACTTTTTTGTTAGTATTAGTAACATCGAACAAATAGCAGACCTCAATTTTGACATGAAGACGCTTATTTTTTGGAAAAAAATTTTCGAAGCTTATTTTGAATTATTTTTTATTTTTATTTTTTTCAATTTTTCGTTATTTGGCCCATATTTATTGAACTCTACGTTTAAATGAAAATTTTTGTAATGAATCCTTACAATCTTCAACCTCTTTACCTAAAAACATTTTTACGATGTTTGGTGGAATTAATAAGTTGCATATTGACGTAATATCTATATTTTGATAAGAATAAATACGTCTTTGTTATATCAAACTTTACAATATTGAAAATATTACCAATGTGTAGCTTCTCAAGATTGATAAAAAAAAAAACTATTTTAAATTAAAAACTACTTGTTAAAAACTTTTTTATCAAACATCAAAAATAGCTTCACGCACTCAATAAGCTAAATATGGTTATATAATCCTATTAGTTGTAACTTGTAAGAGTCTTATTATGTACCACTATCAACATAAAAGGACGTTGCCCAAATAGGGTTTTTGTTCCCTTGCACAATACAACTTAGGTAAGCCAACCACTTAAATTGATAAATGGAAATAGGAGTCCTTGTAGTTGTAGGAGTCCAAAATTCTACTCCATCTGTTTTCGTTTGATGTTCCTATTTGTTTTTTTCATCGCTTTTAAAGCATGTAATCGATCAATAAATACATTTCATAAAAAATTATAATAACTCATAACAAAATTTTATACATCGAAACGAATCTAATAGGATCTAACATAAATATATTTTAACTTGTAGCTATCCATAAAAAATCATGTATAAGTTTCTCTGTCACGAGACCATCAAATAGAAATGGAGAGAGTACATGATTTCTATGACTTCCTTCCACTTGTTCTTGTGTCTTGATTATTCTATGGAAAGTAGTTGCTTAAGTATGAGGATTATTGTAATTAAGGTAAGCAAGTTTTACTACAAGCTTAGTTATAAATTACGCTAATTCTTTATTGAGACCGTTTCACCAATGGTTATCCATTTTACAATCTTCAAAACCTCTTCTTAAGCTAATCAATTTTCAGTCTACACGAATAAAATCCCAGTTTCGTCGATTGCATTTTTCGTGTTTTGGGCATCAAGAAAATGTTATTTTACAGAGTTTTCCTCCACTTTTATCAGTAGAACAAATAAACATGTAATACCACATTGATGTCTAATCTAGTCCGATCTGATCACTATTCATCTAGTTTGAACGAAAATATTCAATTAAAAAAATGTAATAAAATTCCTCAAGTAGGAGGTAGTTAGCAAGAAAAGAATCACAAATTATACAGTGGTCTAAATTTTGAAAACAAGCAAATGATAATTATGCACATCACACATTACAACTGATACTGTGAAGTGTGAACACCCTGTAGTATAAAAAATGGGAAGATTTATTCCCTTCTTGAATGGAAATGATCGTCAGTAGGCCTTGCAGCCATGGAAGAGTTCGGTCATATTGTCCAAAACCGTACCGTGCACAAATTTTGAGACTGGGCGATAGGGTGCTAAAATCAGTGATCGGAGCTTAACTTGTTTTCTCGGTAGAAGGGATTTGAGATTCTGAATTGGGAATTGTGGGAGTGGAATCCATCAAGCTGGCAGCTATAGCAGCTTTTAGATCTTCATCTTCCATGGCAAGAAGTTCTGCCTCGGATAATGATGCAAACTGATCGGAAGGTTGCCTCCTGGTAGGAGCAACAGTATGCGAAGATTCACCCTTTGAGTTGCAGGCTTTTAATATCCGCACACAATCTTCTGGAGTCAGCCATTGACCGTATCCGTTTGAAGCTTCGGAAGATGAAAGTGGACACTCTGTCGGGAAGTTTCCTCTCACAAGGAAAATACTCCAACCCGCACCTTTTAGTGAGTCGAGATAAGCGGAGAGGTAGAACTTGGAAAGGTGTTCTGGAGCTGGATATAGGCTATCAAAATTGTACCACTCCCCATTTATCTTTCGTATGGAAAACCAGTGATCCTGCAAATGGCATATAAAAGCTTTTTCTAGCTCAGGATCAACTTGAGCTGGTTCTGCCACAGGTGAATCTAATGGAATAACCTGCAAATCCCAAACCTCTAAGGCTTTTTGCAAGACCTACATTACACCACAAGAATTGCTATCAACTGGAAGTGACAAAATGTATAAATCAATCTCATAGCATGAGCTCTAGGCCCTTTGTGGTTTATTAAGTTTACTACGCAATTGAGGAAGATTACTTGCGGGCCTGTGGCACAGAATGTCAGGAATACAACAGTAAGTCATTCTATATCGAAACAAAAAGAATTTCATGCCCTAGATACTAAAAATAGGGACTGCGGTAAATTTGCTTCACTAATATAATATTTTAGCTATATTGAAGAAGGATTTAAGCATTGAAAATGCTTCCTAATAGTGTTATTGAGTAATAGTAATGATATATTAATCCAAAATGGTGCATTATGTGAAGATAACTATCACCTATTTCTCCACAACTGCAACAGTGCTAGGGATATTTGGAGCAAATTATTTAGAGTCTTAGGAGAGGCTATTATTTGGGCCATTAGGATAGAGAGATATAGAAGAACGTTATAAGGATAAATGTCTTCCATTTGATGAAGTTTGGGAGAGAGTCAAACCATTTGGATCGAGAGAAATCAAATCCATTAGATGTAGTTTGGGAGAGAGTCAAGGTCTAGCCTCGCTTTGGTCAAGGCCTCAAGGGCTAATTTTCTTTTGGAGTATTCGTTAGTAGATCTTTAGAGTGAAGATCCCTAGCAACAACAGTGTGAGAAAAGAAAGTCTTAGACACCAATAAACACCACGTCACCACCTACAAACTACACACTGTCTCTAATTCCTAGGCATCGATTTTCTGAATTTTCTTTTATGTCCAGAATTACCAAATATTTCTTGCATTGCTTATTGTTCAAATTCCTTGTTTTCAGTTACATGTGAATGCAATTGGTTACTGCATTCCACAATCAGGTAAAGCGACGGTCTAAAAGCCTTGTATAAGAACAGATTCTTTGATAATCATATCCACAAACAATAATAGAATAATGTAATAGAGGGGAGTATGGGATGTTTAGGAGAATAAGAAATATCTAGAGAGAGAAGTGGAAACACTTAGGAGTGTTAGGGAGACTCGAACGTCCCTTACTATCATTGTATTCATTAATAAAGTCGATTTTTTGTTAATATCACGGGTTGATCAGTTACAAAGGTATCAAAACAAGTTTGATCCAAGGGAAGAAATGACTCGAGAAAGTAAAGAATCTTGGGAGCAAGGGTTGTCCAAATTGAAGGAGATGATTACCGGCCAAATTGTTGCCCTTGACGACAAATTTTCCTGACGGCTAGATAAAACCGACCAGATTTTGTCGATACTCATGGAGGAAAGAACAAGTTTGGGGGAGTGAAAAGAGAAAGAAGGTGTGATGCGAAAGAAACAACCGATCGTTTCTGAGGAGCCGCAACAAGAAGATTCCGAGGAAGAATGGGTTCGAAGGAAGAAGAACGATATTGATCTTGATACTCAAGAAGATGATCTTGATGCGTTCTTTAAGGGTTTAGGGGCTGAAATTTCTCCATTAGACATGCTCCAAAGGGCTAGGGCTGTCCAGAATGATATTATTCACTCATTCAAACCAACATCCACAAATGAAATTTATGAGAAATTTGGAAAAGGAATTTGTGAGATTTGTGATGAACGTTTTGATCGGAAACAAGAATGTACTCACAAAGGGTATTCACTTCTCATTTTACATCAAGATATGGAAGATGAATTAATGGCCTTTGTATTCCATAAAGAAGAAAAAGAAGATGACCAAGAAGGGAGTGCCAAAGTTGCTGATATTAGACCAGAGGTAAGAGAGCCGACTATATGCGTGGAACAAATAACAAATCAGAAATTGAAGAACCAAGAAGAGGATTCAAGATTGGTGGAAGAGGAACATATAAGTATGTGTGAAAGGGGTGAGAACCCGATACAGCAGGATAATGAAGAATACTCAGGAGTAAGGGAGAGTAAAAAGAAAAGGTTGAGGAACAAGAAGAGGGTTATGTTCTTGCAACATAAAGAAAAAAATAGAAACCAAAATAATAATAATAATAGAAGGTATAGGGAAAAGAAGAAAATAAAGAAAAGAAGCCATGGGGAAGAAAATAAAGAAAAAGAAAAGAAGAGTAGCTCAATTGAGTTGCGGGTCTGGAGGAGGACCCGGCCGGTGGTACCGGATCCGAGTAACGGAAAAGGCGGTGTCAACAAACGTTGTTCACGGGTGTAAGTGGAGAAGACGGCCGGTCAAGATAGTTGGGCTTTAAATGAAAATTTAAAAAAAAAAAGAAAAAAGAAATCACAGGGAACAAGAAAAGCGGCGGCAACACCGCTGGCGAACACCACTGACAGCTAGGGTTTGTGAAGAAAGGAAATTCGATTGAAGAGAGGGAAAAAGGGGGCGAACGAAAATGCTATTGGGCGGAGCAAGAGGCTGACGGTTTAGGGTGCAAGACCACCGGAGAAGCAGCCGGCGAGTGGGTCGGCAACCGCAAAGATGCTGGAAAGTCAGCGGAAGTAGTAAAATAGATGCATGTTCGCGAGAAAAAGGAGAGTAAATAGAACGGAGGAGAAGGCGACGGCTGTAAGGGACTTAAGATCACCGGAAGGTGGCGGCTCACAGAGAAATCTAGTCATCTGGCCGGCAACAGGTGGGAAAAGGAGGCTGATTTATCTTTTACGGTTGTTGAAATTGAAGCTGCTTTGGAAGTTCAATCAAGAAAAATGAAGGGAAAATTAGGGTTTCCTAATGATGATGTCACGGCTGACATCATCATGGTTGATGTCATCACATTCATGACAGATCAGAATTTGAATTTGGGCCTTATTACACTCTTAAAAATTAGCTGGGCTATGGATGCATTCCTGAATAGAATTTTCTATGCCTCGGATTTTGTTTTCAAGGATTACTCAAGTACACAAGATATATTCAAGTACTCTTTCGGGTTCAAAAGTGTTCTAGTTATTAAGGGCTTGAAATTTGATGTAATCGCCTCGACCCGAGTTACATTTTACCCACCTTGAGGACAAGGTAGATCTTTAGGCGGCCGGTATTGTCACACATGGCATACTCATGGGGTTTTAAATAATGTAATAGAATAAAAGTGTTAAGAGTTGTATTTTTAGGGTGTTATGTTAGGAGTCTTTTATTAGCTTGTATTCTTGTTTGTATTTTCCCCTCCCATCTCTTATAAATAGAGGGGAGTATGGGATGTTTAGGAGAATAAGAAATATCTAGAGAGAGAAGTGGAAACACTTAGGAGTGTTTGGGAGACTCGAACGTCCCATACTTAGGAGTGTTAGGGAGACTCGAACGTCCCTTACTATCATTGTATTCGTTAATAAAGTCGATTTTTTGTTAATATCACGGGTTGATCTGTTACACAGCCTTACCTAATTTTTAAGTGCATGTATATTAGAATAAAGTTTAATAACTTTATGCTTAAATCCACAATTGGCTACCAATTTGGTTGAATACTTGAATAATAATTCAGGTAACAGTGGCTTCTAGCCTTCTAGTGACTTGTCAAAGAAGAAGATTAAGAAGCACTAATTTTTATTCTGAGTTCTGAAGATAATGCTTAGGTAAAGTCTGCTTGGAAGATGTAAATAATGTTTTTAATTTTAACTGATATCTTGGGATCTAGATGATGCTTTAGCTTAAAGTGTAAATATTAATTACAATCCTTTATTTTCAATACGAAGTTTCTTTTTCATTCGCAATCATGCAAATTTTTTATGGTTAATAAATAGTTGCCAAAGAAGACACAGATGAGTTTTCACCTAATGACAAAGCAAGTGATAAGGAAAAAAAAGGCCCATGCTTTTCTATTACTAAAAATGGCATTCATACATTAATACTCACCAAATTTCCAGCTATTATAGCATGTTATTCTAACATATTAACCACTATTATCTTTTTTTAATGTTAGTCTCGATCATACCGCAATCGCGACGACATCTGCAATTTTTTTCTATTCTTTGAAGTAAATAAAGATAAGGAGTTCAAAATTTTCAACCTACACCTTCAAATGGATGTCCTATGGCTAATTGGCTATGGTACAAGAGGGATATACATAATTTTTGCAACATCCTAAACTATTGACAACATGTTTCAGCCAAACCATGCTCTTCCACAATACATAAAATTTGAAACACTTGAGCCCTTTTGCGTAAGCAGCTCATTATTTTACACAATTAGTTGAATGCTAGGATCTCTTGAGCTCACAAATATCTTTCAAAATCGATCAACCAAATATTCTATTACATATTTACATTTTCTCCAATTTTCAAATACATTGTTGGAGATAGTGAGCGCTGAAAAACAGACATATAAGAGTAACTACGCAAGATTGAAATAATGCAAAGAGTCACAGACAGTATTATTGGACTCAGGATTCTAATTTCAATCAACATCATTTAAGGTTGTGTTTGAAAGTTTCCTCAAGGTCAATAAGGAAGCCATAGTTGTGGTTCATCAAACAAGAAGGCCAATGCAGTACACAACTACTAGGAATGCAAAAACGATATAGATTAAAATGAAAAGAATGAGATCTGTAAGGTCATTATGGAATCCATGGTTTTGAGTTTGTGACTCATCAAGAGATGAGAAAAACAACTCATCATAAAAAAGGGAAACAAATCCATAGTTTCTCAGCCATTATCCAACTTAATCTTAGCAAATAACATCAATAAATAGAGAAGAAAAAAAAAACTTAAATTTAATTCCATATAATAAGCTCAATACCTGAATGCTAAAATCGCCACCCAATGAAACATTATGGGACTCTTGAGAAGCAAAATCACCTGCAGCATCACCAACATTACCTTGAATCATCATCTGTCTCTCTCTGCGATCGAGATCGGAAGCCAATGCAGCCAAATCGAACTCTGAAAAGAAAGGTCCTTGTAATACTGTATTCACGCAATGCACTGCACACAATTTTGCTTCTTGAACTTCGTGGTACAACATTCCTCCATTGCTCGAACTTTCCATTCTCTACTCCGGTGCAATTTTGGAACCGATTCTCACTAATCGACCACGTTTTGCGAGATGTTTTCAGTAACAAACCCTAATTTCAGTGACCAAAACAATTTCACTTTCTCTATATTTTGGAATGTTTTATCTTTACTGCTAAGTCAAATTGAATCTAAGAAATGTCCCCAAAATATATGTAGTTATTTTTTAGGAAAATTAACCACAATAATCCAATTTATTTTTCTTCAAAAAAAATTAAAATAAAAAAAACTAATTTATTTATGATTTTTCTATAATAATCTCACTTGTTGATTAACCACGAATAATCTCAACTTGAAAGGATATTTTTCTAAGGTAAACTCGGTGACCGGATGACTTACTATATCATATTTTATTTTAAAAAAAAAGATAAATTAAAATAAAATGTCGAAAAAAATATTAAAAAATTATTCACAAAAAATTTATGATTTTTTTATTATGTAGAATTTTTTATGTATATGATCAAATTTTTTCTGTAATTTTCAATTTATTTTTTGGTGAATTACCTAATATAGCAGGTCATCGGGTTACCCAAGTTTACTCTAGACAAATACCCTTTAAAGTTGAAGTTGAGATTATTCATGGTTAATCAATAGAGGAAATTATCGTAGGAAAATCATAAAAAAGTTGGATTATTTTAGGTAATTTTTTCTATATTTTTACTTGTAAAATTGTTGACTTCAATGCTATTCATTGAGCAAATTAACTTTTATATTGTCGATAATTTATAAATAAAATACAGTTATATAGATCTTGTAATCGTCTCAATTCTAACCTTTATTAATTTCTAGGTTTCATATTTTTTGATATGCATAACTAGAGATATTAACGATATAAATGTGTGTATTCCAAGATGTGAAAAATCAAATGTTGTAAGTAAAAAAGAACGAAGAAATTAAAATATATTTTACCAATTATCTCACTTTGTTTCACTGATTATCAAATAAGACGTTTTTATGATGGTATAATTATCATTGGGATGTCTCAATTTACTGTTACCATCTTAAAATGATTATTTATAATCTTAAGGTGATCCGCTACATTTGTAGAGTGATCACTTTTTATGATTTGAGAGTAATAATTTTGAAAAATTATAAAATGACACATATATAATCTTAGAAAGATTATTTATAATCTTACATCGTAAATTATAATGATCAATTAGAAAAATAAGTTAATTATATAAACTTGTGCCATGGTGAAACGATCTCATACGACATTCATGTCTTAGACTACTGATATTTTCCCACTTATATGTTGTTGTTCTTGTTTCTTACAAATTACGTATCGCTCTTTTACTCAATTTTTATTTTTTACCTATTCTTGTTACTTTTATTTATATGTATTTCTATATATATTTATTTTTAAATTATTGTTAAAGTTCAAGTTTGTATTGTAAGATGCATGATTGCGGGTAGTTGTATGAATCACTCTTCTGAGGATCTTTCTTGCTTCTTTCTTTATGGATATGGGTTGTCATCTTTCTTTTCTCCCCAAACCCTAATTATAGTTATTGTGAGCGGGATACAATGAATGTATCGAATTGGTGTTATCGAATATCGATCCATATTTAAACTAACCAACTTGGAAATGAATCAAAATCGAATAAAAAACTGATTTATTTTTAAAATATTTGTAATCAAGCCGAATCGATATGAACCAAATGTGTACAAAGCCAAATGATTATAAATAGATCACAAATACTTACTTGAGACTGTCTTTACAAGAGACGTGTCTCAAATTGGTCGGCCTATTATTACATAGAAAAAAACTTAACAAAAAAGGCGCGTTGTCTAATCTTATTTAGAGTTGGTGTTATAACCTATTAAAGTTGGTATTATAACCTGTTAGAGTTGGTAGCATAACCTATTAAAGTTGGTATCTCCAAATAGGTATATTACCAATTATAACTAGGGGTGTTCATAGTAACCCGATCCAAAAATCCGATCTGGATTATCCGGTATCCGGTTTTTAAAACCGGGTAATTTTTTCGGTTTTTGCAAACCGGATAATACGGGTCGGGTCCCCGGTTTTTAAACCGGATCCGGGTCGCGACTTTTTAGAAACCGGGTATCCGGTATCCGATTTTATTTAATTATTATTTTTTTTCTTTTTTCGTAAATAAAATTATCATAATATCTCTTAAGCTAACCTTGGATTGAATATTTTTAGAGAGTTAGTATTTCAATTTTATAATTGTTCTTACTTAAACCATGAACAATATCCTCCAAAAAAAAAATTAACCCATGAACAATAATACTATTCTTTCATTTTGTTAATTAATCTTTTATGACTAATTAAGTTAAAAGATTTTTAGAGAGTTTGTATTTGAATTTTACATAAAAAAATATTTTAAGTAGAGATAAACAAACATATGGTTGAACGACAAAAAAATAAAAAATAAAAAAACTTTCTAACAAAACCAGGTATCCGGTTTCCGACCCGGTTTAAATCGGGTCGGAACCGAATCGCAATTTTAGATACCCGAATTTTCAGATCCGGGTCGACCCGGTACCCGGTTTTGAACATCCCTAATTATAACACCAACTCCAAATACCAACTTTAATAGGTTATAATACTAACTTTAATTATCTCAAAATAAAAATACTAACTTTAATAGGTTATAACACCAACAGGCTCAACCGCGCGTGTCAGTTTTAAATTTTTTTTAAAAAAATTATTGAAAAGTTGGGATGGACTTTTTAGAGAGACGTCTATACTATTGACGTCTCTCAAGAGTGGGCTTGTAAATTGATTTGTTAATTATTAATTGGTTTTACTTCTATGTATGTTCTCTTTAGAAGTTTATTTACGGTTGATATGATTATCAAACATTAGGGAACAGAGAAAAGGAAAATTTACTTTTAAAAATTCGACCTTTTACTTTTTCTCTTTTAAAAATTCGATCTTTCGATTTTAAAATTCGACCTTTTGCCTCCGTTTCCTTTTATAGAACATTTTTACCGGTGACCGGATAAATTTAAAAATTCATCATTTTTAAAAAGTGAACAAACAAAAAGTCGGATTTTTAAAAGAGAACAAGCAAAATGTGAGCTTTTTAAGAGAGAACAAGCAATGGATTTTAAAAAGTAAATTTTCGTATTCTCTGTTTTAAAAATTTAAAATTGACCGGTTGTTCAGGTGAGTTAGGGAGATATGTACTATAAAAGAAAACGGAGGCAAAAGGTCGAATTTTTAAAAAATAATCGAAAGGTGGGATTTTTAAAAGAGAACAAACAAAAAGTCGGATTTTTAAAAATAAATTTTCCTACAGAAAATTGTAAACATGAGAAAAATTAGGGGTAAATTGTTAATAATAAACTAATTTATGTTTGATCCGCTGAAAATAAATCAATTTATTATTTGTTTCTAAATAAACCCATCTTTTAGTAATATTTGCTAAAACTTGTTAAAGCAAGTAACAATATTCTTGATTATGACGTTAACTTTAATCACTTAATCGAACATGCTTTGTCTTGTACTTTGGAGAAGGACGATAAAGATGTGTCGAGTTGTGTGGGATTAAGGTTTGGAACGTTTGATGAAGTGTTGCTTGATCGAGGCAACAATATTTGAAGGAAACGGAGCTCGCTCAACCCACCTTGGTCGAGCAATGTGTTCAGAAAGCAGACAGTAACATTCTGGAAGTTGGCTCGACCAAGACTTGGGTGGCTCGACCGAGCGGGTAGCCGAGCGAAGCAGTCAGAGGCAGCATTGGATTCTGTTTTGGTCAGAATACTTAGTGTAGTCATTGATTAGGTGCATTACTTCTTTGTTTAATGTAATGTTTATTGTGATGTTTATTTTTATGGTTAATTATCATAGTTATATGGGGAGTTACATGTGGTTTATGGTGATTTATGGGGGAATTCTAAGAGTGATGAATTCCTAGTCTATAAATAGAATTCATCACTCATAGAAACACACACCACAAACACATACTTGTTGAGAGGGCTATTGCATTGTTAGAAACTAAAGGAGTGTTCTTACTTTGCATTATTTTGTGATCTTGAAAGATTGTTCTCAAAATAGGAGGGTTTATTATACTTGTAATTGTTGAGTTCAATATAATAAACATCTTTTGAAGGGGAGGTATCCAAGATACCTCATAAACACTTGTGTTCTTTTGCTCTATTTTTCTTTGTGTTATTCATTATTGAACTTCGATAGTGCCGTTCATTTCAAAACTAAACCAACTTATTGTTTATAACAATCTTTAAAAATTCTTTGTAAGTCAAGTATTATAAATAAATAATAATTATTTATCTTTAAAAATTCTTGTTTCATATTTGAGAATCATAGGTTAACAAATTTTTTAATAGCGAGCCATTTCAAATTTGAATCTTATAAGATAGTACTATTCTCACCGCCTATCGAAAAAAAAAGGAAAATTTGACATTAATAAACCAATTTTTTACCAATATGCTGTGAATAATCTCATCTTTAGATTATTTTCTAATAATCCAACCTGTGTGATAAATTTACCCACAACATACCATATTACTAATAATAATTAATAGGATATGCGGCTAGCAAACTAAAATAAAAATTGGGTTATTTACACCAAACTAATGGCTAACGTTGAATTATTAGAAAATAATCAAAAGCATGGATTATTCACAATGGATGAGCAAAAGGTTGAATTATTAAAAAAATTATCTTATATTTTTCTTTTGTTTAGATTGATTATTTCCCCAAATTTAGCATCACCACAAATTAAAGATTTTATCATTTATCCCTCTTTTGAATAACTAATCTCCTTCAATATACCAAATTTCCTTAGTTTTCCATCTTTCTCAATCAAAAATCTTGATTGTAAATGGTGATCTCCCATTGTTGGTGTTCTTGATAAACAAACAAAAACTCCATCAATGGGAGCAACCTCATCTGAAGAAATATTAGACGAACCACAACCCCCTAAACTTTCAATTTCTCTAATCGAACCCCCAAAAAAGCACAAAAAGCATCGAAGCAAACCATTTCGAACCTTCCAGAACATCTGGAGATCTTTCCCTATAATATCCCCAATTTGCAAATTCCCTAACGGCGTATTACCCGACACTACAAATGGATCAACTCATATGGCTATTCGGGTCACAGGAACATTATTCGGGTACAGAAAAGGTCGAGTTAGTTTCGCATTACAAGAGAATCCAGGTTTTCTTCCTTCTTTAGTAGTTGAATTAGATATGCAATTTAATGCACTTAAAAAGGAAATGAGTATAGGAACTGTAAGAATAGCATTTGAATGTGAAAAAAGGGTAGAAAAAGATAAGAGGAAGCTTCTAGAAGAACCGATTTGGAGTGTGTTTTGTAATGGAAATAAGATTGGTTATGGTGTAAAAAGAGATGCAAATGATGAAGATTTGAATGTAATGGAGCTTCTTAAGAATGTATCAATGGGGGCTGGGGTTTTACCTGGAATTTCATGTATTGAAGGTGTTGATGGTGAAATGGGTTATATGAGAGGACATTTTCAACATTTTGTGGGGTCCAAAGATTCTGAGACTTTGTATATGCTTTGTCCCTATGGAAATACTAATGCTAGTAGTAATGGACCTGAGTTGTCTATTTTTTTTGTGCGAATTTAAGGTGTTCTGTCTTATTAAATTTGTTACATTTATTATAAAGTGATTTTGATATTGAAAATGGATCATCATATGGAAGGTTCAAGGCGCGTGTTGTACCGTTATCAAAAGAGATAAGGTTGTAGCTAGTGGGAAGACGCTCATATTGAAGTTGCATCGTTGTTATCATATCTAGTATATCCATCTAATAGAAGGGATTATCGTTTGTGGAGGATTGAAGGACGATGTGCTATGCCCTTGTCAAAAGAGATAAGGTTACGAGTTACGACCAGTGAGATATTTCATATTGAGTTATTCTTGCGAGAGACATCTCTCAGTGAGAACAACTTAAAAAAAAAGTTCATATGCTGATAATTTGTATTAATTGAGCCATTTAATCTATATATGAGGTGCATCTTACGGTGATACCATCTCATATAAAAATTTGCGTTTCATATTTGACTCGGCTCGAGAAATGTGTGAGCTAAATGTAGCAAATCTAATTTAAGGGAGGAGTGTGCAATTTGAGTTTGTGGTTGATTGTCACAAATGTAACACAACCAATGACATATTTTATGGTTGTATTTAGTAAACTAGGTTGAGCTTGTGATATCCTTTTATTCAAGTAGAGAAAGGTTGATGCTAAGATAGAGATTAATAGTAAGAAAATTGTGAAATTCTATATGCACATTTAATTTTTTTTTTCATATTTATACATTTTTCTAACTTTATCTCATCGTTTTTAAATCACTTGTGTTGATTGTTGAATCTGGACAAAGCTTTGAGATATTCTTTTAGTAGACCCCATATCTCGAACTTAAGGCTGGGATATTATTGTTAAATTAAAATACAAGATTCTAAGTTCTTGTACAGTATAATAACTTCTCAAAAACAAAATAAAAATATACTAATAAGCTTTCTTAAGGTTTAACTTACAACTGTTTAATGAGACAAAAAAATTACACGTTTGTGCCCTATTAAACTTAACAGCCCTGTTTTTACACATGACACCACAGTGAGAAAGAACATTGTGAAGCGTCGCTTCTCTACGACGATTCAATATAGCATTCAGAAAACATCGAGGCAAAGTCCGGTTGCTGCTCGATCTTGATTGAGTTCGTAGTCTAACAGTTACCCGCCTTTAACTGGCTGAAACAACAAAAGCAACAACACCCTTTAAAGCAACCAATTTGTGTGAATCATGATTCATGAATACTTCTAATGGGCAGCTAAATCTGTTATTAACAGTGTAGCAAAAACTATAGTACTACTACACATCAAAATGTAGGACTTGCAAATCATTCTAACAATATAATCGATCAAAACAAATAATTGTTAGCTGGATCTACTATCTAGTTTGATCGGTTAGAAATATTGATTGATAAGTCAATTGTTTAAGTAAAGATTTTATGGAGATGTTAAGTAAAATTTATTTCTTCGCTATTGGGCTATTGGGCTATTGGCTGTTTATCAAAGAAAATTAAGTCAAAATACAAAAAATCAATAAAAAAGTTACTCCATAAAGCTTTTTGATTTTAACATAAAAAACTTTTCAACTTACTTTAAAGCCAAAAGTCAAACAAAAAGTTATTTTTTAAATAAATCCTATATAAATTGAAGATTAGCTAAATAGAATACCAATTATATAGAAGAGACTTGATTCATCCACAATCGACTCCATATCATCTGTACATTTTGACTCGTGATATATCATCTTAAGTTCCTAAAAACAAGTGGTACGATCAATTTGCCATCCGCCTTCCGACCCCTTCTGCAGACTATGCTTTTCAATTTCACAAGGTTTAACTTGTACCTAATCAGACCTTATTTTAACCTCACTCTGCACCCATTTCCATCTCATCTACTATATAAATTAAAGAAATTTTGAACATACACATGTTAAAAAAATTACGTTCAGACGTAGGAAATTAGCATAATAAACAGTGTTGACAACTTATGTACACAATCACCAGTTTATCACAACCAATATCATCCCCACCGTTTTCCTTATTTTACTAATAAAACATTTATTGACAAAAATCAAACAGGTATTAAACTGTTCTTGTCATCTGGTATAGTTTGGAATTAAGCATTCCCTCAAATCATCGTAAGAATTTAGCACATGGTAGGTCATTCATCCCACTAAACTATACCAAAGTTCACTTCTAAACAAACTACGTTATCTGACTGTAATTAGTCAGTTACCTTTCACCTCCAGTGTATCTACTGTAAACCACTTTTGGTAAGAGCAGAAATAAAGATAAAAGAACCTCATAACTGTAAAAGTAATGCTGCATATACTTCTGGCTAATTGCCCCTGCGTTAGGGCTTAGGCATTAGCATACTAGCCTTATGTGTCCAGGTATGGTAGGAATCTAGCGATTCCAATGTTTGGCAACTTAAAAAGTAATGAGGAGTCCTAATTGAGGTTTACAATAACTGAACCACAAGAATACAACTCAATCACGCAGAACACAGTAACTGGATATAACTGTATGACACAAGATAACATACCTCAGTATGACACATGAACTGAGGAACCATTCTCCATGCTAATGTCCAGCTTCCAGCCTCTGTAGACAAAGTCACCAGTACAAGTTAAGCCACAGATAAACCAGAGGCTTTATAAAACGTAAGGGAGCTTTAGTCGCTTAATATGCTACCTCTCAACAGCTTCATTCCTGTATTCTTCAAGTTGACTTTCAATTTTAGCACAAGCTTCTTGAATTTCAATATTCTTTAGACAAAGCTCTCTCCATTGTGCAGATAAAACGTTTAACTCGTTGCCAGCATTTTGCTGATGAATGAAATTATAAAGAATAAAATTAAGAACACAACTATAATGTAAGAACAAATATAGTTACAGACATCGAATTGCAATAATAATGCAATGATGTGATTGATTTAAGAGAAGCAAAGAACAAAATAGGGTACCTGATGATATTTTCTTTCCCTGTTAACCGTTTCAATCTTCTCACTGTGCTCGGCCGCCATAGCTTGCAATCTAGGTAGCACATGAATAGTTAGAAGATGTTAGCTTAAAATGCAAAGTCCTTTCTTGATTTTCCTTTCCCTTTCCGATCTTTATACCAAACAACCCTTAAGTACTAAGTTATACTGAAGTTAATCCAGACTTTCCTTAGTTGTTGTCATGTTTGTGATCCACCCATCACTATTTCCCGAGATATCCTTCCCCAAGGTTTACCTAGAATCTAGATAAAGTAAAGCTTATGTTTCTAATTAGATAAATGCATAAAGCATCCCATTTGACACATGTACCACTAACATGAGTTAAACAAGGCAAAGATGCATCTTAGTAAAAAGAGACAAGTTAGATGAGAAAATCCCTCCCTCTTTTTCTTCACAAGGAGTTCAATTAATGCTTTACATTTCCTTTCTTCAATGCCCTAGGTAAGAGGGTGAGGCCGTGAGGGGGTGCATATCTGACTTAATATAGCTTGGATTATTGCTTTTCGTGGTAGAATTCAGAAGAACCACAACATTACAAGTTGAACCAACCTTGTTAATGAAGCCTCAAGTCGTTGGTTGTATTGTTTCCAAACTTCAGGGCCGTACTTCGAAATTAGGTCCAAATTTTCCAGCCTAGAAACAATAGTTTTCGTAAGACAAATATGTGTTAAACAATAAATAGGAAGTAAGAACTTTTATGCGCATAAAAGTTGATAGAGACAAGGGAAAATGGACCAAGAAAGTTTGATATTTCAGGAAAGAAAAGAAGATAACTATAGTTTTTGACTAGTATGCATGCTAAAAAAACCAACTAAAAAGGACACTAGAGAGACAAATACATGTTAGCCTTCATAATTTCAGCAGCACCATCATGACTTACGGAGTTACAAGTACTGACAGGATCGCATTGCAATAAATCAAGAAGCATAACACAACCAAAAAAACCCTAACCCCTCTTAAACTAAAAGACGAAATGCTATGTTTAATCTTATTAGCTTAGGAAAAGAGAAACGAAATTGGATCACAAGGCATCATAAAGAAAGTCTGAAACGTACAAATCAATAGATCAGAAAAAGCACCAGAGGAAAATATTTATTATTTCACTGTAGCCCAACTTATGAAAGATTCAAAGCACAATACAAGCAATTATGTTGAATTTAGATATGATATGCAATCAGGAAAAGTAAAAAGACATCCACCCAACACCAAGAACATTCTATTAAAATTAATAGAGGACAAATTTGTCCTTGACATTATACTGAATCTTCACAATGCATTAAACATATTTATTCACCTTATCTCTTGGTGTTGTAGCAAGCGCTGAGCTTTTTGAAGGGCTTGCTTCCAAGCTGTTTCATCATTATGTTTATTCATAGATGGTGCATCTGGTATATAGCGAGAAGTATCTAGTGGCACTGGTGGCTTCCCAGCCCTAACTCGTTCATATTCTCTAGCAAGCATCGGGTGATCCTGAAACAAACACATGGATCTTCCTCATTTTATCAAAAATTGCACTAAAAATATAGAAAACACGTATTGGGTTAATTTCTTTCATATTTTATGAGGACAAATTGTGTTCGACTGATTTTGTAGCAAGGCTCTTATGCCAATTGGAACTATGACCACCAATTGAATTGACCTAAATTCCTCAACAATCCAATTCATCAAGAAAAATCTAACTTAAGCCATATAGGCTTCAAAGAGATATACAAAACACAATGTACAACACTAGATTCTAAGAGATATAAGATCCAACAAGTGGCCAGTAATCACAGCCTCTTAATCAACTTAAATGACAGAACTCTCATCCCAACTAAAACAAACATCCATCTTCCTTCTATGGTAACCATCCACAAGAACACAACTACTAAACTATTAAATGGTCCCTATAGCCTATCCATTACGACAATAACCTTATGCACTTTGACGACCATCATGAACTTATACATACCATACCTAACAAACACTGAATGTGATTATTTTTCTGTTTTATAGTTTAAACTTTCTATTATTGCTTGTGTTTAAAATGATTGGTAATTGCTATTTGTAATTTGAACTAGAAGAATTACTTAGTTAACTACATGATCTTTTGAATAACTGTAGGTTGAGTGCAATTGGTTTGAGAATTAGGTGACTCAACATAATGGTAAAACATATATAAAATGGACTATGATATTGTTGTAAGTTGTAACTTATTTTGAATGTAATTTGTTTCAATATTTGTTAAATGAAGATATTATGTATCACTTTCAAATTATGAAAACTAGTGTGGACAGTTATCATAATCAAACATTATTGAATATAGTTTTGTTTTTATTCATCGCGTCATTTTTTGGATCTGCCCCAGTATTGACAAAAAAGTAATTTAGCAACCGCACCGCATCCCAGATTTTGCACAATCTTCACAGCTTTTTGGCATTATGGAGCAAACTATCCCTTCCGTTCTCTTATGGACAGCAACGAATGCTCCAACACACATATGCTGAAGAGTTGAGGTAGGATAAACGCAGGAATGTTCTAATGTAATCACATTTGATTTGAGTCCCTAGTGAAACTAGTTAGAAATTTCTCTTAATATTTCTATTCATGTTTTAAAGTTGTATTAGGTCATTTAGCCTACTTGACAACTTCTATTCTTTTAAAGGTTAAGGAATTCAATTTGAGAGCTAAACCTATATTAAACAACAAGGTAATTATTCTGAATCCTAACTTCAAACTAAGAAACTCAAAAATAAAGATAATTTAAGGAAACAAACAAAAATTGGATCAATAATATAGAAAATACACAATTTCGTATAAAGAAATAATGGAAAAGAAACCTGAAAATTAAGTTTGGGAAGAGGAGGAAGATCTTTGAGGAAATCAGACGGTTTTTTGGAGCTTCGGCGCATCTCTTCCTCAACGAGGCGATCGACTTCTTGCTTAACAGCAGGATTAGCATAGTCGTCGTCGATGTAAGGCAAAGCATCAATGGTCTCAGCATTGGAAGCACTGGCCCAAGGTCGTGCTGCATCAATGGGCGCCTCCAGCATCAAGATATCGCCATTCCCGCTTTTGCTCCCCATTTCTACTCTGCGATTCTCTGTCTATCTTGTTTGTTTGATGTTTCGGCGTTTTAGCGTTCAGGGTGGAGTGCCGATTCAAATAGACTTTGGAGTTTGGGGTTACGGCTTACGGGGTTCAATCACGGAATGCGGATTATATAACTAGCTTCATAACCGGTTTGAAGTAATTACGAAAAATTGTCCAAAATAATCTTATTTATTATCCTTTTTATGTGAATAATCCTTACTAGGTACATACCCGTGCAACGGAATCATAAGAATTTTTTGTGTAAAAGTAAAGTATCAATATAAAATATAAACATTATATAAAATAAGTAATATCATACAATCATACAATTCTATAAAAGTCTTGTTAAATTCCAAGTGTCATCATTTAGAGGCACGACAATATTTATCAAATTTAAAATTTAATATTTTTTGTTTAATATTGAAGCTAAATTAGGTAAATTATTTGTATGATATACTATAATAACTCTATTTAGTTAAATTAGAATCATATCATATCATACATACAATTCTATAAAAGTCTTGAAAAATCCCAAGTGTCATCATTTAAAGGCGTGACGATATTTATCAAATTTAAAATCTAATATTTTTTGTTTAAGTTTAGAGCTACTTCTACCTAATAATATCAAGAGGTCAAACATAATGTACTCTATAGATATCACCACCCGATACATGATACATTCTTTCTTAAAATAGCACACATGAAGATCATCTTGATTTTTTGACATATCTTCAACCAAGGTAAATGTCACACACATATAGGAGCAATCAAGAATATGGCATCAACAATAGAGTATTAATAAGGTGTATGCTAATCTAAACCCTTACGCTTTTGAAATTGCAATTGAGCTTTCTTGCTTTCCTTCTCGGTTATTCCATCTTATTTGATAAAAATAAATTTTAAATTCAACTTTTGAACACACTTAAAATGCAACAGAAAAATAGAAAGAAGTCTACACAAATAATGTCTAATAAAAAATTATTATTAAGTAACAATCTTAAAATGCCCAACTTATAAAATTATAACCCAAAAACTGCTGTATTAACTAACCAATTAAAATTCCGAAATTCATAACCCAAGGAATAATCTTCCAATTTAAATCTAAAATTGATAATCATGAAACATAAGTATTAATCGAATTTAGAACATTAGTTTTCCTGAAAACTCTATTTTCAATCCTTTTTACAAAAAAATCCAATTTTACTCTTAAGACAATATATGTAATCCAACGGATCTTAAATGGGTCTTAACCCTGGACTAAGAATGAATTATTTTCTTTGTGTAAACATATGAATACCCAACACCGAAACATAAGTTGTAGCTTAAAAATTTTCGAAAATAATTAAAGTGACTGAGAAGATAAGAGAGATGCCAGAAAAAATACTAAAAATTTGCTTGATAAAAATTCATACTATTGTTTTTTTAAAAATCCAAAAATATTACTTGTAAAATGATGATAGAGATGTCAAAAAAAAATACTAAAAATGAGTTGCTTGGAAAAAATAAAAACTTGTATTCTTTTATTATAACAAACCCCAAAAATTCAATATTATAAGAAAACAACAAAATATTTAAGTTTTACCCTTAAATTAAATGAAATTTAACAGACACTAAAAATAATTACACCAATACCCATGGATTTGTTTTGTTCACAATTGGTGGATTAGTTTTATCACCATTAACACCTTTAATAAACCCATATTTACATCACCATGAACATCTTTAATAATTTCATAGTTTTTTCATCAAAACTAAAACTTAAAACTAAAACCAAATATCCAGATATTGTTGAAAAAATATGAGAAAAATTAGACATTGAAGACTAATGTAGAAGAGAAAAGAAGTATCAATCGAAAGAATATGAGAAAAAATATGGGTTGAATCAAGCAAATTATTGAATAAAATTAAAGTTAAGAAACTACCTAAAATAACCTAAGTAGAATAGGCGGGAAAATAACTCATAAAATTGTGACACTTGTCTCATTCTTCTATTGCTTTAGTAGAATTTATAATTATTAATTATTTCTAAGAAAAATTGACATTTATAATCCAATATTTCACCCATCCGCTATGAATAATCCCACATTTGGATTATTTTCTAATAATCCAACATTTGTAAAAAATTTGCCCACAACATATCCTATTATTAATAATAGGTTATAATAGGGTATGTTGCTAGCAAACGATTATTGACAGCGAACTAAGGGCAAACATTGGATTATTAAAAAATAATCAAAAGGTTGGATTGTTCACAGCGGATGAACAAAAGGTTGGATTATTAATGTCAATTTTTCCTTATTTCTAAATAATAGAACTTTTGTATATTATTTGCTGGGAGCACCCTCACATTTTAACCGGCTATTGTTGTGCCTATTAGCCGTTATACTTACTTCTACTTCCCCTTAAGCTTATTTGTTGGTCTTACTCTACTCCTCTTTGGTGGTACAAACCTATATTAGCTAGTTAAAATGCAGAAAGGGGTGTTGTCAGCAAATAATATACAAAGGTTGGATTATTTAGCAATAATCAATAGTAGGAATTATTCACAGCAGATAGACAATATGGGGAATTGTTCTGAATAATTTTTCCATTAATTATTTTTTGAATTATACTTTGTTTGCCTCTTAATATTTGCTACAAGTAGTTTGGGGTGCATATCATGAAAATGAAAAAAATAATATTTAAAGAAAAATAAAAATAATTGTATACCATATAAATTAATATATAAATACCAATTAAAAAGAAAGAAGGATCATGTCAATAAAATAAAATATAGGAAATCTTATAAACAAACTTAAATAGAGTTTTCAAAAAAAAAAAAAAAACTTAAATAGAAAATAGAGCAAAAATAAGATGAAAGAGTTGAGCACCACTTGTATTGTTATTGTATATGGTATAGATGTGGTTTTGATTTTAAGGGGCATTCTATGAGCGGAACCGGGTAAAATGATGACGAAAATGAGTCTAAATTCAATTATTATTCAATTTCAATCCAAATCAAACAGAATCAACTTTTCAAGTAATAGAGTTCAAATGCAAAGCCTACATTAGAAAAACTGAATTTTTTTTTTTTTTTCAGTTTTTCTAATGTAGGCTTTGGATTGGAATTGAATGATAATTGAATTTAGACTCATCATCGTTATCATTTTACCCAGTTTCGCTCATAAAAAATCTATGAACAGGGTTTGGGGAGGGAAGGATGACAGTAACTCATACTCATAAAGGAGAGCACGGCCAAAGGAATCCCCCGACTTGAGAAAGATAAAGAGAAGTATCTACACGGAAAAGAATAAATTAAATGCCTATAAATAAAATAAATAAGTAAAAATCGATTACAAAAAATGAAAACAATAATACTAAGCTATTTACTACCTTTTAAAATCACAATCCGCTCAAAACAACCTAAAATAAGAAAATATTATCGCGAATAGTATAAATTTTTGTTATTTATATACGATAACACTAACTTTTGATTAATCATGAATAATATCAACTTTTATTTAACCATTAATTTACATTTGTTTTGTTTTAATCAAATAACATTTAGGAGGTGTTTGGCATAAGGGAATGAGACTTATGAGACTTTTAAATTGAGACTTTAAAGATATAAAAGTCTAATCTCTTGTTTGGTATGTTAGAGACTTGGAAGCAATAGATTAAAAATGAAAATCTCACCAATTACCAACCTCCCCCAGACTTAAATCTCAGGGACTTTCCTCTTTTTTATACCCATTCCCTATACTCAATCTCTTAAAACAAACAAAAACTTAGACTTTTTTTTAGAATAAAGTCTCTTTCCCTCCCCCCAAGTCACATGCGCCAAACAACCCTAGTATAAACGAATATTGGTATATCTTGTAAGTTGTAAGCAATATATCCTTAGTTGGTAATTGGTATTATTAATAATTAATCAATATATAGTAATTAATAAAATTTTGTATTATTCACAAATAAGTTTTTAAGAAATAAATCAAACCACGTCATAATTTACTTTTTATTTGTAATTTAGAAGAATATTAATTAATTAATTATGTGACACTAATCAATACATACGCTTCCCGACCTTCTCCCTCACATGCTGCAAGAAAGATGCTGGAAAAATATACTATGAAAACTTACTCCTATGAACAATAGAATGAGAATTTTTTCTCATTTGACAAACCACAAATTTTCATAGTACATTGAGATGATCAAAAGTGTTTAATCCATAACACATACATAAAAGAATACAAGATTAATTATATTCGACTAAAGAAATTCAGTATAGTACTTTTACCATTTTTATTTCCAGAAATTTTCGAGTTTTTTGAATTTCGTTTCGTCATAACTTTAACCTGTTCTGGAATTCGCTGAAGCTTCCGAAGCTTAGAGTTAACACTTTCTTGAGAATTTACATTCTGGCTCTTCAAATTGAGATGATCATCGTCAGTCACTGAAGATTTTGTTGCGGTAGGTGTAAATTCCGCGTTGTCTGATTGATGTCTACGTTTCTGGAACGGGTTGTTGACTGGCGTTTTCACAGGAAACTCATCGGAAACAGTAGAACATCCATCATTAAAGTGAATCTGAGTCTCGGAAGAACGTACTAATTTTGATGCAGGTGTAGATTCAGTGTTCTCTGAATGATGTTTGCGTTTTCGAAATGGATTATTGTCTGGTGTTTTCACCGGAAAATCCTCCGAAACCATTGAGATTTCTTCCTTGCAGTGAATCTCCGAAGAATCGACTAATTTTGAAAGATTTGTAGCTTCATTTGAGAAATTGAAATTCCTTTCCTTCAAAACTTGCCTCTCTACTATGGTTGTACTTTTGTCTATGAAGCAAATGTAATAAAGTCATAATTGTTATCGCTATCATGAACATAAACACAAAATAATTAAGAAGATTGGACACAGATTTAGTGTGATTTACTATAAAATAGAAATTATATACTAATAACAAATTTTATCAATATAGAAGCGCTAAAAATCCTTATTAGAATAGGACTTTGGAAAACCTAAATTAGAGTAGGCTTGATACTAAACGCAAATTCATGGCAGTGGATCAGCAAGGGCAAAGCGTGCTATCGTTTAGGGTTCTAAATCTTTTTTAGGCCCTAAAATTACGTAGTAATATAATTTATATTTTTTGCTATGTAATACTCCCTCCTATTTATCCAATGTATCCCATTTGATTTTTTATCTTTTTTTAGGTGGTCAAATGGGACCACGTCTGAAAGAAAAAAGTATTGTGCTTTTAAATTTTAATAGGGGTAAAGTGAAGTTAGTAGGTGTAAAGATATGAAAAAGTTAAGTTTAATAAGGGTAAATTGGTAAAGTTAACATACTCAAAATAAAATTGAGACTTTTAAAGTGACTTGACCAAATAAAGAAACGAGACACTTAGGATGAATAGGAGGAAGTATGATTTATTATGGGTTTTTTTTATAAAATAGTTAAAATATAAATAATGCAAAACAAAAGGAGTATGATATGATTCTACTAAAAAAAAAGAGTATGATATGATATATTTCCCGTAAGATCTATGTCTTTTTATCTTTTGCTCTGAGTCCAAAAATGAACGAAACGATGTACAATCATCAAATGAGACGGTCTCACGGTGATCATTTATAGTCTTACAAGGATTACATACAATCTTAAAGTCATTACTTAAAAAATTAACTTAATTATATGAATTTATTTTATGATGAGACGGTGTCATACGACTTTTTTTTTTTTTTTTGAGGCAAATCTGAAGGCATAGATTAATCAAAGCCCACCAAGGATAAGAGCTCTTGGGGGAACGGTTCCATACAAATTAGACGGTGTCATACGACTTAGTGTAAGTTATAGAACCAGTTATAAGACATGTTAAACATTTTGAGTCTTACAGAATATAATGAGAAAAGTGACTCACTTGAAACCTTATTGTCTGTCATACTTCCAGAAGAAAAAAGAGTAAAACAGCTATTTGTTTGCTTCTCCTTGTCCCCTTGAACTTTGTAATTCTTTCTGTTAAAAGTTTGAACTATCTCTTCTACTTCTCCTGTTTCAAATAATAGGTGCAAACCTTTTAAGATGAATATCAATGGTTCTTTTTAACAACACTAGGACATTTCATTACCCTGATGTCATTAACGTTACGTTTGAATAATAAATTAAAAAAGAAAAGAAAGAGAAGGGAAGGGAAAGGAAAGGAAGGAATCCTCTAAACAAAAATAATCCGTCATTATAAATCTCTTTCCTTTCTTTCCTTCCATTTCTCTCTATTCAAACACAGTGTGTAAGTGGCTCTCATTTACAATGAAATTTAAAGAGGTCTGATATACGCAACCTTACTTTTGTAAATGATAACAAAGATCAAACACAGAGGTTCACATGATCATTGAGTCGAGCCGCTTTACTATATGATAGAGTATATATAACATATATTAGGATTACAATCATGAGTTAAGCTTTTGGTTGAATCGTTTCTTGAAATTATAGTCCATTATAATTCGGAACCTAAGAGCTTTGGCCCATCAAGATAAGGGATATATTAATGGTTCTTTTGTGGGTAAAAAAATAACTTACCTGTCATATGGCATTTCCTGATCTGCTGAACTGAAGCAAAAGTTTGGGCAGAATGGGAAGTTTGGTGGCTAAGTGAACAGTCATAAGCTTCCATTGTTGATGGGTCTAACTTTCCTTCTGCAATTGCAGTAGCTATGGTTGGGGGAATGTATCTGATTGGTTTCATCATTGTCAAAGAAAGCCAAATATCCCCTTCTATTTAATAGAAACAGTCATAAGAATCATCGTGAAAAATACGATTTCGGTCACAGTCGCAGTAATGCACGCAGCCTATATTTTCATCACTATAAATTCAAAAACCTTTAAAATATAGTTGTGATGTGGTGATACGGCCTTATTTTTGCAATATGATAGCAATGAAATACAGAAGACATCATACTTTCTATATAACATTAATTTTCATCCATGTTGATATTGGTATGCAAAAATATAAATTTGGCTCTATTTCAATTAAGTTTTTAATTCAACTAATTTTTTTTTGTTAAGCCAAAAAGGAACATACCTGACCACATCTTTTATGCAAGCTTTTATAAGAAATTTATTTACAAATAATACTTGTTAGCTAAAATGAGTTTCTTGCTAAATATTTGTCTTGGAATTTGCTATAATTCAAATTTATGTTATAATCGCATACATTCTCTTTTACATTCATCCGTACATTTAACTTATCGTTTTACCATATATTCACATTCACACATTTAAAATATATTGTCTTATTCTACCTAAAACCAAACAACAAAACTAATAAAGCAACCTATGTTACTTGGACACTCGGGTACTGATGTTGGATATTGGTACATGTCTAAATGTCGGATACATTTAAATATTCAATATTACGCCTAAAATGGAGTGTCAAAGTGTCATACCAATTTCCGAGGATCAAGGATCGAATACGGATACGTGAAGCAAAATGAAGAGTCCGAGCAACACAGAAAGCAACTTTATGTTCTTGTAGTATCAGGGTGTTTAGGACTTTTCTGGCTTAAGAAGAGGGCAATATTAAAATGACAGCAGGATCAGATGATATAGACCTAAAGAAGGGTTTAGAATTCCTCTAAGAAGACCCCATTCTTGATCCCTTGATAATTGTCAAGTTTGTGCCTTTTATTCATACTGGTTAAGAATCAAAAATTAGATGCAAATTGAACCACCCTATTGAACAAAGTCAATATAACAATATAGCATAAATGCAACAATAAGCCTAAAAGAAGGGCAGAGATGAGATGGATACGGTCCCAAGAAATCGAGTTCTCCCAGTGACTCCAAAAGCTTCTCCGGTAGTTCTTTCATATGCTCAACGCACTTCGTATGTCTATTATATCTATACAAAGTACAGAATAAACTGTCTCAATACAAAGCATGAATAATCAAATTTGCTATAAAGGCAAGACTCTCCTTTGAGCTAGTATATTGCTTGCTTACATTGTTGCATGCTGAAATACTGAAACTGCTTCCTTGAAAGATCTTGCATAATCTTCTGGCACTTGTTTACCCTTATCAATCTTTAGAACTGATATCACCTGCAATAATAGACCAATAGGTTGAACGGTTGAACAGTTTACAACTTCTGATTTTGATTTCGTGAGAGGAATAATCGTGATTCTTTTATGCTTTACTGAACGTATGAGCTTACACGATTAATATTTTGATACTTTGAAACCAATGCATGAGCTTTAGAGATGCCGATACCAGGAATAGACGGAAGAAAGTCGCAGCCTGCCAAGACACACATATCTGTGGACAGAAACCCAAACACCAAATATTGATCCGTTACAGTGTTTTTCTAAGAAAAAAAGGTCTGCCATTAGAAAATTTTACCTGTGAATAAGGAGGTGGTGAATTTACGAAATGATGGTTTAGAGTTTGTCGATTTGAGAACATTTTCTAGAACAATCTCTTCGCCATTACCGAATTTATCCATTTTGAAAACGACCTGTTCACCAACAATAAAACTGTGAGAAGGCAAAGAATGAAAAGAGGCTAATGTACGAAACTTGTGAGACGGCAGAAGAAATCCCATCATCCAGAACAAAAGTGTTAGCAAATTTATGCTTACTGATGGGCAACCATATGCCAGAAGGTCACTATCTTCACTGATTACAGCTGCAATACCACCATGTTCTTCTCCAAGGCTTGACATGTAAGCCAATTGTGCATCAGCTTCATATGGGGCGACAATAAACTCAACATTTTCTGATTTTAGACTCTGAAGCACAAGGGAACCAACAAAAGTTATAATAAGAGGCTCAATGCTGATTTGTTATGAATGCGGTAAGAAACAGGTTGCTTGAGTAACGGCATACTTGTATCAACAGGTGAGCCATAGATGGAGTGATGCTGATTGCTCTCTATGAAAAAAGAAAAAGACTAGTCAGTGGTCAACAACTCGACATGATGCTTCCTTTCTGCTCTAGACAAAAACAAAGTGGTGGAGGGTGCTCCATTTAATAAAACTAGGTAAAACTAGGTAACTTGTGAAGTTTCTTTCTTGATTTAATTTGACAATGGAAACTTTAGTTATAGAATAAAGCTTGAATAATTACAACTAAAAAGAAATTATTTTGATGGTTTCACCATCTCTTTTGAATTAATATTACTGATATGTGAAGAAATTCAAGAAATTTAAGACAAACTATGATGCAACCACTTTTGTACGTTCTTAATGTAACTCAAGATCCAATTCCAATATTTGTAGAAGTAAATGAACATTGCAATTTTCATTTTATTTTTACAGTGGTGCTGATTGGAAATTTGTTTCTTGGGTTTAAAACTATCTCTACTGGAGGGACAAAGTCATCCACTTTGGGAAAGTGGAACTTGTTAAAACTGCTGGCATGTTTGTGTTGGGGAGTCAAATGACTAACTATCACTAGAACCAAATGTTGTACCTGCTTGCTAATTTGGTACAATACAGAATTTGCTCTACATAATTGTATCCATTGAAGTGAACTTGCAAGAAAGTATGAATCAGAAATTAACATAGTTTACTAAGTCTATAATTGTAGTTGCCAGATAGAAGGTCGTGAACTACATGATAACAACAAAGTCAAAGCCTTAATTCTAAAAGATTGGGGTAAGCTCCATAAATCAATAGATCAGCTTAGTAGTTTTAAGCTAAGCAAGCATGTCAAAAAGATAGATAGCTGTGAATTGGAGACACACAAGCAAGAACCATTGAGAGGAGAAAACTTCAAAGAACAAGGACAATGGCCAAGGTTTTGAGCAAGCAACTAAAATTAGAGAAATATAGAGGAAGACAGGCATTCTGGATATCATAGTATACCACTTCAACCATCAACTCTATTTCACTAAATGATAAACACAATTACATAATCCTCTGTTCCAATGAATTTGACCAATTTTCCATTTTAGCATGTCCTAATAAATTAGCAATATTTCTTTTTTGGATATGATCACATGACCCCACCACTTTTACTTTCTATATTTTCTCTATTATTTCTAAATATCTCACTACTTTAACCCAACAAAGCGAACTCTTTAATCTTCATGACAAAAGTATATTGGGCGAATTCATTGGGAGGGAGGAATATAGAAAACAACTTGTTGTGAATGGGCTAATGCTTTGATGAAGAAGCAAACAACAAACTAATGCAAAGAAAATAACCAAAAAACAGAGTATGCAACAAAGGAAACAAACACAATATTATAATGAGGTATCTATGGATACCTCCGCCTCAAAATAAGTATCTTATCATTAACATAAACAATATTACATTAATGACTCACCTCACAAGCTTTAGAACACTCTTCCAAAGCAAAGATTGAAGCTTTACTTCAATCTCCCACAATAAGCCCTAATACAATGGAGATAACTCTCTTGGTGATAAACCCTAGTAATCTCTATGTATTTAGCTCTCACATCAACCCTAATACACTTCTAAGACCCCTTATATATAGCTAGGACATATTAGAAGAGTATAGGACAAGTGGCTTAGCCCACAAAACCGTAAACTAAAACAGAAACCCGCATACGCTGTCAGTGACCATCCGCTCGACCCGAGCCATGTTGCTCGGCCCGGTCGAGCAGGCCCTCTGAGGCTACTGTCTGCATGCTGGAAGTTGGCTCGGCTCAAGCAGCTGTGCTCGATGGGTCGAGCAGACCTCTCCTAAACCTGCTGATGCCATGAACCTTGCACATTCCATCCCATGAGCACTCTTCCTCAACTCATCATCATCTATCACCTCGTTTAGGGTCCCAAAACGTATGTGACCATAACCCATAATGCTCTCATCTTCACTCTCGATAGTGCAAGATAGTGCGTGAGCGATCAAGTGATCAAACCCATCTCCGAGGTTACGGGAATTGGGTATTGACTCAACACAACTCAATATGAAACCTTCAATGGTGTTTGCTTGCTTATATCTAGTACTTACACTCCTGAGCTCTCTCTAGGTCTCTTGTGTAAGCAGTTCCTCGCATGTCTTTGAGAACTCAAAGATAGCTTCAACAAGCTCACAACATGAGCTATCCACAACCAACTACAACAGAGAAATTTTGACAAGTCTCTCCCCCCTCTCCCTTCTCGATCTAAATCTTAAGAGTTTCTCAAGAAGGTTGGTCATCAACAAGCTTCACTAGTTTCAGCAAACTGAATTTCACCTTTAAGACCCTTTTTAAAGACTTCCATAGCTCAAAGAAATAACTCCTCGAGAATAAATAGCTTAGCTAAAACTACGGTCTTGATGACATTTCCACATCCGAACAAATACTTTGCTCGTCAGAGCATCTTTGTAACTTGTTCGAGAAAGCCCGAGCACGAAGCTCCTCTGCATTCTCGCTTCAACAAACACGAGACACATCCAGAACATAGTTATGCTTGATCATTTTCGGATTTCAAACATTTTGGTAGTTGCTCGCCTGAGCAACCTTCACGACCACTACTCATTGGCATTGGCATTACTTGCTTGGGATGTTTCTTGGCACTTGGAATAACAATTATGAATGCATTTCAAAATACAAGTAAAAATCAAGAAGAAGTAAACTATACCTGAAAAAGCTCAATGGCAGCATTAACATTTCCTTGTTTAAGTTTCTCCATAGCCAATTCTTTGTTAGCTTTTCTCCTCCTGAACCAAACATTTGCAATGAAATTCTATTAATTAATCTCAAACAGAATACGCCACTAAATCGAATTGATGATGGTGCATGCCTGTATCGATCATTCTCGGTGGCAGCCTTGCAAGGGATGTTTCCCCCATCAAAAACCACAACTGGGGTAATCTCATGGAACCTCAATAAATTAATTCTGTGCATAAAATAATTGATATACTGCAATTTCTTGTCACCCTCTGAGTTTAAGCACAGCTCCATGCTACATGAGTATGCTGCATACATACATTTCCCACTAAAATCAACAAATTCCCAAATCCCCATCCATTTCTTAGAATAATACTCCAAAGACAAAAATGGTAAAGTAGAAAGTGGGTACCTCCTTTGTGAAGCCATGAATAAGCATCAATTCCAACCTGAAAAAATGAATTTAATACATGATTGATGCCCAGAAGTCAAAAATAATAGTAAATTAGGGAAAATGAGATGGAAAATTACACGCTTGCCAGCGAATTTGTGAATGTGAATTGGTTCCGCGTAAGGTTTCAAGAATCTCAGTAGATCTTTGATGCCCATTTGATCTGTTCTGTTCTTTAGTTGGAAGAACTGGAAATCGAAACTAGTATACGGAAGAATCAGAGTGAAAAGGGGAAGAACAAGATAGTTAGGTTAAATTTGCCGGGAAAATAATTTGAAATTGTATTTCCTAAAACAAACCCGCGCTCTTTTTTGTTTTCTCTAATTAGTAGGGCTAAGCTGGAAGCATTTAAAAATAAAATAATAAAAATTGCAAAATTGGATACCCCGTATCCGATTTTTACAAAAATGATATCCGAATCCGCCTTGAATAACCGGGTACCCAGTCTGAAATTCTCGTTTATGACAAATTGGGTTAATTATCCGGTTTTAAAAACCGGGAACCCGAGTCAATTTTTTTAAACCGGGTTTTTTTGAACACCCTTACTAATTATTGTGCGATGTCTGCTTCTCTACTCTCTGGTAAGTGGTCAGCAAGATTTGTGAAACTTTAACATGAGGTTTTGAAGGAAAAAAAAAGTATTGTATAGTATTTCTTTCATTCTAAAATACTCGCTACATAAGGGGTTTTGACCTTATTTATCGTTCAAGCTTATTTTATATGTTGTGGCTAATGTGTAAGAAAACTTATAGTTAAGTGAGATCTTGTTTGAATCGTCTGATCGCATACTTTTATAATATTGTTTTTATAATTTTTAGATTTGTATATTTCAATATATAAATGATCAAAATAATGCATTGAATTGCGCAAAAAGTCAAATATAACAAGTTTAGTGGAACAAAGGAAGTATTTGTCGTGGTAAGGACTTAGAAGAGAAAGATAAAATTGAAAGTTCGGCTAAAATACTCACCCTACCCGAAGACCTTTTTTTGGGGACTTTATCCTTTTTTTTAATCTCAATCCCTTTAAACAAACAAAGACTTCAACTTATTTTTAAGATAAAATCTCATTCCCTCCCTCAAATCTCACGTGCCAAACACCCCCAAGTTCTATTTACTTTGACTTCATTTTGTTTTATTTAAATTATTAATTATTAATTTTGTTTATTCTAAATATTTTAAACAAAGACTTGGACTCTACCGGGCCCGGTTGCATGTTTTACGCGATCACACCACGGTTTGGTGACGTGTTTTCCAGGACCATGTCGTGTTCCGGTCGCGCGACTAGATGTTAAAAATTACTGCAAACTTTAAACGGTTGTCATTTCTCGTTCGGTTGTCAGAATTGGGCATATAATCTGTGGTTGGAAAGCTCTTGAAGTATAGTTTATAATGACGCAAACCTTGCATTAATATGATTTTTTGTATAAAAAGTTATGCTTAAAAGATTAAACATGTAACAAATTTCAGCACAAACAAATGTTAAACAATCGTCATTTCTCGCTCGGTTATCGGAATCGGGCATATAATATATCATTGGAAAAATCTAAAAGTTTTAGGTTCTAATGTCGCAAACATTGCAATTATATAATTTTCCTATCAAACGTTATAGCCAAAAGAGTGAACATGTATCAAATTTCAACACAAGCATTTTTTCTGAAATTAAAGACCGTTATCGATATTTACCGAATCATTTTGGTGATAATTTTCATTTTTCATAGTATTTCAATATTGAATTTTAGTTCAAAATATTTTTTTAGAGAAAAATTAAAAGAATAAAGTTATGAAATTTCATTAAGAATGGCAAAGTATGTTAATCAATGAATAGATACTAGAAGTTTGCAAGTACTCTTTTAATTCCTTTGATTAACACAACTTGTTTTATTGGGAAATTAGTGAAGAAGGAAAAATGAAGATTATGACAAAAAAAGAAAAGTAAATTATAGAAATTAGTATTTTAAAAAAAGTTTAGCGTGTCTTGTATGAAACTACTTCATCATGAGATGACATCATATAATTAATTTATTTTTTAATAGATCACTTAAAATTGTACATGGTTACTTTGAAATTATAAGTAATCACTTTAAAACTATAAAAAGTGATAACTTCAAAATATAAAATGATCAATTTAGGATTATAAGTGGTCGCTATTAGAGAGTAAATGTACATTTAGTCAGCCCAATAAAAAAAGTCTCACATTGAGATCGTTTCATCTAAAATTTTTTGATAATCGGGTAAACGAGATTAAAATATAAAATAATTACCTAAAAATAAAAAATATCAGTGAAAAAAAGATACTTCCAGTATCTCGCACAAGACACTGTCCGAGTGGAGGGTTTTATTTTTCCTGAAAGATGCGGACAAATCATACCTGTTCTCCCAATTAGGGAGTAAAGAGAGATGCGCGCAGTCAAGAAACCCCCATTTGATACCTTCGCCTAATATGGATCAAACCTCAAACTTCCTGCTCCACATGCAGATGCTTTATCCATTTAACCACAAACGCTTTTGGTATGAAATATCAGTGAAACAGATAAAATAAAAAGTACTCCCTCCATTCTTAAAAGATTGTCCACTATGGGTTTTCCACACAAATTAAGAAAACTATAATCTTTGTAGTAAGTGGGTATTATTTTAATTAAATAGTAGTGTGAAGTAATGATTGTATTAGTAATATGAGAGATAAAACCCATTTAAATTAAAGATAAAATAAAAAAATAAAGAAATTATCATTGTCTTTGATATAGAGAGAGTATATTTGGGAAAATAGGAGGGATTATGATGGTTTCCGCCGTGCTCTCCTTTAAGGGTACGAGTTGCCGCTGCCTTTCCCTCCCCAGACCCTGTCCATAGTTTTTATAAGCGGGATACACCGGGTAGGATGATGATGATGAAGAGGAGGAGGGATTATGATGGTATATTTGGGAAAAGGGACTCGAGCCGGGGGACTCCTTTTGGTCGTGCTCTCCTTTATGGGTATGAGTTGCCGCCGTCCTTTCCTCCCCAGACCCTGTCTATAGTTCTCTATGTACGGGATACACTGGGTAGGATGATAATGATTTTAGAAAAGGGATTTTCAAAAATGAAAAGTATTCTAAAGTGGACAAACATTTAAAACTACCTGTTATAATAAAATAGACAAACATAAAAAAACGAACAGACTAACACCGAGAAGACAGGAGTAATGGCCTCTAGGGAGGAAGGACACACGGTTCTTTCTTATTGCCAATAATTTGGAATTAGAGGTCAACAAATTAAACAAACAATTCACAAGTTGAGTCATCCACGTTTGAGAAATGCCCATTTCAAACTAAAAACAAAATAATTTAATTATTGCTATATTTAGTCTTGTGTTCTAAGGTAATACAAATAGAGGTGTTCAAAACAGACTTGATGACCCGATAGACACCCGACTATATAACCGAACCCGATTTGACCCGACTTAAAAATGAATCTATAATTATGTAAAAACCAATGTGAACGCAAAACCCGATTTTGAACCGACCCGAAACACCTGACTCGAAATCAACCCGATGACCCGAATGAACACCTCTAAGTACAAATAAATATTTCTTTCTATTTAAAATCACAAATTCTTACTTGAGACCGTCTTTTGTAAAGACGGCTCTAAAAAGCCCAATCCAATTCTAAATATATATTGTTACAACTCTAAATATAGATTTGGGCTGGACTTTTGAGAATCGTCTTTACAAAAGACGGTCTCAAGAGAGAATAAAGACGGTCTCAAGAGAGAACTTGTAATTTAAAATTAGTTGCTAAATTTTTTCTCTATATTTTTTATTAAATTAAAAGTGAAACAATTTCAATTGATGCGAATCATGTTTGGCATGATGTTTAAAAGATTTTCTCACTCGTTTAGATATATGTATTGAGTTTGATTTCTTCACATGAGTACGGTTTACGCACTTTATAAGCCAACCATCTCAAAAGTATATGACGATGGAAAAAAAGGCTCCAATAACTTTTAAAATACGTACATTATCTTTAATTTTATCTTTTCCTTGACCCTATCCTATAATTAAAAAAAAATTGTGATAGACGTTCTCTTTGAAAGACCGTCCCAATTTAGGCAACTCATTATCATCTTTATTTTAATTAATTTTTAATGGGCTAGGTCTGAGAGGTATATCTCATAAACATAGTCTCTCAAAAGACCGACTGTAAAAAAAATCCCCTCATCTTTACTATACAAATATAGCAACTAATAATAACCAAAGATAGTATAAATAATAATAAAATAAGATAAATGAGTAGTTGAACATCAGATATTGTCTCAATTGAAGTATATCATTTGATTTTCACCTTTTCCTCTCTTTTGCTTGACCTACCCTATAATTAAAAAACTACACTCTTCTTTACTATGCAAACACAACAACTAATTATAACCGGAGACAATATAGAAATAATAAAATAAATTAAAAGAGTAGCGGATTATCAGATATTGTCTCGGTTGAAACTTGTATGACTTCTTATCGATTTAAGTTTATGAGTTAGATTGTCGTTGTCATCCCTTTCACTCGGCTTACTCTCTAATTAGACAAATAAATATAAATAAAATGAAAGAGTAGTTGAGCATTGATATGATGGATTCGATTGTTGCCGTCATCTCTTTCACTTCATTTACCCTCTACTTAGATGAATAAATAATAAATAAAACAAAATAAAACAGTAGTTGAACATCGGAGATTGTATCGGTTGAAACTTGTATGACTTCTCTCGGTTAAGTTTTCGAATTCGATTGTCACTGTCATCTCTTTCACTTGGCTTACCCTCTACTTCAACAAATAAATAAAATAAAAACAGAGTAATTGAACATCAGATGTTGTTTTGATTGAAACCTATATAACTTTTCTCAATTAACTTTATGTTCGATTGTCAATGTCATCTCTTTCACTCGACTTACGTCTACTTAGACGAATCAATAATAAATAAAATAAATAAAATAAATAAAAGAATAGTTGAACATCAAATACTGTCTCGGTTGAAACTTATATAACTTATCTCAATTATGTTTATGTATTCAATTGTCACCGTCTTCTTTTTTCACTTAGCTTACCCTCTACTTAAACAAATAAGTAAAATATAATAAAAGAGTAATTAAACTTCAGATATTTTCTCAGTTTAAAACTTGTATGACTTTTCTCGGTAATGTTTCCAAATTCAATTGTCATCTATTGTTGTCATCTCTTTCTTTCAATTTACCCTCTACTTATACAAATAAATAAAATAAAATAAAAAAGTATTTAAACATCGGATATCTTCTCAGTCAAAACTTATACAACTTTTCTCGATAATATTTCTAAATTGAACCGTCAGCTATCGCAGTCATCTCTTTCTCTCGGCTTACCCTCAACTAACCTAGGCAAATAAATAATGGAGTATATATAGGACCAAACGTGAGTTGTGAGCACAACGCGGCGACTAATTCTCCAAAATCAAGCTGCCTGCCTGCATTCATTCATCATCATCTCCTACTAATTCGCAGCATAATTCAACACGAAAGTAAAATTGGTTGGATGGGAATATCTGTATTTGATTAGATTAAAATAAACCCTAATAAAAGGAATTGGGTGAGAGAATTTATGGGGAATGGAACTTTGGTGGATGGTGTTCGTCGATGGTTTCAACGTCGTTCTAACAATAGTTCCAAATTAGATGATTCTCATTCTAATCAATTCGGACAACTGTCTATTAATTCCGAATTTTCCGCTTCTAATGATTCTAATCATCAACAAGATTTCAATATTCAAACTGATTTTGACATTTCTGGATTGAAGCTTATCAAAGTTCCTAAGCGTATTCATTTTTCTCGTTTTCTTCCTCCGATGGATTCTCACAAGAAGGTTTCGTTTCATTGTTTTTTTATGCTTTTTATTTTTGACTTTGATTGATTTTATTTTGACCTTATGATGAGCTTTTAATTTCAAGAATCTTGCTGGTTTGCATTCTTTAGGGTTCTTTTAGATCTTGTTTGGAAGCTTTGATTCCACCTACCTACTTGGATTGATGAACAGTGGGATGTTGATTGTATATCGTTCTTAATTGATTTAGGTGAAAGGTTCATCATCAATGATTAATGCTGGATTTGCTTTTATTATGTGATTTATTTGCAACTTTTTTTTATTAACTTTATTGTTTTGGTTAGGCTTTTGAATTGTGATCATCTTCATCCTTTCTACTACAGCCGATGCCTGATGCCATACATAACCTTTTGATTATCCACATCACATGGATAAGAAGGAGGAGAGGGTGGATAGAGGGAGTCAGGGAAAGGATTTCAATAATGTGGATTGGTCTTGTAAAGTTGCTATAGCTTTATTTGTGGAAAAAAAGAGTTTTATTCTATCTGACTATTGACTTGTCATGGTTCTGCACTTTGATTGCTACATTTTTTAACTGTTTGAGCTCTATTTGCATGCTGTACTCAATTTGACTTGAATTTGTGCTATCGTATAATCTGTAAAACTTTCATTTAATGTATCATGTTATCATTGTTTAGTAAGGAATCTATAAAACATAATGCTTTTGTATTCTGTTCCATGTGTATATGAATGGTATTTCTCCTACCACCCCTCGGCAATCGGCCCTCCCCGAGATGAAGCCAACAAAATTTAGCCTCTTCTCTTTATAGTCAGACTAGACTTATGTAGCACTGCCAAAACCTGCCTTGGTGGGAATGGAAGTATATGGTTGCTGAGTTTTTCTGGTTTTTGTTCTTATTGTCGTTAAAAAGAGAGTGATGCTTTAAGTTTTGAATCGAAAATGAGATAGTCTAGATCTGTTTGGTCCTTGTGATTTTCTTAGCGGAAAGATAGGCATGTTTCGTTAAATTGTGATTTTCTTACAAAATCTTTTGATAAAAGGGTCTTTGTGATTTTCTTAGTGGAAAGATAGGCATGTTTCGTTAAATTGTACTCTGGCTTATAATGATTGATTATACGGAAAAAGGTACAGCATACCTTTGTTGTTTCAGGTAGTGCGGCATTGTGTTGACATTCCTGCAGTAGGAAGTTATACATTCATCCAATCTTTTGTATTTATCTTCACAAATTTCACGATTCTGAAAAGTTCCCTTGAATGTTGGTTTAGACTGCATTGGAAAATGAGTTCTTCACAGAGTATGGAGAGGCAAGTCGTTACCAAGTTCAGGAGATTATTGGGAAAGGAAGTTACGGTGTTGTTGGGTCAGCAGTTGATACTCATACAGGAGAGAAGGTAGCTATTAAGAAGATTAATGATGTTTTCGAGCATGTCTCGGATGCCACCAGAATACTGAGGGAAATTAAGCTCCTAAGGTTACTTCGTCATCCAGACATTGTAGAAATAAAGCACATTATGCTCCCCCCTTCAAGAAGAGAATTTAAAGACATATATGTAGTTTTTGAGCTGATGGAATCTGATCTGCATCAAGTCATAAAAGCAAATGATGATCTGACTCCTGAACACTATCAATTTTTCTTGTATCAGCTCTTACGTGGGCTCAAATATATACATACAGGTCTGGCTGCTTCTTTTTTAAGAAACCAATTCTCTGTTTTGTTAATTTTGACAACTGATGATTAGTCTTTCTGTTTCTGTCCTCCAGCAAATGTTTTTCATCGAGATCTAAAGCCTAAAAATATCCTTGCTAATGCGGACTGCAAGCTGAAGATATGCGACTTTGGCCTTGCTCGCGTCTCATTTAATGACGCTCCATCTGCTATTTTCTGGACGGTATATGATTAATAAGGCTTATTTTGAGTTTCTCCCCCCTTCCTATACTTTTTGTGGAATTTTCTCTCTTGCTAATATTTCTTACTAATTATGTGTAGGACTATGTTGCAACAAGATGGTATCGCGCTCCAGAACTCTGTGGCTCCTTTTTCTCCAAGGCAAGTTTTTATATTTTAAACTTGTAGAGGCTGTGTAGTATTCTTTCATTAGGAATATGTTAAAGGGAATAGAAAGCAGTGCATTAATGTTTATTATTGCTTCGCCATCTTGTCTTTAGCTTTCAGTTGCACTAGGTTAACTTATTTGAACTGTTTGTGAGATCCATTTCTCTTAATCAATAACAGATGGATTTGTTGCTAATTTTATTTAAAAATTATTTGAAGATAATTTTTCTTTTACATTTGTATTTCTATGAATCGAATAAATTAGTTTTCATGCTAGTCTCCCTCTACAAAGGTAATAAAATGAAGTTAATTTATATACTTGAATGCCATTTAATAGAGCTAAATGATAATTATCGCCTAGTGCCTTTTCTACGAATAGATTAGTTAATTCTTTATGCTGATTGCCCTCTACAGTCCACAAGGGTAATAAGATAGAGTGTTACTTGAATGCCATCTTAATAGGGCTAACCGATAACTGTTATTAAGTAATTTACCCATATCTGTTTTGAATTGCAAGATTATTGTTTCTGTTAGGATGTTGATTTGGAGGATAGTTTGATAACCTCACAAATCATGTGGGGCCACCCATTATGTTAACATCTTGCAATAATGGGATGGAAATGGCTGAATAAGGGAGTTACTTCAATTTCACTATTAATGAGACAGGCTCTCATTATGGCTTGTGCAATGTAATTATAATTAATTGGGGTGATAAGAGGATTTAGAGAGTCATGCAGTATATATGAGATCATTTTTGTTTCAGTTTTTAGCTTGCGAAAGAGTTCTTTTATCTAATCTCCCTTCTTCTCTCATCATCTTTCACTACCTTTCTTTCGTCTTCTCCATAAATTTATTTCAAATTTCTTCTTTTTTACTATGTATTCTGCTTAAAAGTTAACTGTTGCTGAAAATTATTTGATTGAGCTTCCAATTTGTTTCATTTGTGACCTCAAATAAAGTAGTATCAAATTGTTTAGTAAAAGCTGAAAGTTTCCCATTAGACACAGCTTCAATTTTGCTGCATTTTATAGGGTGTGAAAGCAGCTGTTACTGCAATAAGTTACGTGCAAGTACTTTCTGCAACACTTGCTATTCTGTATCTCATTTTTTGCAGTGTCATTTGTCATATATTAAAGACTGGATTTCATAGTGTAAGCATTTTGCTCTATTTAAATTTAACATTGTGCCAATCGTGTGCAGTATACGCCGGCAATAGATATGTGGAGCATAGGATGTATATTTGCAGAAATGCTCACTGGAAAACCATTATTTCCTGGGAAAAATGTGGTGCATCAGTTAGACCTCATGACTGATCTTCTGGGTACCCCTGCACCTGAAGCAATTGCAAGGGTTAGTATTTCTGCAGTTATTTCCCTTTTTACCGAATTTATCAGCTCCATGTATAAATCAAGTACTGTGGATTCAATTTTTAATACTGTAGAACTGACTATACACATGCATCAATTAAAAAAAAGTATTATCAATTCAAAAAAAAAAAAACTATACATGCATAATATTTACTCACATGATCTTCCTTTAATTTTTAAACAAATTTTCTATGTGGTGACTCACAACTATGTTGTTTTCCACATGGTAAAAAATAAAATAATACAAAATGACCCTACTCTTAAGAATCCATGACCTTTAATATGGAAAAAGCTTGAAATTATGTTACTTTAAAGAAAAAAGGAAAAAGAACATATTTATTATTGCAAAATCATTGCACAACTGTGAGCACATAACCACCTCTATCAGCTAAGCCACCACCTTTTCACCGTCATCTGTATGTGTACCACCAGCCAGAGACTGAGCATACGGAAAGGGTCAAATGACTTCCCTGTTCCCTTCAGTATAGAAGACGAGATTTGAAGGGTGTGAACTTATAGTTTTTGCACTGTATAAATTCCTCGTCTCCATCTATATCCTTCTTTCTGCAATTATTACCCTATTCTTCGTTTAATTCAACAAAAATCTAGTGGATGTGGATTAATTATCATTGTTTTCTATTAATCCACTTATCCACATGAAACTAGTAATATTTTTTTACGGGAGCATTCATTTTTGGATCAAATTGTTGGGAAAACATCTTTTTCCATTACTTCTCTTTCTTCTTTCGCGTGTTCTCTTTAAAATCACAGTTTTGATTCTTGAACTTCAATAGTAATACTTCAAAATTCTCTTTAGGTACTTCCGTTTTTCCTTTTACGATCATGGATAATTAAATACTTCACCAAAAGCTGTACATGAGATTAAGGAAGACATTATGGAAATGCATAAAACTTTTCAACCAAGATCATTGAATTTGAACTAGCTAGAACATTGTTGAAGTTTATATGTTGAGAAGTTTGTTTAAATTGAAGCCCATTGCTAAGAAAAGTAAAGGCCAAGGATAAAGAAGAGCTTTACTTTGTGAGTTTACTAAGAGATGAAAAAACATATTGAATCTCAAGTAAAGAAGAATAGAGACCACAACAATTTGAATGCTTTAATAATTAATCACAAATGGGGGTCATTTCATGAACTAAACCAAAACATGAGTGTCAGTAATAAAAATTATACTTTATTTGATCCTGTCTTTACAAATTTCAACTAAGAAAATAAATTCCAATGGTCACTCACATAGCTTTCCTCTTTGTTTGTGACGATCTCTCATGTTGTTTTATTTTGGTTCATGTACTTGATTATTATTGGGATTAAGGCTTTAGCGTTCTTGTATCCAACATAGTGTAAAACATCATTTGAACCACCCGTATTATGACTGCATACAAAGGTTCCTGAGCTTAATGCAACCAAAATATAGAGTGGGACATCTATGTAACCATTTGCATTGACTGTGCATTGAGCAAAAACTGTTTTGTAGCCACAATCAAAACCACATTTTTGCTCAATGGTATCCAATAGCCACATATTCTCTTTAAGTTATACACTCCCTTAAATCTTAAATTTACATGTCATTCTTTACTCCAATTCAAGCTTCTTAATTTTCTAACCTTTCACATTTCTAGATGGTGTATCCTTCGGTTTTCTCTGTATATGACTAAACCAACATACTTATTTTTCTCTATTATCTAAAATATATGCAAATGCGACTCCATGACCCTTTCTTATGTCTTCATTTCAAATTCTGTCTTTAAAGGTATGTTTGTTAATTCATGTTATGATATGCAATTTACGCATCTTAGCTAGCCACATATTAGTTTCACATATCATTTGGTTGTATAATATTTCGGTCTTAACTCTTCATTTAAGGATAAATATAATGCTTATATCTTGATTAACATATCCAATTTTTAAGTTTTTTGGTTAAAAACTGATCCAAAGTACTCGAAACACTCACTTTGAAGGAGCTCCCTAGTATCTTACTTTTGATACACATTTGTTATGATCATACGTTCCCGGCACACTTTGTCTTACATCAATTTCAGTTTTAATCCTTGACCCCTGTAATCTTAATGTTTGCCCGATTGCCAGTTTGCCTCCACATCTCTAACTTAGCACTAACTCAATCTCTAGTATGTTATATGGTATTATAAGAGACCATTATGCACCATAAAATTTCTTGGATAGATTTTGTTATCTAAAATCGGACCACTGTGAAAAGAGATAGGTCATGGAATCACTTGATTTTGAAAGTGCACTCAGTGTGTCCAAAGAATTGATTCTTGGTTCTTTGAGTTTTGATTTTGGGTATTCTTCTAATTCGGTAAAATATTTGGAGCTAGAGATTTATAGTTTGGTTTGGATTGTAATGGGTTAGAGGAAATTGACTCTTTAAATAACTTGTGCTTCTTATTTATGTAAAATTGTAGTTGTCATTTGCAATCAAGTTTCAATCAAAAACCACCTGTTGGTTATTACAATGTTGCACAAATTTAATCCCCAGATACGAAATCCTCGGACATTGGGGCAATGACATGTTTTAATGTGGTAAATATGTCTATGCAGAGTTGTATATATACAAAATTATAGGTTTCAAATTATTATGACTATTAAAATGAACCAATGACTCATTTTGCCCATTCTCTTCATGTGAAGTTGAAGATGATGTTAACATAACATGGTCAATTATAATTGTGGAACCGGGTATGAATTAAACAAATGAAGATCAATGGACAATGAGATATGATTTTTCCAATTTAAGTCTCACTAGCAAAAATTGGATAAAAGTAAACTGGTTGTGTAAAAAGACAAGCACTCGCTTCTCAAACAAATTCACTTTGGTTTTAGCTATTCTCTTGTCAACTTTCAACGATTTAAACCATTCTAATTAATTTACTCCCCTAGAGAGATTTTCAATTCGTTCACCGATCATACACAAGCAAAGTTAATCACACTTGAACAATGATTTAATGCGACTCGCAGCTCAGAATATCAGCTCTGTTATTTTTTCTCCCAAATCTGTATTACATGAATTTATAGCTTAAGCATGATTCTAATTTCTAACATCCTGAAAACACAAGCTATATACTATGTTTTATTAATCAAACAAAGTTATGCTTGTATGATGAGTAAAAGTAAAAAGTAAAAACGTAGATATAATTCAATTTATTTTGTCACCAATACAAAAAAGTAAAATCTTGCCTATGTATAAGTTCCGTATTTTTCAAAAAGTGAAGCTTCTTTTGTAATCTTAGGTTTTTTATTTTTTTATTATTTTTCTTTATTGATGTCACATACATTATTTTTGTTTTGGAGACTTGATGTTTTCTGTTATTGATAGATAAGAAACGAGAAGGCAAGAAGATATTTGGCTAGCATGAGGAAAAAGCCACCAATTCCATTCTCCCAAAAATTTCCTACTGTTGATCCACTTGCTCTCCGCCTGTTAGAGCGCCTTTTAGCATTTGATCCCAAAGACCGCCCAACTGCTGAAGAGGTATGTTATCTGAAACTCTTGCTTTATCGAAATCGCACACATAACACTGCCCGACCATTTGATTAACTATTGTTAATTTATAAAAATCGCTTGGCCTCCATGATTTCAGGCATTAGCCGATCCATACTTTTATGGCTTGTCAAATGTGGAGCGGGAGCCTACCACTACTCCCATTTCAAAATTGGAATTTGAATTTGAAAGAAGGAAATTGACGAAAGATGATGTTAGAGAGCTAATTTATAGAGAGGTATGATTTGTAAGTTGGGCATCTATGTATAGTCTGAGTAATTAGCTTAACTTGGTAGTAACTGCCACAATTTATTTCCTATGAAGTAAACAGATACTGGAGTACCATCCACAGATGCTTCAGGAATATCTTCGTGGCCAAGATCAGACTAGCTTCATGTATCCTAGGTAAAATTGCGTTATTTCATGGTAGTTTTGTAACTCAAGTGTGAAGTACTTTTGACTGTACTCCTTTGCCCTTTGAATATGCTACATTGTGGTTAAAAGGCTCTCCTATAGAAAATCACAGTATAGCAAATTAAAGAGACAATGGAAATATGGAGCAAGTTAAAAGGCTCTCCCCTTTCTACTTCTTAAACTCAAAGTCCAATGTAGCAATGTTCTACTCAGTCTCAGTAGACCCAGGCTCTTCAAGAGTGCAAATATTATGTCAAATAAAGTTATGTCATGCTACACAATAAAAATACGAATTTTCATTTGAGTCTTGGACACATTTGAATACTTCTATTAAATACCTATCGTGTGAACACTCAAAAAATAGAAGCTTTCTCATAATCTAACATAATACTCGGAATTCTTGAATATTTAGCATCAAATAAAAATCAAAATCTTATGTCTTATCACTCATTATCCATTGAATGACCTTCTTTAGTATCCATTGATTCAAATTACCTCAAAATTTCCAGAAATATAATTCATTAATATTAATAATCTTATTACTCTCATTATCTCTTCTTGTCCCGACTTCCACCCTCTTTCTCCAATCACAAGTCTTTTAACTGTGTGAAGAACTATGTAGAAGAAAATGAATTGGAGGGTTTTTAAGGTTGATTCAAAGAAAAATGATTGGTGCGATTGAAGATTAATCATGGAGTGAAGAGATTTAGCGCTTGTTGACAACAGATTTTGGGGCACCGTGAGGATAGTAGCAGCAAGCTAGCAATGGCGTGATTTCATCTATGTTTTTCTCTCCATCCTTAACCCTTTTTTCTTTTTTGAGCTTGAATTTAGTATTAAGCAATGGTGTCATTTCCTCTATTTAATTTCTCTTTTTAAATGGAAACTACTTGCTATGGGAAGTCAGTTATGGGTAGGTATGTTCTAGGCAGAACACCCCCACAGTTGAGTTTATTCAAATATAAAACAAAAGATTGGATTATTGTAGGAAAACTGATGAAATGTAGGATTATTCTGGGCGGTTTTTCCTTTTATCTTTTATACCATAATTTTACACGGCCTACTTGAACAGAACTCTAAGAGCCTTTCCCCTTCTCTATCTGACATTGGACCATTGTTTAGAAGTAAATTATGTACTCCTTGAGATAAGGTGCTCCCTTTTTGGTGTTAATTTAGTTCTAATTCATCTTAATGTATTCTCTTTATATTTTTATCACTTTGTAACAACCTTGCAACCTTTTTTGATAAGATCATTTTCAAACCCTGGGCAAAAAAGTTCTATGGTCATTTTTGTTACTTTGCCTATGCAGTTGACATTAGATTTTTCTGACCTGTACATGCTTTCCGATTATGCAGCGGAGTTGATCGATTTAAGAGACAGTTCGCCCACCTTGAGGAACACGTGGGTAAAGGTGAAAGAGGTTCGCCACTCCAGAGGCAACATGCCTCCTTGCCAAGGTAAACTTGTTGGTAGATTTGATGATAATTATGCCTCATGTTTTGTTTTGCAGTTTTAAATAGATATCCTGTGTGCTGATATTTATGCATATTTGTTTACAACAAATATATAAGGGAGCGAGTTCCTGCACCTAAAGATGATGCAACTGAAAACAATGAGTTGGAAAACCCTCGACCTGCTGTTGAAAGCCCTCCAGCCGAGGGATCCGAAAATGAATTGCCACAAAATGGTGTAAATAAAGCAAATTACAGTGCTCGCAGCTTATTAAAGAGTGCCAGTATAAGTGGTTCCAAATGTATTGGGGTGCAATCCAGAAGAGAACCTGAGGTACAATCATTAATGTGTCTTCCTTAACATTTTAATGTTTCCGTTCTGCTTTTTATTGCTCTTGTCGATGCAAGTATAATTTATTGAAGAGCTGGAACACCAATTTTTCATACTATTTTCAGGAAGAACCAATACAAGAATAGAATGACGTAGGCGAAAAAGGGCGCGCCAGTAACGGCACAGTTTTCGATACCTAAATATGCTGGTGGACACCAGTGTCGGTTGCTGTTTACTGCGGAAATTTCAGACCTCTCGACTTTCCGAATGAAAATCCGTCTGGAATACATTGTTGTCATAAAGTTTGAGGACCCCTTTGGGCTCCAAGTAGAAAGACATGGTAGTTCACTTTTCACCATTTGTTGTATCATCAACAATGCACATCCAAAAAAGTTGAAGGGGTGACAATTATTTTCCCTCCAGTTATTCCTTTGAGAACATTTTCTGCAGAGCAGTTATTTATTCTTCTTTTAAATTTATATTTTAATATGTAGAAGTTTATATGTACTTGTATTTCTGAAATTTTCTTTTGAGATCAAAGAATCATGTATATTATTTTCTTGAGGCATTTATTATTAGTATGAGTAAACTTTTCTGACTCACTAATAATTGTATTAAACTGAAGATAGCATTATCTAATGCGATGCTTTGCACTCATCTTAGGCTCTGATAGAATTCGAGGGCAGGATTTGGACAAGATGAGACGTTGAGTCGTAATTTGAATATAACAAAGCGAGCACCGTTTTTAGTAAAAATCTCGTGATTTTCAAAATCTATTTGAGTTTTTTTTAAATAATTTATTATAGAAGTTGCAAGAGTCATCAGTCATGAATGAGGGCCCTCAGATGTGCTATTATCATTTCTATTTAGAGAAAAATAACGCGAGTCTCAAAAATTTGTTCTAAATGGATTTATCAGTAGCCATAACATCAACTCTACATCATTAGCTTGGGAGCACCTGAAATTATACCCACCCAATTGCTATAATAACCCAAAATCAAACACTTAACATTAGTAATCAATACCAAGTATGGGAATTGTTTGTGAAAAGGAGATCATCATCAAAGTGGAGAAGCAAGAAGAAATTAAAGTTTAAAAGAAGATACAAAAGCATGAAAACACACTACGTATTCATTATAGAGAAAGTCTTAGTAAATAACAGTTATTTGTGAGGTTAATAAATCACTTTTATGTGGTAGGATGTGATAGGGTGAGAGGTCCGTTGTTTTCATTTATTTTTTTTGATTTTATTTATTATTTATTTTAATATTATTTTTTTGTCTTTTTGTAGTGATTTACAAATGACGGTTATTGATTATGAATTTTTAATTTATCATACATTGATTGATGTCTACTGCGTTCCAATTCATTTACCAAAAAAACCTTGCAAAAACTTGCCCATATCCCAGTTCCTCGTTTTTGCGTAAAACTCCAGAAAAATTGAAATGGATAAGACTTTAAAACAAAAAAAATAATGAAATAAGATTGAAATCAAACTATATCCAAAAGTAAGCGTCTAGGAGTCCAGAGCATAGGTTCGACATTGTTCGCATTTATTAACTGCGAACTGAAGGCAGATTTTCAAAAAAGTAGAAAGGGCTGTTCGCAGTTACTAAGTGCGAACAGGTCAAAGGGAGTCAACAGGCTGTTCGCACTTAGTAACTGCGAACAGCTCTTGACTCCATTTGACCTGTTCGCACTTAGTAAGTGCGAACAACCCCTTGACTTTTTTTGACTTTTCAAACTAACCGTTATATGGTCAAACTAACCGTTATTTCAATTCCTCTATAAATACACCTTATAACTCGATTCATCACATATTCACCAAGCTATCATCCTTTTGCTTAGGTAAGTTTATATGTTAAAATTCTTATTTATATAGTTACTAAGTTTTTATTCATTTTATTAATGTTATTATTGATTTATGTTGATGTGTTTAACTTATATGTTTGTGTTTATTTCATTAACATATAAAAGATTCATTGCCCATGGATGAGCATTGTCATTGTGGTTATGAAGTCGAATTTGGTCGTGATTGGAGCGATAGGTATCCCGGGCGTCAATATGTTGCTTGTCCACTATTCGAAGATGACATGACCTTAGGATGCACCTACTTTAGGTGGGTTGATCCGGAGGGCACCGAATGGCAAAGAGCAATCATTATTAGGCTTCATAAGGAGAATGAAGAGCTTAGAAACGAGATAAATAATTTGAAACTTATATCAACAGTAAATCTAGTGGGATCCAAACCAATCCTAGAACTTATAAGACGTTTAAAATCATTCAAATCCATGTTCGATTTACACGCAAACAACTTACGTCTACCACCAACATAATCAACATTCCCACTACTTTCTCGAATAGAACCATTCCAAAAACACACAATAGTCACACGAAATGATGCCATTTCTACATCAATACAAACATAATCAACATCATCATCAATTCCCAACAACATCCTAAATTCTAATAATATATAATGTACATAAAATTCAAATAATAAAGTAATTAATAAGTTCATAATTCTAATAACACCATCAAATTAAATTATAATATATAATGTAGAAAAAAAATCAAATAATACACCATGCTCATCATCACTAAAACTTCAACAACTAACAAAATAAAGCTATTAAAACAATTAAACATTACCTTGATCAGTAAAGGATGCTTTAATAGAGTGTTGATTGAGGAGCTAGTAACCTACATTTGAGTTAATAAACAAAATTCATTATAAGCTTAAAAACGAAATATAAAGTAAAAAAAACGCAAAAAAACTTACCTTCGACGAAGATAGACTATCCCAGACTAGTTTTGAAGTGTTGAATTAGATTAGGAATGAAAGAATTAATGGATACAAGGTAGTTTAAGTGAGGTTTAATGGAGAGAAATGTCGATTTTTTAAGCTTAGGGTTTTTCGAATTGGGGGAAATGGGGTTCTGGGGAAGAAGCTGATGATTTTAATAGACCAGCCTGTTCGCAGTTACTAAGTGCGAACAGGTCAAAACAGTCAAATCTAGCTGTTCGCACTTAGTAACTGCGAACAGCCCCAAAGCACAGGTTTGGGAATTTCACGCTTACTTTTGAAAAAACTTTAATTTCAATCTTATTTCATTATTTTTTTTGTTTTATAATCTTATCTACTTCAAATTTTCAAAACTCCGTTGGTTATTTGTGAAAGGAGTGTGTGACTTGACTTGAGTTTGGTAAATATGTTTGATCATGGTGTTAAATGACAATGTTTGTACATGAATTTTGGACCACAAAATTTTACGGCCGGTTTGGCAAGTGATAATAAACCGCGGTAATGGGAATGAAAAATTAGTGTAAATGTGATTGCAAAATCTCTTGGCTACCTTGATGGTCATGCTTGACAACCTTCAATAATCTCATTTTGTTCATAAAATTCATTCCAATGCATTACCAATGAGAAATGTGGTATTAGGTGGTAATGGAAATTTGTGAATAAAAAACCTTTTTGCGATTAAAGTTTCATTACCATGGAAATGACATGAAAGTTTTGATAAAATTTTACATTATAAATCATTCCCATTACCACCATTTAATACCACTGACCAAACTGGCCGTTAGTGTAATAAGTTTTAGGCATAAGTTAATTTCACTTGTTCAAGTTATAGTACAATTCTTATTTTCAAAAAATGTATGTGAAACAAATGTACCATAAATTTATCAGATTTGTATTAAAATTTCATATTCTCATGCAAAGATATGGTTTTTGCTGAAGAAAGGCTTAATTTCTTCTTATTATTTGATGTTTTTTAAACTAATTATTGTAATTCTAGTATTTAGTTTGTGAATTGTTGAATCCCTAAGATGCAAATTTGACTGCACAACCAATTCAATCAAGCTCTTTGTTTACCCATCACATTCATTCTTGCACATTTAAGTAATAGCACTTATGTACCGGACTACCCATCAAATTCATTCTTGCGTCAATTCGCTTGGATGAGTACCGTCTTTGAAAAGAAAAGCATTACAAGGTCGTGATTTTAGTCCATTCACCTTTTTATTAGCGATTATTTTTAGTGATGAATTTGATGAAGGTTATGGTTTAATTATTGGACATAATCATCTGAACTCAAACACTAATAGAAATTTAAAAAACGACAACATTTCATCCGAACCAACACACTAATAAGAAATTTTAAAAACGACAACATAATTACAGATGATAAAATGAAAATAGACAATGTTATTAGTTATACTAACACACTCAACTTCACAGTAACCTCAGTCCAGACTCTCAGAGTCTAAAGAGGACGGAAAATACAACATAACATAACATAACATGATCATAAGAGCATTCATGCAGAAACAATGCAAGCTCTTGTAGTAGCTGAAAGCTAAGTAGCTAACCTAAACTTCCATCAAGTTCGTCTTACAATTTAACTGCATTTTGGACAACTACAACGGTTTATCCCTCAGTTTGCGTCTCGCTTATTATTGGCAGATTTCCATAACTTACAGTACAATGAAAGCTAATAGCCTAATACTAGTAAATAAGGCACGGTGCAGTGCAGCAGCTGATACTTCACTTTTTCTGGGCGATGAACAAACCCCATCGTTGCTCACCCATGGTGCTCCTCACCAGCTTGGCCTTCCAACCGTCAACTATGTCATTGTAATCTTCCTGAAAATCCAACAAATACCACATCATTACCCAACGAAACTATAAAGCGTATTATTTTTTGATCTAGGAAATCGATTAAGCGAGAGGATAAAAAAGTAACCAAAAGCTTAAGCTGATGGTTGACTATGTTATCTCCTTTATCACACCTCTTTGCACAAGATCCCTCCTCATCATACATGGTGCTAAAAACACCCACTATAGATGAAGGATGGATGAGATTCAAACCCGTGAGTGAGGCTGTGACATAAGTCACGTTGGATTTTAATATTAGGTCAAGTAATCAACTCAACCAAAAACATAAGCTGATAGTTGAAAGTCTTAAGATATGTTATATACGTATCAAAAGCAACAATATATGCATACCACGGAGAAATCATGAATGAATTCTTCCTTCTCCGCCTCAAGAGAATTTAGTTCCTTCTGCAGAACTTTGATGAACTAGATTGAAACAGAAAAAGAATTAGACATTAGTTTTGACTTCCTTGGTCAAGTACAATAAACAATGCACAAGAACAAACAATGGAACTGTGCAAAACCTGATCAGTCCGATCCTCTGCAACAACTTCATCAAATCCAGCATCTTTAAGCATCTGAAAGAATTAATGACAGTAACAAGTTGTTAATATATACAAGTTCAATGATTGAACTCAAAATGTGAAGGATATTCATATAAACTTACCTGCCCATATGCTTCCACATCATGGAGATCATATCCCCTCTGCTTTATGTACATTGCAAATTCAGGTGAAGGTGGACCAGCACGCTTGCAGTAGTCACTGATTAGAACCTTCCCACCAGGCTTCAACCATTTGTAGAAGGATCTAAATAAGGCAGGTTTGTCCTAAAACAAAATGAGAAGTTCATGAATTAGATTCCCGTCATAAACCTGTCAGTCAATAATGAAAGTAACTTTGAAAATGAAAGTCGCTATTGTTTTTGAAATCGATAATACATATTAGAAACTCAAGTGGTAAAATATCAAACTACAACTGTGCATAACAAAAAAATTCTTGATAGTTTTTTTTTTTATTCCAAAGGGAGTAATATGTTGTAAGTAGCAAAATATGCAGCAACATTTTCCTTAAGATGAGGGGGTGCAGAGATGCATATAGCATAACTTGATCATGGACATGGTTATAAATGCTAGCGGGCAATGAAAACGGTACAAAATATGCTAATCGACATATTCAAAGTAGTTAATAAAGTATTTTGGTATTTAGTTACAATCTTAAGGGTATATTATCATATCAGTATTATATCATGAGTATAATAATGAATTGAACATTTGATTCTAAAACAAGAAATTCCCATTCTATGTAGCAACTGCCGTGGAAGACTGAAGGAAGGTCGTCAGAGCAAGCATTTTACCTGAATATGCAGAATGGTGTCACGGCTGTAAATAACATCAAAACTGTGTTCAGGGTAATTTTTCTTGGTACAATCTGCCACCTCAAATTCAACAGCGCATTTGAGTCCAATAGAACGTTCCAAGGCAAAAGAAATCATATTAACGGAGAGATCAATTCCAACAACTTCGACATCGAAGTTCTCTGCCATGTAAAAATCACCTCCACCAATGCCACAACCCACATCCAGGACCTTCTGTCCTGGCTTCAAGTCAAGCTTTGACACAAACTCTTTGGTTGTCTCTGTTTAGAAGTTCAAACAAATAACTCAGTGACACAGTTTCTGTTCTAAACTTCTACCAGTTTTTACAGTTTTTTATAATGTGCTTGGTTATAGAACAAACAAAATGTAGCAGCAATGGTTAGAACAAAAACTTACCGATTCCTCCAGTACTAACATAACCAGGACCAAATACACGCTCATATCGCAGAATGCTATTGCACTTGTACTGGCTAGTGTCCAGAAATCTTTGAAATCCTTTATCATCCTCAGAATCTACTTTCTGCCACAACCAGCTTATCTGCAGTCAGAAACAACTTGTTAGTATGTGTGGCTCACAGGTTGTAATCCCCTGTGAATCAGCAGAAACTAGCACAGAAATGAAGACCTGATTCTGATTCTTTTTGTTTCTGACATAAGCTCCAATACATTTGCAGCCAATTAGGGAAAGCTCATAGGAGTTCCCAGATTCATCTCGCATATGACATTCTTTGAAAATCTGTATCAAACAAAAGATTAGAAAAGTGAAGCAATTCCGAAGACTAAAAATATTCAATACGGTACTTTCAGATGTAAATAGAAAATTTTTCATCAAGCTTGATGAAAGATGCGGGTGACATAATATTTCTACTCAATTATTGTCAGTGAAACGTGAGCACTAGGGTGGCACCTGTCGTCTAAATTTGATGGAGAACAAAATCTTTCAAACCCTTCTCTTAACTTTAATGGATTGTAACTTTTAATCTGAATATTACAAGCCAAAGTTATGCTTTCATAAAGTTCTACTGGCCTTTGCAGTAAGCTATAGCAAGGAAGCTTCATATTTCTATGGTTTTTGAAACTAAGTTGACCTAATTATGCTCACTTAAAATTTAGGTTGCATATAATGTAGTCAAAGCAGGTTCTTTGAAAAGAGAAGGCTTAGCAGGCTGGAACCCTTCAGAATTCAGAGACATTGGGCCACTGCCTGATATTAAACAAGATGCATATAAACTTAGTTTGATTAACAACACTCAAAATTATGTAATTTACTGATTCCCTATGTTACCTAGCCTCAGGAACTCATCTGACACAGGTACCCGACTCGACTGATTATGAAAAATAGAATTTTTTGGTCCAAATGAAGTGTTCAAGTGTCGTAGCCATGTCCGGGTGTCAAGGATCTGACACGGGTACTTGAGGTAAAATGGAGTTTGAGTAACAAAGAAAATACCCAATATCACCAGTTCACCACATAGTCCTCGGTCCCTGAACTTTAGTCCTAATTGGAAATGACGTAGAGGTTAAGAAGTTGTATATATTGGACTAAAGTTGTGAGGTCATTTAGAAATAAGAGAATATTAAGATTTGTAAAAGTGGAGAAGTTATGTCTCAAAATAGAAATAGGGCAAAACAAATGAGACAGTACTAAAACAGAAAATGGACAAATTGAGAGTGACGGAAGGATTACACATTATGCTAAGAACTTCCAACAAATCAGTAATAACCAATGAAAACTCACAAGACTAAAAACACTACGTGAAGGAAATAATGTTCTTAACAAGTACGAGAATCATTTAGGTCAAATTTTGGAGATGGGAACAGAATTTTGTGGTGCAAGAAAAACAGTGAAAATGATTCAAATAAAAATATGATGATAACTTGAAGAAAATAACAACCTTAGTGTAGAACCTAGGTTCACGGTAGTGAGTTGGGTTGCTTTTGCGCTTGTGATCACCAGATTGATGGAAACATGATTCTCTGAAGAAAATGTATCCTCCTGGCTTCAACCATTTCAACATCCTTCCAACCAAATTCTCAACCTAAAATAGCAGAAGCAAGAAAATAAAGAAATCTGTAAATGATGTTTGATGAATACAACAATATTCCATTACCCCAATGAAACTATGGGTGCTAAAAACCAGAAAAAAACAACTAATGTTCAGATGAAATAATGGGTGCTATTTGAAAAATGTCACTTGACGCCTATATAAATGAAACTATTGAATCAATCCCAAATTGCAACAATATCAAAAGATAAGGCACAACTGTATGCATACCTCTTTGTCAGATAGATACATGAGTAACCAATTGGAAAATATCAAGTCCACTGAATTTGGTGAAATATTGAGACTGGGAGATGTAACATCAGCGCACATGAATTTTACATTTTTGAAATGTCCATTTAAGTTTTCATTCTGCAACCGAACAAAATCAATACAACAATTAGAAGCGGCACCACACAAATTGTATTTACCATCATAAAGAACTATTTCCCTACAACACAGAGAGATATCAGACAGAAAGAAGCAAGGTTCTCATATCACCTTCTTTATGACACTCTCAATAAAATCCAGAGCTATAACCTGGCCAGCTTTCTTTGCAAATTCACAAGTAAAACGACCAATGCCTGCACCAAGTTCCAAGACTGACTTTCCTTCATAAGGAGGGAGCAAAGAAAGTATCTGTACCCAAGGTAAAATGTAAGTCTCATACAATTTGCTAATATATTGTGGTAAAAGAAAAAAGCATAAACATTCACTCATCCAGTAGAAATATACCCAAGGATACAACACATGTACACACAGACAGGAAAAAAGATCAAAAAAGAGATGTTAACAGATCACATATGTATGTATCGAGTGTTCATGAAATTAGGTGCTTATAGAAACACACCTGTATACGTTGAAACAATGATAAATATCTAGAACACTGATGTTTTCTAAGGGTTTCTGTTCCATATATTGTTTATTCAGGTCAATATCTTCATACTCCCTCCGTATCTTAATATTTGCACCATGGATTCACCATTTTAAGAGATAAAATGGTAGGCACATGGTGCAAGTATTAAGATATATATGGCGGAAGTATTAGTTTAGCTAAGGGCTGATTAGTTTAAATAAGGGCTGTTTAACTTCATACGACTAGCTAGCATGCCCAAAAATTGGGTTATATACTATGATAAAATATTAAAATGTTCAAAGTTAAACAATGAAGTTTAGTACTAGGCTACTTATCTCTCGTTTTCATTAAAACTGAATGGGTATATCAACGATTAACTTAAGTGTTACTTGTTTGCCTTTTAGCAACTTGTTTAAAGTCACGAGTACACTATAAAACATTGAAAAAGAAGATTTACTTTTAGAAGTGCGCTCTAGTGGGAAATTCTTTATCACTATTATTATTAAGCACTGTTGGTGGAAATAATTTCCCTCACACTTTGAAAGATCCGTTGTCGCTTTTCAGCACGGGTAATGCTTATAAGTTATAACTGTTGGGTGCCAAAAAAAATATCAGCGAAATCAATACTCTACTAAAATCAATACACTTCAGGTCCTTAATAAATACTCGTCCTCGCCCCTAGGTCTCCTTGAGTTTGTAAGGGTCCAAGTTTATGCTTTACTCCCTCGTGCTCTTGATGTTTACATACTTTTTTCGTCTATAATACTTACTACTGAGTGTGACATGTTGTATAAAAAAATGTGACAAGTATTATAAAATGGATAACCATCTCACATATTATGCTTACATTATTATAATTTTTATCTGTTGGAGCTTGGAGGTGATCAAACTTACAATACTCAACTAATAAATGTTATGATTATTCCATTAAAAAACATCACTTCACCTATATATCTCACTTAAATATTTTTTTTTCCTTTTTCTTGGTTTGTGTGTAAACAATGGAATATCAAAATTCAAAGTCTCAAACTCAGTGACGTACAATAAATACAAAAATAATTCAATTTTTTTTTATATTGGTGATTTTTTTTTTCTTTTTCTTGGTTTGAGTGTACAGTCCAATAACATTATTATAAAAATTATTATAAAGATGTTTGGTGAAAATTTATATTGGTTATTAATTATTTGTTAGAAAAAATGGGTCAAAAAGCAAAAAGTCAATGAAAAATTACTTATAGTATTTTTTTGTTATAGCTTAAAAGCGAAATTTTTAGTTGATTTAAAAGTCATTATCAAACACATTTTTAATTATTCAACTAAATTAAAAGCCAAAAATCAAAAATCAAAAATCAAAAATAAAAAGAATTATTTATATCCTTTGTGTAAGTGGCAAATTTAGGATGATTGTGTCATTAGTCATTAGTCATTTTTCGATTGGATTTAAAATGCTTACATTAATTCTATAATCAAGGAAATATTTGATGAAATCAATTAAACATTTACATAATTTAATCATTTCCATTTATAATATTCAACCTCAAAGTAAAAATGAAAATTAATAAATTTCTAAAATTAGTCTATCACAATGTATCAACTATTATAAGTATGACTATTTCTTTTACATACGCAATTATTGAATCTCTTTTTCAATTACATTTTTTTGTGTTTAAGGATAAAAAAATCAATAATTATTATAATTAATATGCATTTAAAGAAAAAATATGTATTAATTGAATAAGAATCTTGAAGAGTTTAATTGTTTCAAAATAACATTTTATAAGTAAGTAAGGAATTATTTAAAAAAATGTTGATTTAGATTATTAAATGATGTTTAAATTAGGTAATAATTAAAATCAAATAAATTAATTTGAATTTACTGAAAATAAGCTTAATCATTCATGAGTAGTTAGTTTATTTTATTTAATGAAAATGACTATCAAAAATATATTTTAGTATAATTTTAAAGTTAAATTAGATTAAATATTTTCATAAGTTGAATTGTTATTAAAATCAATTATTTTTATTAAAATATGTAGTATTAATATACTTTTCTTAAACAAAAAAATATATTTTTCTTGCATTATTTTTTTAAAAAATTATTTAATATCTTGATGCTAAACTATGTACACTACATATACTTCTTAGTGTTACTATGATCAAGAAACTAGCGATAGAGAGTACAGTTGTAGGAATATTTTGTTAATCCAAAGATATTTAGGTAGCCCAATACCAACACCACGTGATGTACGTCAGATGCATGTATAATTGGATTGGACTCAAGTGTCAGATTCGGGATCCCTATGAGAACGAATGGAATCAGATCACAAGGATAAGTCAGAGAGTAAGAGATTAGGTTATAGACCCACTTGTTCTAATTAAATTTATACTCCAAATCAATTGCTCTATTTGCCCACAAAATTATTCTAATTTTCTTTTCTTAGTTCGTCTCTTCACATTTATTTCATTTCTACGTATTCTTGATCATGGAGCACTTTTTTTTTTTTTTTTCATCTACGTATATAGCTAATTTTTTTATCTTATTTATATATTTCTCGTACTTTTTCATATCAAATGTGGGAAAAATGTGGTGAGACAAAGAGAGAGGCTGAGGTAATATAGATCTGACCCGATTTCACCAATCTTATACTTCTATTATGAATCATTATTAAACCGACAAAAAAATGAATTTACAACTTACAAGGATGTAAACATTAACGTGGATACTAGACCTATATTGACTCGACCCGAAACCGATTTGATGATCTATTCAAACACCTCCTCCTAAGAGTAACTTATTTGAAGGCGACAATAAGAATCTTACTCAAAAGTCAAAATTGTCAAGCAACCAACCTTTCAAAAGCTTAAGCCGATAGGGCATCATGATCTATTATATATTCTAACACGTCTCCTTACACAATTACCTTTGGGCTAGATGCAACACCTGCCCTCGTTATACATGACAGTAAATATATATTTTACTTATATGAGAGATGGTTGAAATTTGAATCTGTTGCCTCTTGTCACGTTGGCTTCCGATACCATGTCAAGAAACCAACTCAACCAAAAACTTAAGTTTGATGGTTGAAAATGCATAATCTATTATATACTCTAGCGAAAACCTTATTAGAGAAAAATAGTATATACTGTGATTCATACAAGATTTGATTCTATTAGTATACTCATTTCTTAGGATTAGTAATTGGTATGTTCCATCTCTTTCCCATTATATTAGACCAAAAAATAGTATAATTCTGAAATGTTCAGTACTGAGCAAATAAACTAACTATTCTATAGAATCGCACTTACAAAACAGTACCTAAAGTGGACTTAGAAAAAACATTCATTGCTAGGAGATGATAATCCTATCTCCTGGTTTCTTCTCAATTAAAGGATTTGCGCATATAAGATTTTTGGCTTTGAATATTTGATTAGTAAACTGATTCAAGTATAGATATTGTATTAAAGAGTAAGGTAGTTAAAAATTCATCCAGCCACGGTAGCAATTAGCAAACGTATGTCCGGGTGAGATTCCGTTTAGATCCAGTCAATCCAACTATTTATTTTAGTGTTTTAGGTTGAATAAAAGATTCTGAACAAGTGCTTTGATCGAACTTGAATAAGAGTCATCACTCAGGCTTCAAATATAAAAGCGCATGAGATCTTACAAGTTGTCAATTATTACCCGCCTTTGTCTATTGTCAATCAATCATTTTTGTCATTTTCCCGGTATCAAGAGTATCTAAATTAATTTAATATTCATTATTATTATTATTATTATTATTATTATTATTATTATTGGTTTTTATCACTTAAATTAATCATCAACTCTCTGTTCCATTAGGAAAAGTCCAGTCCAATTCTCTGTTTTCTTTTTCTACAAACGATTTCATAATTATATCAACCAATTAAAAAGTAAAAAGCAACTAGAATGACGAAAACAATTTTTGCAAAAAATGTAAAAATACCTCAGGACGTTCTTCTTTGTCAAGATCAGAAGCTTTAGAATCAAGCATCATAGCCTCAACCGTTAAATCAGCAGAGTGTTCCGTCCAATACTTCTTGAACACTTCTCTCTCTTGCTTAACTCCCATAGCTGCAAATCAAATTGTCGCAAAAAACATTACAAATTCTACGATCCAGCAAAAAAAAAACACAACACAACAATAAAAAAACTGAATAGTATAAAAATACACAAAAAAGAGGGAAAAATGGATCACCTGAAGCCGCCATAGCCATAATAAGAAAACGAGATGAGAAAAACTAGGAAATGCGATTAAGCGTAGTAAAAAAGAAGCGACGAGAGTGAAAATAGTAATATGAAATTTAACAACCCTCAATAGCAAGACGAGAACGAGAAAAAGTCCTAGATCTACGATTAAATGCTTTCCCTTTTTGACGCATTAACAGTATGGTAGTACCGGAAATACTACCAAACCTACAACAACTAGGCAAGTGATTTGTATTGTTACTGGTTTGGTGAAGGTGAAGAAAAATGCATCAATGGAGGTCTGAATATATAGGCATTAATGGAGAGAGAGTGTGGTCCAGAATTTTGGAGTGTGTTGGGAGTGGTCATGTATGATTGGTTGTTGGAGGGGCCGACTGCTTTATATATTTGTGGTGTTTTGGGAAACTAACAAATTATTAAGTGTGAGTCACACTGAATTATGTGAAAAATTTGAGCCGAACCAAAGGGACGTTTGATACGTGTTTGGTGATTATTTTATTAATTTATGATCTATCCCGTCACTCGGTGAAACAATTTTAAAATAAGAAGTTTAGATACTAATAACTTGCTTTATTTGATTATTTAGCTCATGTATAAGGTGCGTTTCAAGGCGAGACCGTCTTACACAAGAATTTGTGTAAAAATTTATTTGTCTAGTTTAATGTTCTTATGTTCCGATTATTTAGCTTTATTTGCTTTTGACGGGATACACTAGATGAGATGACGATGATGATGATTTATTAGTTAAAGTAATAACGTATTATAAATATGTGGAGAAATTGATATTAATAATTGAGCATTTTACCTATTCGTTTGGATTGTTTTTTTAATAATTAACTTTTAATTTATCCTTAGTTTGCTATAATTATATCCTATTAGTATCTAACCAGCAAACTAAGAGTAATGGTTGGATTATTAAGAGATAGGAGTAATTCAAATGTGAAATTATTTATAGCAAATGAGTAAAACGTTAGATTATTGATGTTAATTTTTCCTTAAAAAGAGAAAATATAGAGTAAAAGTTGTGATATCATATTGAAAAAATAGACAAAATAAATTTACTGTATAATTAAAAATAAAAATTGGGCGAATCGAATGGATTAAAGGAATAATCCAAAACTAAACATGTCCTTCTCATTGTTTTGTTTCTTTTAGATGTTGTTCGTTATTGTTGTGCTATTTTTTTTTATAAAAAAGTAAATTAAAACTAATTTGCTGGAAAAATTGATATTAATAATTCAACCTTTCACCCACCCTCCGTGAATAATCTCACATTTGAATTATTATTGAGAATTTAGATTTTTCAAAGCTTATCTGGAGAATTTGTTTTCGGCAACAAAAAAGTTTTTCATTCACCGGAAAAAAACATGATACATCAAGGCATGAGAAAACTCAGCTTTTCTTATTTGCATCAGTATGGAAACGAGGACCACCTTCTATGAAGGGTTTCCCCGTCCCACTCTTCGTGGGGATTTTTTTTTTAAAAAAAAAACTTATTTTATTCATTATTCCTATCATATTTATTGGTAAAGAGATTACAACATATAAGTAGAGCCCAATCCATCCAAGAAATCAAGAAATTACAATATTCAGGCAAAACTGTGTATCAGACAGAAGTACTACCATTAATATTAGCCAAGGATAATACAGAACTGGAGGTAGAATCTTCAGTAGATTTTGAATGAGAGAAAAGAATATACAAAACCCATAAATGTAAAGACACAAGATAAACCAATGACCAGATCTTTGCCGTTGGATTGCGAGCCAAAAATACGGCGCCTGCTGAAAATATCGAATCAAGCTGCCTCAGCATTGAGCCTATGTGCTGCCTACCCGACTGTATTTTACCTTCTAACATCGGCCACAAATTAGGACTGGTGGACTTACGTGTAGCGGCTTCTATGTCTTCACTTGGGCTTCCATGAATGTCGCTTTCGTTCGTTAGAGATTTGTTTTCGTTGAGTAACCTTGTTACGGCCTGTAATTAAGTATTGAATTCTATCAAAAATTGATCGCTGGTATAGATATATGTTTACTTTTATGCGAAATGTTACCTCGATTCTAAAGAGAAGAGTGGCCTTGTCTGAAGAAAGTGTTTCAACCTGAGAGCACCGAAAAGAAAATTGATTACCGGAAACAATGTAATTCTTGAAACTTTAGGCATTAAATAAGGTCAAAGTGGCTTTAATTTTCGTGAAAATGTGCGATAGAATGGCCTAAACTACTAGTAACACTAACGGGTTGTTTGGTAGTCAGTATTAATGGGAAAATTAGTCTATTTTTGGTGGGAATATCTCTTGACAAACTTAATGGTCATGCTTATTCTCCTTTAAAAATCTTAAATTCTTCAGAAATTTATTCCATTGCATTACCATTTGAACATGTGGTATTAGGTGGTAGTGAAAAATTTTGAACAAAAAAACTTTTTTATGATTGAACTTTCATTACCATGGAAATGAAATGATACATATCATCAAAATTTAAATTACAAATCATTTCCATTACCACCAATTAGTACCATTAAGTCGTTAACCAGAACATAGACCATTCATGATTAAACATTAGGAGCTGAATGGTGTAGAGGGGGATGGGGGTGGGGTCAACATTAGGAGCTTTAGTTTTTGTGAAACTGTGCAATAACGTGACATAAACGACTTAATATGAACCCGAGTTATTTCTATGAGCATCACGAGTCACCAGTAACCACTTATACAATATTTTCGCAAAATAATAAAAGCTCACTGCTCGCACATCATCTAAAAATGACTGAAGCTTCAGGCTCACTCAGAAACGGACATCACAAAGATCCATTGAAACACATCAAAATTATTCTTAGAAGATTTCAGATTGCATGATTGACGATAAAATGTACCTGGGATTGTTTCTGAATTAGATGATCTGTCATCAGACAAAGCCTTCGCTTAAGTTCTACTTCAACTTCAGTTGAATTCTCCATCTCCTTCAGCGTCATGTCAATGTTGGCTTCCAGCTTCCTCTCCTATAACAATGATCAGTTAGGTAATGTCAGCAACATCTTTGAAGATTATTACTTAGTACTGAAAGTTCAAAAATTTTCAGCAAAAAGGATGAAAAGTCACAAAGATCTCTACTCAGAAGTCAGAGCAATAATTCACAATGAAAATGTGCTTCAACTAAACAAAGCTCAGGCTGCGCTCAATAAGGTTTTGATCGAGCTTAACAATTGCAATGTAAAGCTTAACTCTCCAATGTAGGAGAGATCTTAGGCATACACAAAGTGCAATGGAAGCTGTCAATCTAGCCCATATGTCTTTTTGATATTCCAGTGGCACGCACAAAGTTTTATATGGACTGCATGCCGGACCAGGCAAAAATGTAATTTAAGGGTTCGGTCTGGTTTATAGTTTAAACAGACCTAAATTTAAACATACAATTTTACGGTTTTGAACAACTGCAAAGCGCATTTTATGGTGGTTTGGTTTATAGGTACAACTTGGTTTGTTAATGCCTGGTAGGTGTGGGTTTAGTTCATTAAAGTCCAGTTTGGTTTATTGATGTAGGATTTGGTTCATTAAAGTGCCCTTTGGTCTATAGGTGCAGCTTGGTTTCTTAATATGCAGATTGTTTTCAATGTTTCGGTAAGAACATGACATAATTTAATGAGAAATTGGAAAAACGCAAACCGAATCAAACCAAACCATATTAAAATGGTTTAATTTGGTCGGTTTTGAGGACAAAAACAATAAACTATGTACTAGAAACTTTCACAAATTGTAATTTGCGTTTGGACTGGTTTAGGTGCCAAAGCGCCCAAACCGGAGAATAAACTCCATCCAAGTAAGTATGCTTTTTATCCCATTTCCTTCCACTTAAACAACTCCTCCTTGCTTACTTATGTGGGACAAAACAAAATGTGCTCAATGTTAAGCAGTTTTAGTTTTTCGTCCCACATTGCTGAGCTATGAATAACAAGTGAATAAGCGGTATAGGTATAAGGGAATAGGGTGGAATAACATACTTGACAACAACAACAATAAAAATAATTATTATAATAGTAATTATTATAACAATTATGATAAGTTATAATAATCAAGCTGATTATCAAGCTGACAAGTCAGCCAGGACTAGCTCAGCTGAAGTTCATAAATGTTTTGAATTGAGCTCAAACTCAAGCGAGTTTAGACCGACTCATGCTCAGTTAACCCATGAGCTCATTAATGTCTTATACTCTCTACTTTCTATCCAATCCTCAAGCGTTTATTTAGAGCATAGACAAGGATGCTTTGTTAGGACGACTTCAAATAAATCGTATGGATCACCATCAAAATTCTATATTCAAATTATCCAATATCCGATGCAAGCATAAAACTAAATGACCTTCCCAAATGAACAAATTAGAGAGTTCAAAGAGTCGAAAAGCAATTTGGGGTAAAGGAAAAAAAGGTTATCAACCTCACCTTCTCTTTCAGTATGTCAATTTTGTCTGTTGTGAATGCACATTCAGCCTCCAGCATCTCTGTTTGCATCTCAAAGCCCTTTGATGTCATTGGCTGCAAAATGAGCATTTTCCGCAAATACAAAAATTTTTAAGAACTCACATCTATAGGTAAATTCACAGACGAGATATCCTATAAAAAGCCATATTATTAAATAGCTGCAAATGTTTCAGTCAATAAAACTTACACTGGCTGAATTGGCCCTTGTTTGATGAACACTATAAATCTTCCTCTTCATCTCTGCATAACAAAATTAAAACATAATTAAACATGCCTATACAATACTTGAACATGCAGAACTTAAGGTACAAAAGATTTATTACAAGACAAACCGTAAACACCATATCTTTTTTCATAATTTTTACAGCAGTTATGAACAAACTCCATCATCACAAGAAAAGTAAAGAGAATTAATCTCAAACAAAGTCGAAGTGGAAAAAGGTTTTAAAAAAATGAAAAAAGGTTAGCGGGTCCTGATGGTATTCTTATGGAGTCTTGAAAATGTTTAGGGCAAATAGCATTGAATGGGTTATCAGGCTTCTTTAACAAATATGGAGATCAATTAGAGGATAAGAAATGCAGTTCCTATCTACAAAAACAAAGGGGACGTGCAAGTTCTACCTAAAAAAGAATTAAACTAATGTGCCACACGAACAGCAACGCGCAACACAACTATTCGATACACCACCCGCATTTACATCCTACCCAAAATGACATTACCCTAAACACTCCATCCCAGTCCACAACTACCAGCATAGTCTCACCCCAACCACAACAAGGTGCCCGAAAATGCACTCTACACCAAAACTGTCCAACCAAATCCACACACATCCTGCTGAATTGCAACCATCAGAGATGCGTGCCCCCAAACACACGCAACCCACCCTAGTGCCGCCCACTCAGCTGCACCCTCCCTAACGATAGTAATTAGATAAAGGTACAGGAAGAAGATGAAATCGTTGATCAAATAAAGATGGTCTGCAATGAACACCCTGACCCAGTTGACTCTAATAAACCAAAGCTGCTTCAGTTTAGCTTATAAAAAATAGACATGTGAAATACTTAGAAAGATAGTAAAAATTAACACAGAGTATCAACTCAAAACAAAAATATCAACCATGAAATCCGGCAGTAACACAGAAAGCAGAACAGCAAGCTACTTAGGAGTAATATTTTAGCTTTCATAGTAAGATTAGTAAGAAAGGATTTCAATTTAGATTTCCATATAGGAAGTTCATCCAAAAAAACACAAATATCTGTCACAAGTACAGAATGAACTGGCTGACTAAGAGAAATTTATAGAGGTATTAGGAGATATTCTTGCATGCACCCAACTTGAATGTAATCTGAACCTCTTGACTTCTCACAAATTGTTGATAATTTTTCACTTGCTCTTTTAAAACTTTTCAACACATGATTTACATGTATAGATTCTTGAAAACATTTTGAAGTTAAAAAGTAGGTTACCGCGTATAGCAAAAACATTTGGAAGTTAAAGGATTCTAATATTATTGTAATCAGATTCACGCAAGAATTTACAGGGTATTAGATGCAAGATACAAGATGCAAAGAGGTTGAGCAAAAGTATCCAACCAGGACATGATGACTTAGGTCTTAGACCTTACATACCTTCAAGGACAACTTCCTTTGACTCAACTTGGTCCCGAAGTTTTGCAAGGTGATTTACCTATTCCAAAAAAAGGTTAAATGAATCAGTAACATCATTCAAGGACCACTCACCTAGTTCCCACAAAAATCCTACCATAGACAGTACTTCAACACTTACTCAAATTCAACACTTACACAAAAATCCTATCATTCAAGGACCACCTCACATTGAAGACAGAAATAAATTGTTCTACTCAAGACTTAAGAGGCCTCCTAGATAGCAACAATCAGAACTAATATTTTGGAGGATAAGTGGAATGCACTCTGTGAAAGCGTATATATTGATTTCCTGTGAGACTGCAGTACCTTATCTTTCAACAATGAGCATAAAGTCTTCTATTCAATTTATTAAAGAAATTTAAAAATTCAAATATTTGATTTAAAATTTTTAATTTTGCTCTGGAAAATTGCAGAAATTAACTTCCCGGTTAGTATGGCAAAAGGCAAAGGAAGAAGAGGCAGAGGATTGCATAACATGAAATATAAGTTGCTATAAACAGTCGGAACTTCCAAAAAAATCTCCACTCTTCAGTAAAACAAAAGAAACAAAGCATGAAACCACTAGGAATTCTGACAGCAAAATAAATAACCTGCAGACTGCAGCACAAGGGAACTTAAAAGAAATGATATGTGACCAGTCCAGAATGCCGTACCTGTACTTCAAGATTCCATTGCGCTGTAGCAAGAGACTTAGCAAGATCAGCATTTGCAGTCTGCAACATTTATCAAAACCCGTCACAACTCACAAGTGATGGTTCAAGCACATCAAGAGAAGAAATTGATGCTATGATATAATGTAAAAAAGTCAACCTATAAATGCAAGAGCAGAGGCATACTCAAAACAAATTTAAGGCAACACACTGGCGTGAAAATATCCAAGCATATGACCCTCTAATGCCATAGTTTTACCTTTTTCTTATTGTATGTTTTGGTACTATAACATCCCACTTAACCTCAGTCACCTCTCCTTATTGTACGTTTTGGTACTATAATTTTAGCCCCGGCTAGATTCTAGTCGTTACATTTGATATTATCAGATATTTTCTGCTATGTTCTACTTCCTGTGCCTGAGGTTTGTTGGCCTTCCCCTCTAGGCACCTAGTGCTTAAAGGAGCTATTTTCATACTTTCAAGCTGTAACATATTTTCAAACTATATTTCTCATAATTACAACAAGATTTATCTCTTTTCATGAGTTAAAACATGTGTCATTATGTCCAAAATTAAAGACAATTTCACAATAATATCTACTACACATGTAATACTTCTATGGCTCCACTACCACACACCTCACTAATAAATTTCTCTAAGTATTCAATTCATGAGTAGAGCTTCCTTAACAACCTCCTTTTTAGCACAATGCAAAAAGATAGATGTGCTAATTAATAGATAAATAATAGAACATGATTAGGGGGAGAAGAAAATATATTTATAGAACCTCCAATTTAGCCAATCGCACAAGGACTTCCATTCTGGTATGATTATGCTTCTGCTTCTCCAGCTCCGTAGCTTCCATCATTTCCATCATCATAGACTGAAGTTTCGAGGCCTGATAGTGGAAATGGTTCAAAAAAATTAGCTATCAGTACGCACTATAGACAATACAGCAAACAGAAAAAACAGGACTAAGTTCTTCATGACTAAATACCTATTGACTAGCATGAGTAACTTCAGCACATACTTCCATAGTGCAAAATGTGCACGGTAGCAATAACAGACACGGTGATGGGGTAACGCGGATAATGTGGTTGCAGTACAGCCAAATATCGGCCTAATCGTTTGGACGGCCAAAATGCAGTTGTTTACACCTTTACAATGCGGGTAATATCAGTTAGGTGTATTTGAAAACCTTTACAATATGTAACAACCTTGTTTTTGCACTATAGATACTTCAACATAGCTACTCTCCAACACACATATACTTTTATTCCTAAAACATTACTAGAACTCTAGCTAATAAATTATGTCTAGCCTGGAGAAAAATCTGAAAAAAACTTTGGCACTTCAGATCTTTAACGGTATTTTATTTATTTATTTTCGTCTTTAGTTCTTTGTTGATTTTTAGATTTACTTTTCTGAATATTTTTATTTTTTTTAATTAATTCAAACTGTATAATCTGGACCATTTATTCTTTTTTTTTTTTGTATATTCTTTCTTAATTGCTTTCTATTTTGGTTTTTGTGTTCTTAATTCTTTGTATAATCTAGAACATTTCTTAATTTTTTGTATAAACATTTACTATTTATGTTCTTGGATTCGTTTAAAATGCACACACACAAAAAGAAGCTTTTTGGAATTGAATTGGATGGTGAATTTGATTTTACCTTGTGTTGATTGCACTTAACTAAATAAATTCTTATGTTATGTAAATTGCAATTGCAGGAATCAATTGGGAAACATTTTTATCTTTGAATATAATGAAGGGGCGAAGAGCCCCATTTAAAAAGACATTGCAAAAATAAATAAGGCCTCCAAAATTTTTACTCCGCCCTGGGTAAAAATTAACTTTTGGGAGAGCCTCTGTCTAGCATTGATGATTTACATTTATGGAAGCTTGCTGTTATGAATTTGAGTAAAAATATTTTTTTTGGTAAAATACATGAAGGTATGGATGTTTGTAATATAGTTTCGTCTCTTCTCCTTAATTTCATTGTGCAAAGAGAAAGATGGAATTTTAAAATGGCATGTACATGTATAAATTCTAATCTTAACCTAAACCTTTTAATAAACGCATCAAGTCGAGTGGATCCATTTATTTAATTGGGTCTAAAATCTCAACTAAACCCACTAATTTAGGGGTTTTTTCGAGTCAAGTTAGCTGATGGTGTAAGCTTTTGACGAACCTAATTTAGAAGTGCAACTGAATTAATAAGTCAATATGATTATAGTCCATTATTAAAATCCAAAATAAAAGAACTATAAAATGGTGGTTCCATACATTTGTAAACAAGTACGTATAGTATGTATCCAAGACGTGTGATCTGGTGAAGACATAGACTCTATGGATGAGAGAATGAGGCTTCACTAGGCCTTTCATTCATTGGATTATGGCTCATGTGACTTCATGTCTTATTCAGCAATAATTAATATAAACCTTTGAATACATTACCAACAAAGCAAGGTTGACACAAGGAAATCAGTCATCGTCGCAAAATTTTGGTGTTTCACCACAAAAACAGAATGCCATTTCAGAAGTTTGGGGCAGCTTGAGGACATTTTAGACTTTAATTTTCATCTCAGGTGTGAGAAACTAAGACTCACTCACATTGAGTTTGCAAATGATCTTTCACTTTTGTCAGAGGTCATTTTTATTTAATTTTTTCAATGACATTTTTCTAGAGCGGTTCAGTATTCTGCACTCTGCAGTACAAACCTTTCCATTTTCACTTCTAGAATAAAATTAGTGCAAACTCGGTCAAAAGTTAAATGCTTGGACAAAGTCTTGGACAGAAAAGACTTGTCTTATGCTAGTAGTAAAAGTATTCAAGGATGTAATCTTCTTAGTTGGTTGCTGGTTTTGCATGATCGATGTTCTTGTGCAAACCCTTCCTAGAAGGTGCACCTTAGTTAATGCAGATCTGCATCAAGGTTGAAGTGTTTTCTTTGCTTTTTTTATACTACAAATTATGAACATTGTTACTTAGCTATCATTAGCACTTGACTAGTGTTTCACATTGATTTTTGGACAACTACTTGATTTGATGTCATAGTTGTAAATTAGTATTAAAACAGCCGAATAAAGTGTACTCTTTATTAGTGACAATCTCTCATGTTTTGGTTCATGTGCCCAACCGAATGTAGATGGAATTAAGGCTTTGGCATTGCTGTATTTTACTTGTCTTTCAAGAAAAGAAGAAAACGCGTGCCAAGCAAAGAAATTGCAGGCATGGCCCATGGGCATTGCACGGACCAATTATCATATTGCACAGTAAAGTGGCACTTGATGCATAATTAAGGGTTAACTATTACTATTAGAGGTCCACCATGTGCTTATTTGCTTGCAACCACAAAGTAGAGGAAGTCACAATTCCTAAAAATTGTGTATTTTACAAGCTGTTTGGTTAGCATGAAATAGAAGATAAAATAGGTGAAGTGCAACTTCCTTAGGAAATTGAAATTCCCATGGGATATGGGAAGTGGCTTGTGTATCCCTGCCCTTGGTCAGTCACACTTCTCAAATCAATTGCAAGGAAATACAAATGTCTTTGTGTGAAACAAACACGATCAAGCTACCTTGAATTTCAAAAGAGAAAAAACTTCCCGTGACGTAAAAACTACCAAAACAAGTACCTTGGATCAACTAGTTCTTGTGTGTAATTGTAACATGCTTGCTACAGTCATATATATATAATACTCACTTTATCCCCATGAATTTGCACTTATTTCTATTAAAGTTTATCCCACTTACTTTGCACCCTTTTCTTTTTCTGATAATGGTCTCACTCTTTTTGTTTTAATCTCATCCACGAACTTATTCTCTCACTTCATTTTATCCACTCATTTCTTCCACCAACGTGTTTTTTCTTGTTCTTCAACTATAAATTAATATTAAATCTTCTTTTGATAAAGAAGATATATTAATAAAAATAGTTGTAAACTGGTGGGACTAAGATGTCCTATCCATGAAACTAGTTACAAAATAACCATCAGTTCACTTCGATTTTGATAATATTAGACCTAATAAAAGAGGTGTTGTTTCATGGTGACAATGACACAATGTTTATCATCAATGAACGTCTAATTCATATAAGAGCACCAAGGAGTATTTACTAACCAAAGACTCCATAGGACAATTCAAACTGGTAACATCGAATTAGTAGAATCATCATTTACCTTCCCAAAACATGGGATCAGAAAGGGTAAGGAATGTTCACCACAACTAACCCTCCTAAGTGTTGAAACAACTTAAATATACCAAACTTGACTATCTATTGACTTCTAACCCAATTCATAGAACATGTAGAAACCACAAGCCACATAATTGGAACCTAGAATTCAAATAAGAATAAGAAATATAAAAAAAAGAAGCATATAAATCAAAGCACAAGAGAGAAATAATCAAAACACGGTAGAATTCTAACCTCCTGTGCAGCTTGATTTGCCTGCTCCTCAAGAATCTTCTCCAGGCTTTGCTTTTCTCCCTCCAATCGAGCCACGACATTCTCTTGTTCCTTTATAGCGTCTAAAGCCTTTGCAGCAGCTTTAGCAGCTAAAATTTGACGCCGTCGCTGCCTCCTTTCCTCCCGCTCTTGTTCCGCACCAGAGTCAGAACTCGAACCTGATTCTGAATCTGTCTCACGATCACTACAAGATTGAGAGCCACTCTTAGAACCCTCAAGAACATTATTTGCAACAACTCCACTGCGATCATTCACTCCCAAAGTCTCACCACCAACTCTTTCATCATGACGATCATCTCTTTTCCAATCACGAGACACCAAAGCAGACGCGCCCTCACTGTTCTCACCAGAAGGCGAATCATCCTTAGTTATGGACTTGCCAGAGTCCAATAACCCATCCCCATTACCTATCATATCTCGTCCCGGCTCCACAACATCACTGCCTTCCATTTTTCCCAAACCCAAGCTTGATTCTGAATCAAACTTCCTCTCAGATCCCGCCTTTTCACCATCACCAACAATTTCATTTCCTTTATCAGCTTTCCCATAACCTACTTTCCTCACGGTTTTCCTCAAACCTTTACCATTCCCCTTCAAACCCATCCCCACCTTTCCCCCATCTTTCTGTACACCATAAACAGCCGGACGGTTCACTTTACTGGAAATTGATTGTTTAGGGGTATTTAGAAGCTCAGTCCAATCACTATCTTTTACAGAAGACTTGCTACTCAAATCAGCATCCTTACCCAATTTAATTTTCCTATTGCTAACCCTAACAACATCATCACTAACTGATTTATTATCAACAATCGATTTCCCCAAAGGGTTTTCACCACCATTACCGTAAGATGAATTTTTCTTCTTCAATTGATCTCGCAAAGGAAGAGTCCCACTAGATTTAGGTGAGGTAATGACATCCAAATCATCAGATTGTTTTCTCTCACCCTTACCAAGGGATTCAGCAGCTTGTTGATCAATCTGAACCCAACCCCAAAAAATCAAAGCAAAACAAACATAAATTGAAATCAATTGCCACCCAATTTGACAAAGATTTACAAGAAATGGTTCAGTGAGAATAGTAACTAACCTGTTGAAGGAGAGTTTCGGCAACCTTGAGCTTGGAGGAGATCCAATTAGCCATGCTTTGTAAATTCCTCAAATACACTGCATTTTACACGGATTCGTTGGTTGATGATGATGTGATTGACTGATTGATACTGGATACAGGATTTCTTCGTTGTTACAGAAAAATGTCAGTATGATTTCTTAACTCGTCGACTTTAACTTGTTCTTCGTTCGACCGGAGTGAGAGGGGTTTTCCTGGTCATGTTTAATTCATCTGATTATAATAATCGAGTTTTAATGATTTAAAATGATTTTTGTTGGGTAAAATTAGAAGTGTTTATCTGTGTTATTGGGTCGATTTCGAGTAAGGTGTTTTAATTCGATTTAAAATCTGTTTTGATTTAAAAAATCATTAATCATACATCATACATCATGTAAAATAATTAAAATAATTAAAACTAAGAGGAAATTCTACATGGCAGCATATAGTTTTTATGAAACGTTAGTGATAGCATTTTTGTAAGATTTTTCCACATGGTAGCATCCGATTTATGCACTATCTAACTGTCATAGCATTTTCCGTTAATTCTTGTTATTTCTTGTTTAATTCATCATCTTTTAAGATTTTTCCACATGGTAACATTCAGTTTTTGCTCTCAAATGTTTAATTTGTCATTTTAACTTTTAATTCACCGATTAATTTATCAACACCCTTAAATGTTATAATCATTTTATTTTTATTCAATTGATTGGCATTATAAAGTTCAAAAGGTGCATTACAAACATTAATAATAATTCAAAAAGCACATTTTATAAGCTCAAATGGTGCATTTCATAAGTTTAAAAGGTGCAGTCCAAGCACCAATACATATCTTTTTAATTGTTATAACATTTAAGGGCGTTTATAAATTAATCAGTGAATTAAAAGTTAAAATGGTAAATTAAACATTTGAGAGCAAAAATTGGATGCTACCATGTAGAAAAATCTTACAAAATTATGAATTAAAAGGAAATTAACAATAATTTAACGAAAAATGTTACGGCAGCTAGATAGTGCATAAACTGGATGCTACCATGTGGAAAAATCTTATAAAAGTGCTACCACTAACGTTTCATGAAAACTAGATGCTACAATGTGGAATTTCCCTAAAAGTAATTTTTAACTAAATAGAGTCTTACTCATATGACTCGATTAGGTGAATCTCTTGCCTATTTAAATGAAAAAACAAATCCAACCTCTAATATATCTCTTGCGAAGTTGATTAGTATATCAAATATATCTCTCCGGTTCTAAATGATTTTTATTTATCGTGTTTAGGAAAATTTGATTCTAAACATATTAATTTTGCGTGATTTGCTTCTAAAAGTGTGAACTTGTGCTAGTACAAAAATGACTTTATGTAACACATATTGGTAACACATTTTGATATCCAACTTCTTAAGAATATTAGGTAACACTTTTGTAACACTTTATCTTTAAGTAACATAATCATGTAACACTTTTAAAATTAGTAACACTTATATGTAACACTTTCAAATGTGGTAGCACTAATATGTAACACTTTAAAATTGGTAACACTTGTATGTAACACTTTAATAATTGGTAACACTTATATGTAACACTTTAAAAATTGGTAACACTAATATGTAACACTTTAAAAATTGGTAACACTTGTATGTAACACTTTAATAATTGGTAACACTTATATGTAACACTTTAAAAATTGGTAACACTAATTAATATGTAACACTTTTTACATTTCTAACCCATTTGTTATACTATTTTACTTATTTATTATATTTTTTATTTTTGAAATAAAATTGGCAAAATAAATTTTGAATTTTAGTTAATATAATATTTTTAAAATATTGATATCAGTCCTAAACTATTTTTTAATATATTTTATTATTCAAGCTATGGCAAATTAATTTTTCAAAATTTACAATTATTAATTAATTATCCAAGATAACTTTGAATGATGTAGATTAAGATTATATATTGTGGTATGTGTTTATAGTTGTTTGCAAACAGGAATATATCCATTTGATTTCATAACAAATCACTAATATCATGTATCTTAGTTGGCAGTTGATGCAAATCAATTTCAGAGGCACTAGGGCACACAGACTGCGTGTTCAATTCCTTCGAGCAGCAATTAATTGCAAAATTTTAGTTTTTTTTAAAGTGTTACATTAGCTTAATTGATTAAATGAAAAAGTGTTACCTAATATGAAAAATATGTTACCTAATCCTCAACAAAGTGTTACATAAAATAGTTCAAAGTGATACATTATTGAAAAGTGTTACAATAGCTTAATTGATGAGGTGAAAAAGTGATACCTAATTAGAAAAAGTGTTACAAAAGAAATGATAAGTAACACTATGAAACTGAAACATATGCAAAAATGTGTTACCTTAGGTCTATAGTAACACTTTAAGCACTTTAGGTTACACTTTTTGGGTGTTACCTAAAACCAATTTTAAAGGCTCGAACTTTGGGGGTCTCCGCTTTTAAAGGTGTAGCAGGTTTTGGTAACCTGAAACAACATGTTACCATCTTCATCACCTTCTTCTTCAAGCTCCCATCAATGACTTCTTCATGGGGATTTCATGGAGTTCAAGAAGAATACAAAGCCATTACTATCAACATCATCCTCCTTCTCCTTACTACCACAGTCACAACCAACAATCATCGCCCGCAATCGAATTCAAGCATCATTTCTTCCATTGTTAGACAATATTTTCAAGTTGTAGAAGGTGTCTCCTTACTACCGCAGTCACAACCAACAATCATCGCCCACAATCGAATTCAAGCATCATTTCTTCCATTGTTAGACAATATTTTCAAGTTGTAGAAGGTGTCTCCTTACTACCGCAGTCACAACCAACAATCATCGCCCACAATCGAATTCAAGCATCATTTCTTCCATTGTTAGACAATATTTTCAAGTTGTAGAAGGTGTCTCCTTACTACCGCAGTCACAACCAACAATCATCGCCCACAATCGAATTCAAGCATCATTTCTTCCATTTTAGACAATATTTTCAAGTTGTAGAAGGTGTCTCCTTACTACCGCAGTCACAACCAACAATCATCGCCCACAATCGAATTCAAGCATCATTTCTTCCATTATTAGACAATATTTTCAAGTTGTAGAAGGTGTGTATGTTTCATGGTTGAAGGGAGGGAGATTGTAAAGCATATTGAAAAGTTAGAAGAAACAATCTCTGAGCAGTAATCATGAGAGCAGTTAATGATGCATAAACATTCCATATTCCAAAAAAGCTCCTTAATTTCCCACGCATATATTCTCTGAACAGTTACTTCATTTTTTTCTTTTTTCTTTTTTTTTTCCTCTTTGAGACTTTCCAAGAATAGTAATTGTATTTTGTCATTTGGGTTGAGCTGCTGAAAGTGCCGTCTTTACCATAGACGGTCTCTCAGGAGACCTTCTGTAAAGATAGGTGTAATTTACTGATTCCTCATTAGGGTCGACCCTGACCTTTTAGGGACCTAAGGCGAAATATATTTATGGGCCCCTAATTATTACACTCAACCTAGTAGTTATCGAGTTTATCAATCCTACTAACTTAAACCACATTTGACTATAAAATTAGTAGTTGAAATATCTGTTTGCGCATTTAATTATCTTTATTATTCATAAATCATAAAATTCGCGAAAAGCAATTCTTTTTTTTTGTTTAGTTTATTCTATTGTAGACATTCCATAAAGATATGTGAGTGTTTAGTTCATGGTTTTTGCTTAATTGTTTTTGTTAGTTTTTGATTTTTGACTTGTGGTTGGTCAAACAGCTAACAAATATGTTTGTAAATGTCTTTTAAGCCAAAAAGAAAAACTACTTCAGTTAGCTTTTTATAATTAACTTTTGGTTTATTGACCCACTTTTTCTCTAATAAACAGCTAACAACTAATACTTAAATTTATCAAACATCTCCATAAACAACAGACTTTTTCAACTAGAACGCACATTTCTAGCTAGCCAAACAAACCCAAAAAAAAGACAATAATAACAACCAACAACTAATTGCCTCCTTAGATTTCAATCTCTACTCACTAATGCTAAAGTTCTCTATTTTTTAGGAAAAATTATTGTGAATAATACAATATTTTGTTAATATCCCCATAATAATATCAACTATTAATTAACCATGAATAATACCAACTTAAATGGGTATTATCCTTAAAAATCCCTAACATGTAAAAAATCAAACTATAGGTGATTATAAGACAACAAAATTGGTACATTAGTTAATAAACTAAAGTTGATATTATTCTAGGAAAATACTCACTCCGTCCCATTTAATTTGCAGTATTTTCTATTTTTGTATGTCCCACTTAATTTGCATCATTTCTATTTTTGGACTATTGTCCACCACTTTCTTTTAATCTCATCCATACATTTTTACACTTTTTTAATTTCAACCACACAATTCATTCTCTCTCTTCATTTATTACCATTATTTACCTTTTTTAAAAAAATCAACAATTTTTTGTTTCAAAGTTCAAACTATATGGGACAGAGGGAGTATGCCCCTAAGTTGATATTATTCATGGTTAATTAATAGTTGGTATTATTATAGGAAAATTAACAAAAGTTTGTATTATTCACGATAATTTTTCCTTTTTTATTTTTTGTTTATTCTCTAATTAAAATAAGAATTTAAATATAACATTTCCTTTGACTTCAATCCCTACTCACTAATACTAAAGTTAAATTAAATTTTGTAATTTTAGATTTAAATGACTAAAAAACGATCAACCACATTTTAGTGGATTCCAAACAAAGTACTTCACAACAATATTTTGGAAATTCTATTTTCAGCTAGTCTCTTGAGAGACCGTCTTTCTGAGAGACGTCTCTCAGATCCAGTCCATTAAAATTTACTTGCTGCTCTTTCTTCACATTTTTTTATGAGCCAACCCAATAAGAGATGGTCTCTCAAAGAGACTCTCTCACAAGAATTTGTGTTCTATTTTAGGTAGCATTATTTAGAAAATCTTGATTTAGGTGGCATTATTACTATTTTTATTTATTTAGGTGGCATTATTTAGAATTGCTAAATTAGGTGGCATTATTTTAGAAATTCTAATTTAGGTGGCATTATTTGGAAAAAAAAAGTTCTAGAAAGTACTTGGTACGTTGCCAACAGAAAAAAAAATGCAAGTTGCTGATTTTATATTCCATTGGTGGGTCCCACCGCAAAATTTTCCACCTCATGCCACTATCCTTGGAAGTATGCCCATTTCTATGTCCAAATACATACTACTCAGTCGGATATTGTTTGAAGCAAAGAGAAAGTAGTTGGTTTTTAAGAAAAAGATAGATAATTGTAATAAATAAAGAGAAATAATAAATCGTGTGGTTGAAATTAAAAAATAGTTTAAATATATGAATGAGATTATAAGTGAGTGGTGGGTTATAGTCCAAAAATAGAAAATGCAAATTAAGTAAGACGGACCAAAATGAAAAATATTGCAAATTAAATGGAACGGAGTGAGTATACTACTACTCACTCACTTCACATAAAAAAGGAAATAAAATTAATTTATAAAAAGTGAACCAATTAATTTTCATTAAAACATTTTCTACTATTTTTGTTGGCACAATCATCCAATCAAACACTTGTGCCTCCCATTTCAAACCCTTTTTCTATTTTTATTAATTAATTAATGGAGAATGATATATACAACTTTTACGATTGTACGGAGAAATTTTGAATTATATTTTGTTAAAGTTCTTATGTAGTTGCTAATTTTTATATTTGATGTAGATGTCGTATAACATTTTATTAATAAATTAAATATTATTTAAAAAAAGTCTTACGGCCGTACTCCCTTCATTCCACTTATTTTTTTTTGAGCCTCCCCTTCATTCCACTTATTATTCATCAATTGTCATTTTAGTTCGTCTCACCCATTTTGCATTATTATTATTTTTGGACTATGACTCATCAGTTTTTTTAAATCTCATCCATATAATTTAACTCTATTTTAATTTTATTTACATAATTTATTCTCTTTCTTCATTTCTTACCCATATCTTTTTTTTTCTTGAAAATTATTCCCTTTTTTTTTTATGCAAATCTATCCGAACAGAGGAGTATGTAAAAAAATCTAATGATATTTTAATGTAATTTTATATTGTATTTTCTCTGGAAATATAAAATATTTTTATATTTTAATTTTTCAAGATAATGTAACTTAGAAAATGTAAACAATAAATATTTCTTGTAATTATTTTAACATTCAATATATATCATTCTCCTTAATTGAAAAAAACATATTACAATCTCGTGGAATGTACAAAATTCGTGTTTTTGAAGGAAGGGAATAAAAATGTGTACTTTAGAAAAACGACAAAATGTATGCATCGGAGCGTAAATCATTATCAAAAATAGAAATGATTTGTAACAATTTAAAATATTACTCCCTCTTATTCAGCCTAAATGTCCCATTTAGTTTTTTCACACTTGCCGAATCAATATTTAAACCCTTATTATCTCAAATTATTCTTGATTAAAAATTATAAAAAATTGATATTAATTACGAATCAAATAAGATCTCACATGACTATGTTTTAACTTATAGATTAAGAGTAAAATATAAACTAAAAGTGATGAGTGAATAGTGTTAAAAAATTAAATGGGACATTTAGATTGAATAAGAGGCAGTAATAAATAAATGTAGCAATTTTAATACGACAGACGAGAAAAAGTAGTCATTAAACTCAAGTGGGGTCCATCCATCCCACTTGTAAGTCCTGAGCTTATGTCATCTTCCCCTTTGGCTCTCTTATCAAAGAAAGTTGTGCTCTAATTAGCTGTAGTTTTCTTCCTCTCCTCCATCTTCATGCTCAAAAAGGACAATTTTTATTGGCGTGTAAGAGTATATTTAACCTTACTAGTCAATTTCTTAGCAAGCTTTACACACTAGTTGGTCTTTCTTTGCTTATTCAGAAAGAGGGAAAAATCAAAAGAGGTAAAACCCAGCTCAAAACCAAGTCCATTCTGCTTAATTTCTTATAATTTTCTGTAAATTGAAGTCAAATTCTGCTTGGGAGCATGGTTTTTTTATTGGGTATTTGATTAATTTCAGTTTTCAGCATCTGGGTTATGTTAATATTTGACCTAGCATTTATGGGGTTGTTGGATTTATGGATTTGTATGTAGTTTTCTTCTTTTTTTGGTTGAAATTTCGATTGTATGTGGTATGTAGCATGTTTATGATACAAATTGGTTTAATACAAAGCAATATCATACTGTAAGTAATCTCAAAAGGGGTCAAAGGAGAGGATTTGATTTGAATCTGAAGTGGGTTTTAAGTCTGAAATCAGTATTTTCTGCTGAAAGGAGAGTTGATGCTTGGTCCAAGGCAATGGAGGTGTATATGGCCAGATTTCTATTTCTTTAGCATTTGTTTTAGGAAATAATATGAAGAACCTTTTGAAGAAGCTGAATATTATGCCCAATCAAACTGAAGAAATTGAGGGTTCTAATTCATCAAAAACCAATAATAAATTGAATGCTGGATTATCTCCTAGGTCACAGGCACAAGCACATAATAAAACCTTTACTGCTTTGGCTGGTTGGTTTAATATAGTTACTAATAGAAAGAGTCCTAGTCCCCCTTCTTCTTCAAATGTTAGGACACAAGATATAATGGATCAACATTTAGATTCTGCTAGCAGTAGTGGGTTGGATGTTAATTTGGATGTTGGGAGGCGTGACTCGGAGTCGAGTAATTCAAAGGATCCTGACATTGAGGAAGAGTATCAAATTCAATTAGCTATGGAAATGAGTGCAAGGGAAGATCCTGAGGCTGTTCAGATTGAAGCTGTGAAGCAAATAAGTTTAGGGTCTCATACACAGGAGAATACTCCTGCAGAGGTTGTGGCATTCAGATATTGGGTAAGTTTCTAATCTTATCTCTTTAATATACTACCCTATGGAAGTGCTCAATATCCCTTATTTCAATGGAACAGTAGATTTTAGTTCTTTGGTTTTGAATTATAATGGACTTATCATAATGACTTATTAAATCATGCGCATGTGAAGTTGCCGAAGGTTTTTTTGCTACCATGGGCCACTTAGAAACAGCCTCTTTGTTATTAGTTACAAGGGTAAGGTTGCGTACATCCAACCCCTAACCCAGCTTTGGTGGGACCCAATTAACGACGTAGGGGTGACCCAGCTTTGGTGGGAGCCAATCAATGGCATAGCGCATAGGGGTAATGGAATGTTGTATGGAATTGCTTAGTGGGTGTTTTCATGAAGGGGATTTTGTGCAACTGACATGAGTAATTTAAAGTAGGAATTTCGCTGAAGCTCTGCAAATTACTTCATAAACATAGATAGGACTATCCATAGCATTGACAAATTTGGTTTTCCATTGAAAAGTTTTTCGTATTTAGCATTAGCAGTTTCCAAGATCCATCAGAGCGTATTGTGAGAGAAGAGACATATTGAGTGAGTAATTCTGTTCCTTTTCAAATTTTTTGGACATACTATTTAGAATTGTATTGGAGAACAGAGAGGCATCAAGTTTGGGACAGAAACATAAGTTAATTCAGTTGAAAGGATAAAATGAACCCTGTTTCATCCATGTACTTTTGAATGAAAAGGAAATTGAAAACATTAATGCTATTGGTTGAGAATGAAAATCGGAAAAGCTTGATACTATTGGATGAAAAAGGAATTAATAGACGAGAAATCGAGAATACAAGATATGGTCATTTACAATAAAGGCGATGTGAGGATAAAGCTTAATATGTCGGATCACTGCATTTTGGAGTATTGGCCTAAATTTATCTTCATGCTTCTAGTTGATTAAACTTGTTTCCATGGATTTCTCGGATTTCTCCATTGTTTAATTATATTACCTAAATACACTTTTAGTTGAGGAACTTACGTTACCATTTAAAACATTGTGCATCTTCGTGTATTCTTGGCTAACCCATCTCATATCATAGATTTGTCCATTCCTGACAGAATTACAATGCTCTTAGTTATGATGACAAGATATTGGATGGTTTCTATGACCTTTATGGTGTGGTCATCAGGAGTGAATTATCAAGGATGCCATCCCTGATTGATCTTCAAGCAACACCAGTATCTGAAGGTATTAGTTGGGAAGCTATTCTGGTAAACAGGGCTGCTGATGCCAATCTGCATAAACTTGAAAAGAGGGCTGCCATTTTGGCTTCTGAGGCAAGGTCGGACCCCCTTCTCGGTGAGAATGCATTGGTACGACAGCTTGCAACCCTGGTTTCTGACTACATGGGTGGACCAGTTGGAGAACCAGACAACATGTTAAGAGCATGGAAAAGTCTTAGTTATAGTTTGAAGTCAACTTTGAGGAGCATGGTGTTGCCTCTTGGATCTTTAACAATTGGAGTGGCTCGTCATCGTGCTTTACTATTCAAGGTACTTTCCTTAATCCTAGTTATTCTCCTTGAATTTGAAGCTTTGCGGATTTGCTGAACATAGCCTTCTATTTGGTGTAATGTCGAAAAGACTTGGACTTTGTTTACTTATAATAGATGAGGCTATTGGGCATCTCTATATGCTGCAGTAACAGCATGTTTATGAAGCTAGAGAGTCTAAATTTGTATTTGTTTCTTTACTAATGTTAGCTTTTTTTAGCATTATTCTTTTTTGTTTAGTGGTATACTTTGTGGCAACCACATGCACAGCTTTTGGTTGAAATGGGGACATAAAAATACATACTTATATATATTTTCTGTTTGTGAAATGGCACTGACGCAGACGAAACAAGACTATTGTTTTAACAGACTTGCTTTATAGGGCTAATGGTTCCCGTTGCGTGATATCACCTGTATATGTAGCTTTCAATTGTGTTTTTCTTCCTTCTTTTAGTTCTTGTCAAATTTGATGTGGTTTAGGGTTTTGCTTGCAACAATTCCATTTATATGTGAAGTTGTGCGCAATCGAAAACTACTATTTGTTATTACGAGGGAAAGGTTGCATACTTCTGACGTCCAAACCCTCCCAAGAGGAAGCATTTTGGCTTTGGAATAATTCCTTCTTGTTGTTCCTAAATGTTCTATCTTTTACTCTTTTGAAAGAGTTTTAGTTTACAGTCCCTCGCGTACTAATGTTGTGGGACTAATTTAAATATTATAATAATCTTATATTCACACCTATGCAACAAATCAATTTTCATCGACAAAAGAATGAAGCTTTATTATTGAACAAAACATACCTAAACAAATAATAACTGCGCAAGTTATATATGAAAAATACAAAAAATTAGAAGTTCAAAGATTTTCACAATTTTTGAATTTATCTTTGTTGATAACACGTATCTTATATTTCTGTTTCTTTTGTTTGATCTAATACATTAAACTAATCGAATAAGAGGTAACTTGTGAACCATCAAACCTATTTTAATGTAGAGGAGTGCTATTTTGTTAACAAGGAGTTTCACAATAAAGAAAAAAATATTATTAATGTTGAAGTAAAATGTTTTAGCCTAGGGATGAAGAATCTTGCAAACAGGGAAACAATCTAAATTACAATCCTTCATTCACTTCTACATAAATCGGTATAAGAACAATGAATAATCCACTTGCCTTTGCCCAAAGAGAGGCGAGAAATTTTGCCTTACCCCAAATTAGTTCAATTGGAAGAAAATGATCCTTAAAGATTCTCCATTTTGTTCCAACTCCAACCAAAACAACAAATCAACAAATAGTCCACATATTCCTAAGGTCACTGTCATTTCCATATCCAAGATTGAGTTTTATAAATTACTTTATTTATTTTTAGCTACCTGCAACACAACTTATGCTTTCAAAAGTAGACATTTTTGTTACTTATATTGATTACCAAATTCATAAGTCCAACTTCGGTTCGTTTTCGTAATATTTTGTTAGAAATCCACCGAATGCTTAAGCTTGTGTGTTCTGGGGTTCTTTTGTCGTATTAGTTTCTGAGACCTTGCAATGGCAATCTATAGGCTGTTTTTAAAGTTTTTATCATCACATGGTTGCTAAATTAAGAGCTAATGGAAGTAGGAAGTTATTCTAAAAGTATGTTACGATAGATTTTATGAAATTTGAATCTGCTAACCTACTCCCAAGAAACATTGTCTATTGTCATAGAGATCTGTTTTAACCCGTAGTTTCTTTATCAGAAGCTGTGTCTTTTGTGTTGGATTTCCTGTTCAACCTTTTGACATGGGTTCTTTTGGCTGTTTTCTCTATCTATTTGAAGGTTTTAGCTGACAGTGTGGACCTTCCGTGTCGTTTAGTGAAAGGACAATTATACACGGGCTTTGATGATGTTGCTGTGAACTTCGTTAAGATCGATGATGGAAGGTAAGGATAGCTTCTTGGTTTATGGTTTCTGTACGATCTTCTCAGTCTACAAATAGTACCTTTAAGCTCTCAACACTTAACATTTTGAATCTCCCGGAGTAAGATATCGTTAGTAACTTCCCTAAAAATTGGCCATATATCATATGAACAACTGTGCCTTATCCCATGCCTTGCCTAGGTGGGTTTGGGGAGTCAAATATATGCAACCTTGTCCTTATGCTAACAAATAGGAAGTTCCCGATGGAACATTGATACAAAATCATTTGTTGCTTCAGATAAATAAAAACACACATGATCAAACAACTAAAGAACTTTACTAAAAGTAAAAAAGAAACTTAAGCAAACTAACACGTATTACTAAGCATAAGAGTCCTATGGAACATAGTAAACTAACTGCTAGTTTACTACTCCTCAATAAATAAGGTGTTGAAGCATAACAATATGCATCATTAACACTTTTTTATTCCATTGGGTTCCTTTTGAAGTGTACGTCAAGACAATCCATTTATGATACAGCTTGGTGAATTAATTAATAGATTAAACATTATCTGCAATCCCGTATTTTTCCTTGGTTACTGAAGCATGTCAAGGCTGTGGTATTGTACTTTCAGTAGGAGTACTTCTGTGTTTTCCCTGGAGAAAGTTAGACTGTATATGAATTCGGATATTAGCGAATATGAAACTCTTATTTTCTCTCAGCATTAAATCTTGTTTTCTTTCTGTAGTAGTATTCCTACTTGCTAATTAAATATCATGATCTATTTATTAACGATGATAAGCATTCTAAATGGTTGTGATGATTGATTCTAGGTGGTCAACACATTTGTTGTTTTCTCCTATAAGTCATTAGTTGTCAAATTACTTGTTTACATTGCAGGGAATTCATTGTTGATCTAATGGCAGATCCAGGGACACTAATTCCTTCTGATGTGGCAGTGACCCACGTTAACTATGCGGATTCTTTTTCTTCTAGTAGTCCTTTGTCCCGAGACATTGAGTCAAATATGGGCACTTGTAGCAGTGGAGCAGTTAGCTCATTTGACGAGCCATCAGATTCTGGGACACTAGATGAGAAGATTTGCCTCAAAAATCAGCCTGTCGGAATAGATGAGCCCAGTGACAAACTTTTATCTACTGGTTCTGATAAACTTCTCAGGCCAGGATTGAGTGGTGATGAAGTTAATGCATCAACAGGGTTCATCAGAAATTCCGGCGAAGGGAAAAAGTTGCCAATGGACGTAACTCCATCTAGAAACAGCTATCCTATAATGCATGTGAGATCTCCTTCCTGGACAGAAGGAGTTAGCTCACCAGCCGTGCGGAAAATGAAGGTGAAGGATGTTTCACAATACATGATTGATGCTGCCAAAGAAAACCCTCAATTAGCTCAGAAACTCCATGATGTGTTACTTGAAAGTGGTGTTGTTGCACCTCCAAACCTGTTCACTGAAATTTATCCCGACCATTCAGATGTATCTGTCACTTTTACTAAGCCTCATTTTGGAGTAAGGCAAGAGAATATAACGAAGCAAGAACCCCGAAAGTCTAAAGATTTGGAGTATTCTGCTCAACCAAAATTCTTGCCTCCCTTACCTCCTCAAGGAGGGCCATCAAAGGCAACTCCAAGCCTGCAGCTAGAAAATGTGCAGCCTGTACAAGGTTCTGAAATTGACAATTCCGTAGGAGCTAGTGAAGGTAGCACAAGCCCTTTTGACATACAGTCTGATGTAACTCCAGTTAAGTTCGGGAAAAATGTTCCCGTTTCTGCTGCCGCCGCCGCCGCAGCTGCTGTTATTGCATCATCCATGGTGGTTGCTGTGGCCAAATCAAGCCCTGATCCAAACTTTGAACTCCCTGCAGCTGCCGCTGTAACTGCTACTGCAGCAGCTGTGGTGGCGACAACTGCTGCTGTTGGTAAGCAGTATGAGCAGCTGGAGGCTTCTCCACACTCACCGGGTGGAGATGTTAGCTTCTTCAACGAAGCGGTTGGTTCAAGGAGTGCAGAGGGGGATGATGCTGTTGGCAAGGAGCGAGACACTTCCGGAGCAAATTCAGAGGAAAGAACATCTGATAGGTCTGCAGGCGGTGATAGTGCAAGTAGTGCAAGGTCTGATATGCAGTTAGACGATGTTTCAGATTGCGAGATTTTGTGGGAAGAAATCACCCTGGGTGAGCGTATTGGACTTGGTATAACAATACACTATTTTTTCCTTGATTCTATATTTCACAATATCTTAGAAAACTTCATATATATGTTGTTTGTTTACACTTTTAGGATCATATGGTGAAGTTTACCGTGGAGATTGGCGTGGAACTGTAAGTATTGTTTCCTCTTCTTTTATAATTAATTTTCTTTATGACTTTACCGGGTCGCCATTTTCCAGAAATTTACATTAGGTCTTAAATTATTATTGATGACATTGTTAAGGAGAGCTTAGTGCTATATTCGACCATGAATGAAAACCGATTAGACCACAGCATTAAAAAATCAGACTATGAATGACGGCCAATTAGACAAGCACCTACTTATGTTTTGTATATATTCGACCGCTTAAGTTTTTCAATTTCGTAATATCTGTCTTTCAAAATTTGTGCTTGCTATTAACTGTTGGTTTAAAATGTTCATGCACTAACACAAGTCAATCTTAAAATAACTTGCTAAAAATATTACAAGAGATATATTAACGGTGGGAATTAATCTTTTTAATGAACTATAACTTCCTTATTCGGTAACGTTTTTGTCATCAAATAACAACTACTGCCTCATGGGGACCATATTAGTATAAGTAATCTCTCTACTACTGTTCTATCCTTTAAAGTTGAATAGGGGCCTTTACTTATTAACACTATCTTCATTTCTTTTTTTGCGCGCACAAGAGAAATGGTGCAATTGAAAAGAACAAAGTAAGTATGTTTTTTGGTCTATGTAAAGAGCCTCCCCATCCCTCTTTCCTAAAAGCATACTGAATTCCGTTTTCCCCATCCATAAGCATACTGGCTTAGCCAAGTTTTGGCAAATTTGAATCCGATGTATAAAATTTTAAAAATGCTTTTTGTAATCCCTCAAAAAGATGAAAAGGAAAAATATATGAAAATGAATTTCAGGATTTATCCTCTCAAACTTCGCACTTTATATTTGGAGTATATAAGGTTTTGTAGCCATACGTTTGAAAATAATGTGTTACAACTTTAAGAATAAAGTATGCATTGTAGATTAGATTTGTATTAGATTAGGTGGAATAAATCATAATCTTTATTAGGTACGATTTGTCATGTTGTTTTGTTTTGGTTCATGTAAGTATGTAACCCATGTGTAACTCCCTTAAATTTGAATCTTTTAAATTTAGAAATGTATGCTGGGAAAATCATGGGAAAATAATGTAAGTCCAAGAAAATTTGATTACTACAACTTTATTACATAAAAAAAAACTCCAAATATTCAATAACTAAATGTCCAAATATCTTAAACCTACATTACAACAACTCAAATACTACTGGAGGTTGTAATTCTATTCCTCACGTCTCCCAAGACGTGTGCCCATATAAGAAAGAAACACAAGAGAAAAAGATTCTAAAATTAGAAAAATTGTAAATTTTTAACTCTATCCCGTAAAATAATAATTTAGTAAAATAATTTTTGAAAGCGAATAATGCTTTAAAGAAAATATTGATATCACAATTAAATCCCAATCGCAGATACATACTCAAATCATATAGCCAATCAAATCCCAATAACAATAATGCTTACGATTTGTATATAAATCCCAATAACAATTATACTTGTAAATTAAATACATTTCAACTAGGGAGAGGAAAGAGAACGCCACACTTCAATTGTCATCTCTGCTATGACCACAAGTCAGAAGAGAGACAAATTATAATATTAAATAAATTTTCCAACTTGGACAACAAGAAGGGGACCATTAAGAATTAACTATGAAAGAAGCCTGTTCATCATTTTCCTCTTTTATTTATGTGATCATAACACGTAGCATTCAATTATATTATATAAATTCAATTATTAGTCCTAATTGAAATTACCAACCTTAAAATATATTTATTTCTCGATTCCTTAAGTTCATAAATAAATCTCAAGCATAATTGTTTTAATCAACACGATAAGTATTATATAGCAAATATGAAAAAATTATTGTTAGTAGTATTAACAAAACTATTATAAAAAAATATTAATATGCTATGCCATTCGTCATTAACAAGCAGCCCAAGCCCAAGCCCAATATAATTACTTATCACAGGAGAAACAAGAAGAGTATTACAAATGATGAGGTGGCACCTATGGGGAATATTTCTGTTAGCAATGCATAATGCAATTTAACCGTTTTAGCAGGAGGAATGAATACCAAGTATGAGGTGGCATATAGGCCTTTACTTATTATAAATAATGTAGAGATTATGGGTTGTATTCATGCTTTTCATTGAGCAGTAATTGAGGCTGTTTTGGAGTAAGCTGAGTACTCGAATTCTTCAGCATTATCCTTTCTTTTTCTTTCTGTTTTCCTTTAAGTTT